>JANRMT010062820.1:29007746-29021165 GCA_026402145.1 Polypterus bichir lapradei
ACCGTATTAGTATGGTGTTCCTAATAATCCTTTAGGTGAGTGTATATGAAAAGGGTAACCAGGCAGATCCAAGTAACTACAGGCCAGTCATCTTAACGTGCAGCACAAGGAGATTAATGGAAGGAATTGTGAAGGAGAAGATTGAGCAACACATGGCAAGGGCAGGAGTGTAACTGAACAGTCAGCATGGGCTCAGAAGAGGGAGGTCGTGTTTTACTAACAGGCTGGGGTTCTATGAGGAAAGAAGAAAAGGATATGAACAAAATGGAGAGGATATTATTAATCTGGACTTTCCGAATGCATTTGAAGAGGTGCCACATGAGAGGGTGGGCATCAAACTGAAAGAAGTGGCAGTTCAGCGTGTGGTGTGTAGGTGGAGGCAGAATTGGCTCAGATACAGGAAGCAGAGGATGATGGTGAGAGGAACCTCATCAGAACTGTCTGATGTTAAGAGTGGTGACCAGCAGGGGGCAGTGCTGGAGCTGCTGCTGTCCTCTTATGTAATACGCTTTCCTGGCTGTCTGTTTGTCTGTCCAGGATTGTAAATCACCCGTAGCTCTCAAACCATTTGACATATTGACCTGAAATTTGGCACAAATATACTACGTGACGTCTACTATCCGCTTTTGTGGTGATGATTGACCTCCAAGGTTATTCTTCTTTTTATTTTATTGTAGAATCAGCTCTCAGCAGCGGCCAGCAGGGCGGCAGTGCGGTGCGTGCATACGGGTGCCGTTCACATCCCTACCACCTTCGCCGTCACTTCTCCTACCTCATCATATCTTAGATCAGTGGTTCTCAAACTGTGGGGCGGGCCCCCAAAGGGGGGCGCGAAGTAACAAAAAGGGGGGCACGAAGATGTGAAAAAAAAGAAAACAAGATTCAAAAATATGAAAAATACATCTATTGAAAGCAAAACAAATTAACTTAAACTACATTATGATACTAGAAAAATAAATATAGTTAGATAAATGTCAATAAAAGTTAAGTAGGTATAATAAAATATGCATCTATGATATATCATTAATTAAAAAAAGAACAAATTGGTATTAGTGGGCTCCTTTCAAAAAAACATTAGGGGGGCGCAGTTAAAACTGTTATGAAAACTCGGGTCGCAAATACATAAAGGTTGAGAAACGCTGTCTTAGATCATTCTTGAGGCAGATTGAAGACTTAAGTGCCACCTTAAGTGAAAAATTAAAGAAAATGTAAGTAATTGCAACACAAACACTGACTTAATCAGTTTTAACGTGAAAAGATGAGAAGAAGCGGGCTGCTAGGGTGGAGTAAAGAAGAGCTGCTCAGGAAGCAGCAAGCGCATCAACCTCTGAGCAAACGAATGCTAAATGTATAGAGAAAGAGGAGCAAAACTAGGAATGGTCAAGTCAAGTGTATTCACTGCACGGTATCGGGCAGTGCGGCGTTACTGGATTTTAATATTTACAAAGGATTTGGATAGCAATATAAGTAACAAGCTGGTTAAGTTTGCAGATGATACCAAGATAGCTGGACTGGCAGATAATTGAGAATCAGTTGAATCATCACAGAGGGACTTGGATAGCAGACAGGCTTGGGCAGATGAAATTTAATGTCAGTAAATGTAAAGAATTACACATAGGAAGTAAAAATGTGAGGTTTGAATACACAATGGGCGGTCTGAAAATTGAGAATACACCTTAGGAGTCATAGTGGACTCGACACTCTCAACCTCCATGGAGTGTTCAGAAGCCAACACCAACAGAATGGAAGGACCGGGGGAGAGAGCACCTGCGAGGCACTACCTCCTCCGGGATGCTAGGGGGCTGCCAGGGGAAGCTGCAGAGCTCTATACTGGAGTTCCACCACACCTGGGAGGGATTCCAGCTAATCATGATAACCGACCTGGAGCACTCCCATGGTGCGGAATAAAAGGAGCTGTCTCATTCCATTCGGGGAGCCAAAGTCGGGTGAGAGTAGATGAAGCTTTCCAACAGAAAGAGAAGAGGGACTGTGCTGTTCTGTACGTACTGTGCTGTGGGGGGCAGACTAACGTGCTCCCCAACTGTAAATAAATGTGTATGTTGTGTGACAACTTGTGTCTGCCTGTCTGTGTCAGGTAGGGTGGCTGGTACGCCCCCTAGTGGTCCACACCATTATGAATACTAACAGAATGTCAGGTTATATAGCGCCTTGACGTGTGGCGTACAAGTCACAGGAGGTTCTGCTCAAGTTTTATAACACACTGGTGAGGCCTCGTCTGGTGTCCTGGGTGTAGTTTTGGTCTCCAGGCTACAAAAAAGACATAACAGCACAAGAAAAGGTCCAGAGAAGTGCAACGAGGCTGATTTCAGGGCTACAGGGGATGAGTTATGAGGAAAGATTAGAAGAGCTGAGCCTTTACAGGAGATGAAGAGGAGACCTGACTGAAGTGTTTAAAATGATGAAGGGAATCAGTCCAGTGGATCGAGATAGTGACTTTAAAATGAGCTCATCAAGAACATGGGGTCACAGTTGGAAACTTCTTAAGGGTAAATTTCTCATAAACATTAGAAAGTTTTTCTTTGCACAGAGACTTGGAATAAGTGACCAAGTAGTGTGGTGGACAGCAGGATTTTAGGGATCCTCAAAAGTCAACTTGATGTTATTATGGGAGAATTAAGTGCATAGGAACGGTGACCTTGGTTGGGCTGAATGGCCCGATTCTTCTAATTAGTCTGGCCGTTCTTCTCTGACCTCGATCAGTAACAGACCTGACACTCACTGGATATCATTTGTTGATCACGCCATTCTGTACCACCGCGAGAGAAAATGCCAGGAGGGCAGCAGAAACCGCTTTGCCTGGCATCAGCAATCCTCCCAGGTCCGTGTTGGCTTAGATCCTGCAACTTGCCCATTCTAAAAGTTCAATACTAAAACCTCTTGACCCTTCTGCAGGTGATCTGGATGGAGTTGGGGGTCACATGACTGGTCATGAGGAGCTCTTTTTACTTTAATGATCAAGTGGACACCGAGTGTGGCAATAAGCTGAATGTACCATGAAGAGATTTAAAACAGCGTTAAGAACGGACGTAATCATCATTCAGTTTAGCTGCACCCTGGGCATTTGTTTCAACTGGCAGGTTAAGTGATTTGCTCAGGACGGCTGAAACCAAAGTGGCAATATTGTGGTTTAAAACAAAATGACCAAGTCATGAGGTCACAGTGCAAGTCTGTAATAATAAATATAATTACAGCTGGTTGGCACAGTGGTTAACGCTGTCGACGTAGAATGCTATATCTGGTGATGATTCCCTGTGAGTTTTAACCTTTTAAACAAGCCAGCAAGAAACGTGCCAGGGGAGTGACAAAACAAAATCGGAGGCCAGGAGGCACTCCATCCTCCCATACATTAGGGGGCAGCGGAGCAGTCGGTGGTGCCATAAATTGAGAAGTCAGAGTCGTAGGTCTTGGGTACCGACTGCGCAGCCCGAGCGGCACCCATCAAGACAAACCCTAAAGGGCCCTTTTGTGATAAGAGGTTCACGGAGAAGTGCGTTTTGAAATAAATAATCGAGTCCCAGTGTGGAGCCGACCCGGGACATCACCATTGAAGGCAGTGGTGGGATGAGCCAATGATGGTGAGGAACAAAGAGCAGAAGAACAAACAGCAAGTGGGATTGGTGCCCAAATGTTTTAATGAACCCACATGCCAGAGCCTGAAGAGAACTTTGCACAATTATAAACATTTAATTGACTATTTTTTCATTTATTGGCGCTTTTGTCATCTTTTAAAGCTTCTTATTCTTTTAATGTCCTGTTTTATAAAGGCGGGCTGGGTTTTGTTTTATTGAGGAACTTTGTTTTAGTGCTTTTAGAATTTTAGTGCAGTGATAGGGCGAAACATCTGTTGGTGAAGAGAGATTCACGGATCTTGACTTTGCTGACGATGCTGTGATCTTCACAGAGTCAATGGACGCTCTGATCAGGGGTCTCGAGAGACTGAGTGAGGGGTCTGAGTGTCTGGGCTTGTGAGTGTCCTGATGATAAAAACCAAACATCCAGGCCTTTAATGAACTCTTGGGCACGGCCATCAGCAGGGTGTCTGTCTGTGGAGAGAGTGTCGACCTTGTTGAGAGGTTTACTTACCTCGGCAGTGACATTCATGCGACTCTGGTGACTCTTCCTATGAAGTCAGTAGACAGATTGGGAGAGCATGGGGGGGTCTTAAAAATGTTATACGTTCTAGATGGCACGTGAACGACTAAGCAAAGAAGAAAGAGCAGCGCGTCGAAAAGAGACATGAAAGCGTTGCCAGAGAGAAACGAAGGCAAAAAAGGATGCACACAAGAACAATAATAATCTATGTGCAAATTCAGAAGATAAGGAAAATAATAATCAGCCTGGACGTCCCGCGAGAGACACTTTAACGTCCCATGAGACCAAGCCAGGGCTCTAGAGTGCGACCAATTTGGTCGCACGTGCGACCTAATTTCTCAATGGTGCGACTAAAAAAAAAAATCAAAGGTTGCACCGGTGCGACCAGCCGTTCGAGGGGGAAAAAAAACGAAACTCCGTGACTCTTAAAGTCTCCCTGTTGTTCAACAACAGACACACATTAGGCCCATATCGTGGTGTAAACCAATCAGAGATAGTGAAGGGCGGATCCCGCCCCCCCTCTGATTGGCCGTGGTCCAGATATTCCTGTACGTGTGTGTACGTTTGAAAATGCATGTGATGCAGTCAGACAGAGAGAGGTGAGTAGCCCATCAGGTAAACAGTGGATGTAGCCGCGGATTATGAGAGAAGATGAAAAGAACGATTGACAGCTTTTTCGTTAAGAATGTTAAGTTAGGGCCTGATCCGTCCGAAAATCATAACCAATGCTCTGACACGGAGCCATCAACCTCCCAAGTTATAGCAAGCCCTGGTCCGGAGACGGCATTAGATAATGAGCCACATACGATAGAGTCCGAGCCCACTGAAATTAAAAGGGGTAAAGTGTATACATTTCGAAAAGAGTGGCTTGACCAGTTTCCCTGGCTAAGATGCAGTAAAGCCGATAATATAATGCACTGTATTTACTGTAAAGAGTGTGGGAAGACCATGGCCGGCAGTAGTGCATTTGTGACTGGTTCTAATACATTTAGAATTGAAACGCTGAAAAAGCACAATGCATCTATAAAACACATTACATGCCGCGATAAATGCACTGCTCAAGTGTCCCCTCTCCCCGCTGCCTTTCAGCGGCAGGCAGCAGCAAACAGATCATCAGACGAGGCCGAGATGATAATTAAGTTTAACGTTGCCTACAATATTGCAAAAGAAGAACTTCCCTTCACTAAATTCAAGTCCGAAATAATTCTTATGAAGAAAAATGGCTTGAACGTAAACCCGACGTACAGCAATGATGTCGCGTGCGCCCAATTTATAGGAGTCATCGCAGATACATTGAAAAAAAAGACGTCTGTGCAAATTGCGAACAGTGCGTACATGGCATTCCTGATCGACGGAGACACAGATATCGCCACAAAGGAATGCGTCACTGTGTACGGTCGTATCTTGCGGAGAGGAAGACCGGTGAATATACTTATTGGACACATTGAGGTCGAGCATGCTCATGCCCAAGTCTGGAAGATTTTGATGCTAGAGAGAGTGTGGCCAGCTGGTTCAGTCAAGGCCAAAGATCAAGAAGGCCAAACTACAGGAGTTGGCCATCCGAGGGGCATGTGACTGCAATGGAGGATAGTCCATAAGACATTGAGCCATGAGATGTTCAGTTTGAAGCCCTTAAAACACTTTAGATTTTCTTTTTAGTTAATTTATCTTGAGATTTTTTAAGTTTAAATTTCAGCTCCGTAAAGCACTTTAAGCACCAACACTTTTTCAGTAAGTTACCTTTCTTGTAGAATTGTGCTTGCCTTCAAATAAAGAACTTTATATTGACCAGATTGTTAGTTAATCATTTACAAGTCAATATTGCCTATATGGACAGCGATTAAAAAAAATAAATAAATAAAATAAATAAAGTGAACTTGTAAAACTGGTGTTAAATGTGATGCGGTTGAAAATTTGGGTGCACCTAACTTTTGTGCTGGTGCACCTAAGAAAAAGAGTTAGGCGCACCAGTGCAACCAGTGCAAAAAGTTAGTCTAGAGCCCTGCAAGCAGTGAGATAAAAGGACAGCTGCTGTAAAGGCTTTTAAATGATTGACGCACCGTGCGAAAAGCAGAACACGCAGCACGGCAGGAGAAGCAGTAAGCAAGCAGGTGATCCATCCGCATCTCCAAAGCGTGTTCGGCCACCCCCTTCACAACATGAGCGGCAGACACACAAAGTGGCTGGCGAGTGGTGCACCCCGGGGTGCAGTCATATACAGTCATATGAAAAAGTTTGGAACCCCTCTCAGCCTGCATCATAATTTACTCTCCTTTCAACAAAAAAGATATCAGTGGTATGTCTTTCATTTCCTAGGAACATCGGAGTACTGCGGTGTTTTCTGAACAAAGATTTCTAGTGAAGCCGTATTTAGACCATTGAGAATGGTTACAGACAACCCACAGATCACCTCCAAAGACCTGCAAGAACATCTCACTGCAGATGGTGTATCTGTACATCGTTCTACAATTCAGCGCAATTTGCACAAAGAACATCTGTATGGCAGGGTGATGAGAAAGAAGCCCTTTCTTCACGGACGCCAGAAACAGAGTCGCTTGTTGTATGCCAATGGTCATTTAGACAAATTCATTAATTCACAAGTGCTTTGGACTGATGAGACAAAAATGGAGCTATCTGGTCAGAACAAAAAGCACTTTGCATGGCGGAAGAAGAACACCGCATTCCAAGAAAAACACCTGCTACCTACTGTCAAATTTGGTGGAGGTTCCATCATGCTGTGGGGCTGTGTGGCCAGTTCAGAGACTGGGGCCCTTGTTAAAGTCGAGGGTCGGATGAATTCAATGCAATATCAACAAATTCTTCAGGATAATGTTCAAGCCTCAGTCACAAAGTTGAAGTAACGCAGGGGTTGGATATTCCAACAAGACAATGACCCAAAACACAGTTGGAAATCTACAAAGGCATTCATGCAGAGGGAGAAGTACAATGTTCTGGAATGGCCGTCACAGTCCCCTGACTTGAATATCATTGGAAATCTACAGGATGATTTGAAGCAGGCTGTCCATGCTCGGCAGCCATCAAATTGAACTGAACTGGAGAGATTTTGTATGAAGAATGGTCAGAAATACCTCCATCCAGAATCCAGACACTCATCAGAGGCTATAGGAGGACAGCGTCTGGAGGCTCAAAGGAGCAAAAGGAGGCTCAACTAAGTATTGATGTCATATCTCTGTTGGGGTGCCCACATTTATGCAATTTTGTTATCATGCATATTGCATACAGTCATGGCCGAAATTATCAGCACCCCTGGAATTTTCCCAGAAAATGTACCATTTCTCCCAGAACATTGTTGCAGTTACAAATGTTTTGGTATCCACATGTTTATTTCCTTAATGTGCATTGGAACAACACAAAAAACAGAGAAAAAAAAGCCAAATCTGACATCATCACACAGAACTCCAAAAATGGGCCGGACAAAATTTTTGGCACCTTTCCAAAATTGTGGGTAAATCGTTTTATTTCAAGCATATGATGCTCGTGTGAACTCACCTGTGACAAGAAACAGGTGCTGGCAATACAGCAATCACACCTGAAGCCAGTTAAAATGGAGAAAAGTGGACTCAACCTTTCTGCTGTGTGTCTGAGTGTGCCACACTATGCATGGAGAACAGAAAGAAGAGCAGAGAATTGTCTGAGGACTTGAGAACAAAAATTGTGGAAAAATATGAACAATCTCAAGGCTACAAGTCCATCTCCAGAGATCTTCATGTTCCTTTGTCCACTGTGTGCAACATAATCAAGAAGTTCACAACACATGGCACTGTAGCTAATCTCCCTGGACGTGGACGGAAGAGAAAAATTGATAAAAGATTGCAACGAAGGTTAGTCCAAATGGTGGATAAACAGCCCCAATCAACTTCAAAACATATTCAAGCTGTTCTGCAGACTCAGGATGCAACAGTGTCAGCTCGAACTATCCGTTGACATCTGAACAAAATGAAACGCTATGGCAGGAGAGCCAGGAAGACCCCACTGCTGACACAGAAACATAAAGAAGCAAGACTGGAGTTTGCCAAAATGTACTTGAGGAAGCCAAAATCCTTCTGGGCGAACGTCTTGTGGACATATGAGACCAAGTTAGAGCTTTTTGGTAAAGCTCATCATTCTACTGTTTACAGAAAACAGAATGAGGCCTACGAAGAAAAGAACAACACAGTACCTCCAGTCAAACATGGTGGACGTTCTAAGATGTTTTGGGGATGTTTTGCTGCCTCTGGCACTGGATGCCTTGACTGTGTGCAAGGCATCATGAAATCTGAAGACTACCAAAAGATACTGGGGCGCAATGTAGGACCCGGTGTCAGAAAGCTGGGTCTGCGTCAGAGGTGTTCCAGCAGGACAATGACCCCAAACATACCTCTAAAAGCACCCAGAAATGGTTGAAGACAAAGCGCTGGAGAGTTCTGAAGTGGCGAGCAATGAGTCCGGATCTAAATCCGATTGAACACTTATGGAGAGATCTCAAAATTGCTGTTGGGAGAAGGCGCCCTTCAAATCTGAGAGACCTTGAGCAGTTTGCAAAAGAAGAGTGGTCGGAAATTCCAGTTGAGAGGTATAACAAGATTGTCGGAAGCGCTTGATTTCAGTTATTTTTTCCAAAGGGCGTGCAACCAAATTTTAAAGTTGAGGGTGCCAATAATTTTTGAGTTGAGTTTTGTGTGAAATGATGTCAGATTTGGATTTTTTTTCTTTGTTTTTTTATGTTGTTCCAATGCGCATAAAGGAAATAAACGTGTGTATACCAAAGCATTTCTGATTGCACCAATTTTCTGGGAGGAATAGTGCATTTTTTTGGGAAAATTCCAGGAGTGCCGATAATTTCGGCCATGACTGTATTTTCTGTTAATCCAATAAACTTAATGTCACTGCTGAAATCCTACTGTGTCCATAAGGCATGTCAGATATTAAAAGGAAGTTGCTACTTTGAAAGCTCAGCCAATGAGAAACAAAAATCCAAAGAATTAAGAGGGCTTCCCAAACTTTTCCATATGACTGTATGTATATGTATATATGTATATTTCACTCAATGACATGCAAATCAATTTATAACTTTTATGTAATGTGTTTTTTTTATATTTCTGGTTGATATTCTGTCTCACTCCATTAAATTGAAACTACCTTTCACTCTTTGTGAGTAAGCAAACTTACCAATTCAGCAGGTGATGAAATACTTATTCCCCATCTGTATTTTACTTTTCTTATTTTAATTAGACTGTAAGGACTAATAAAAAAACAGCTCAGGGACATTTTCTATAAGTTTCATTTTATTTTTTTTATTTTAGTGCCATTGCAGAACTGAGAGGTAATTAACACCGACACCCCTGCCATGTAATTTAACTTTCTAAAAGAAAGGAAAAGCAGGTGAGACCGGGCGCGTCTTCAGTTCTGAGAGGTGAGGGTTTCTTTTCTTTCATTTTTTTCCCCCCCTCCCATATAGTGTTACATTTTCTTTATAGTTTAATATTTAAAAGTACATATTTTGTATTACAAATGCTGAGGCCCTTTCTGAATTTTATGGTACAGCCAGAGAAATAAACTAATAGGAGAGGGAGGACAAATAACTGTGTGGCTCCATCTTACATCTTAAAATAAATAATGAAATGAATCACAACATAGAGGGGGGCCGCCTGAGACAGAGGAGACGGAAGATGAAGATGAAGATGAAGAGCTGCGCCAGAGGATCCTGTTCACTGGTGGACTGCTGAACGCCCAGGTGCCTTGCTTGGACCCCCCTGCACATTTGGTTTCTCATTTCTTCTGACCCCACCAATGCACTTTTTCTCTTCCTTACATATCTTTGTCAGTTAATCACGTTCTAATTTATTCTCATCTGTCAGTTCTGGTATGTCATGTTTTAATTCTTTTTCTATTTTGTTCTTCTTTTGTTATTTTTTTCTGGCTATCCACCAATGCACTTTTTCTCCTCCTTACATATCTTTGTCAGTTAATCACCTTCTAATTTATTCTCATCTATCATTTCTAGTGCATCATGTTTTAATGACGTTTCTCTTTTGTTTTTCTTCTTTGACATCTCGCCTGAAGAAGGGGCCGGAGTTGCCTTGAAAGCCTGCGTATTGTAATCTTTTTAGTTAGCCAATAAGAGGGGTCATTTTGCTTGACTTCTCACTCCTTTGTCATTCGTAAGGCACTTGGAACCACATGCACTGCGTGAAAACGCGCTACAGAAATCAAGATGGCTGTGGCGTAACAACAAAAGCAGCCCGTCGCCCATCAGCTGATGTCTCCAAACTCCTCTCAGACTCCATAAAGCACTTCAACGTCACTACATCTCCACTGCACAGACGGGTTCTGCTGGTTTTTCTCCCACGCCCTACGCTAAATTAACAGGAAGGACGTCTCAATGCAAATGAAAGTCGAGATGCCATTCACAAACAACGAGTCAGCTCTAAAATTCATCTCCTGGGGGAAAATGGAGAAGATGATGTGCTGTGCTCTAATCTCAAACACCTTATTCCGATTTATGGTCAGGCCTGAAGCTGTGGGCAGATTAACCTAAAGTGGGATGCCAGTCTGTCACTCCATCACACAGGCTCACTTCTCGTTTCTGGGCCAGTTTTCAATTCACAAATCTACAGACTTCACACTGACAGACAAACATGAGACTGATGGAGTGCCGTTCCTGTCTGGTGGGTCTCTCATTTCTCGAAGTATTCTGTGCCCCTATAAATTGTGTTCAGGTGCCTCCCATTTTCTTTAATTCTCCTTGAGGTGTGTCAAGAACGTGACTGCAGTCCACCGGTGCGTCGTTTAGAAAGGCCCACGTGTACCTGTGTATAGGAAGTCCCACAATTCAGGACAAAACAGGTCAGGTCAGGTTGGGGGAGCCTGCACTGGTACAGTGCATTGCGGCACCCACCACACAACGAAACAGCACAGGATCCTGGTTGGCAAGGGGCAGACATATGGTCCAGTGCCACCTTTCTGGAAATGACCCCTCTATCTGTCACAGCCAGGTGTTATGTGGGCGTCCCCTTGGCCTGGTCCAGCCCATCAGGTCCTTATCGATGAAGATCATCTTCGGGTAATAGCACCACAAAGCCACAGTACTGTAACGGATGCTTCCTCACAATGCAGGTCCTGGGCCTCATTTGGGACTTCACGAGCAACACAAAGTCAAACCAACGGTACCCAAGGGTTTTCCGGAGAGACACACATGAAGGAGTCCAGTCTTCATCTCAGGACACTGAATAGTGTCCATGTCTCACAAACAGGAAGCACCAGGACAAAAACCAAGCCATTAAATTCAATGAACTTTCTGTAGACCTCGGCAATCAAACTGAGGTGAGGTACAAATCAGGATGAGGGGATAAAAACTTAGGAGCACAGTGGCCTCAATAATTGCAAAATGGAAGACATTTGGAACCACCAGGGGCCTCATGCATAACGGCGTGCGTAGAATTGGCACTATAACATGACGTAAGCACAAAAGCCGAAATGTGCTTACGCACAGAAAAATCCAGATGCAGGAATCTGTGCGTACTCCAACTTCCACGTTGTTCCACTACATAAATCCCGGTCAGCGTGAAAAGTAACACACATGCACGCGCCTTCTGTCCAACCCCAATTCTTCCCAGAATTACGCCTCTATGAATATGCAAATCAATATAAATAGCCCTTAAGCTCAGCGTTCTGTGAAAAGACAATGGGAAAAGCACGGGGGAAAATATAAGAATTTCAGCGAATACCAAGTGGAGGCAAAGAAAAACGTACTATTTGTTGGTTTAAACAGTGGAATAAACAAGAAAAGGAAGTTGATCGAGTGACATAGCGTGTCGGAGAAACTTGAAAGCTCAAGTTCACAAAGTCGCACAGTGCCAAAGTAAAAAAGAAGTCACATATCAAAGTCGCCGTGAAAAGGCAAGTCGTAGCCCACCGTCTGAACTTATTAGGCTACAGACAAAAAAAATAGGCACACAGTGGGGAAAAAAGCACGAAATGTCAACTTTAATCTCGAAATTTCCACTTTAATCACATAGTTTGTTTTGTCCTTAAAGTAGAACATCATAAACTTCATCTTTAAATCGTTTAATTCACTAGTTTCTCAATCCCATTGTAACTAAAGTAGCACGTTAAATGCTTTGTTTTGTATTTGTTCTTCTATGTGCTCTGTGTGTGTGAATCACTACGTGCTTCTTAAACCGGCTCTCTTCCTCCGACAGGACACAGAATCCATTACATTCGTGATATTAAAGCTCTCTGAACAATTAAAATACTGAGATGTATACTTGATATAATTTTCATGATGATTGGAATGAAAGCATGTCATTAAACATGAGAACATGGTGGCGCAGTGATTGTTCCTGTCTCACACAAGATGTTGCTGCGCCATGCGTGACCTTCGATGAAATACTTTATTGTAGCAGTACTGTCTCTTTCAAACGTACTAACCTCCAATTCCTGTCCTTACTTTTCTTTCCCCAAATACCCAATTGCCACACAATCAACTCTGTGATAGACGTTAAGCCATCTGTAAGCTTACAACGATGATTCTTCAAAACTTTTAAGGAACATTGAAATATCTTCATAGTACGTGTTTAATTATTCTATCCGTCTATCCTTCCAGTGTCACGCCAGCCTCAGCAAACATACAACGTGAGGCAGGAACAATATGTGAAGTTGCTAGTGCTGTGTCCTCACATGTTTAATTATTAACAATACAGGTTATTTAAATGAAGTTAAAGTTTTATCTGTATAATATAATCAACACTAGACATTAAGCCCGTTACAATAACGTGCGCTAGAACAGTAGTGCATAAACATTAGGAACAGTCTATATTAAATGGCAAGGGACCTTGTATGTGGCTGTAATATGCGTCACCGTATTGTGTGCCTTTAATTTTCTCTCTCAGTAATACTGGTTTGTATTTCCGTAAAATGCCTGTAATTTTCTCTGACAGTAACACAGTGGAACCTCAGTTCACAACCGTAATTCGTTCCAAAACTCTGGTCGTAAACCGATTTGGTCGTGAACTGAAGTAATTTTCCCCCATAGGATTGTAATACAATTAATCCGTTCCAGACCGTATTAACTGTATGTAAATATTTTTTTTTTTTTAAGTTTTTAAGCACAAATATAGTTAATTATACCATTGAATGCACAGCGTAATAGTAAACTAAATTTAAAAACACTGAATAACACTGAATAAACTTTGAACAACAGAGAAAACTAACACTGCAAGAGTTCGCGCTATAGCCTTACGACTTAATAAACAACCAAGAAAAGTAACATTGCAACAACGCGCCTGTGTGTGTGTCTCTCTCTCT
>JANRMT010062820.1:29073698-29108646 GCA_026402145.1 Polypterus bichir lapradei
ACTTAAAACTTTCTCTCGCAGTTTCGCTGAGTTTGTGCCAAACACCACCCTGACCATCTCATCTTCCTCTGCATAAGCACAGTCCTTCACCCGTGAATATTTACCCGTGGCAGTTTGCTATTGGATTGCCGCTGACGGACGGCCTTATATGGGCAGGCACTAAATTACAAACGCCAGCGGCAGCCTGTCTATGAACTTAATTTAAAGTTTAGGTTTACACTGTGCTTTGTTTCCGAAGTAGCAGAACTCATGAATATGGTTGTATATTTCACTCGCTCGCTTCTTATTGTTTCGCTGCCTTCTCAATTATATAATGCATGTTTTCTAAAGCGCTTTTTGGGCCTCTTCCTGGTTTTCTACGTACTGCGTGATTACGTAGGAGGCGTGATGATGTCAGACGAATCTCCGCCCCCACGGGTTTCAAGCTCATCTCCATTACAGTAAATGTAGAAAAACAGCTTCCAGTTATGACCATTACGCGTAGAATTTCGAAATGAAACCTGCCCAACTTTTGTAAGGAAGCTGTAAGGAATAAGCCTGCCAAATTTCAGCCTTCTACCTACACGGGAAGTTGGAGAATTAGTGATGAGTGAGTGAGTGAGTGAGTGAGTGAGGGCTTTGCCGTTTATTAGTATAGATGAGAGTATGCCAATTTTGCCAGTGCACTTAACCCAAGTGCCCATATTGGGCTTGGCAAACTTAAACTGTAACTTCACAATTCTGTCTTTTTTTTTTCAGAAATAGAAACGCATGATTTTTGTCCCTACCCCATTTAACCCTTTACTGTGCCCAATAAACATCATAGCAAAACCCATTCTTTAGACATGGGAATGTGCCAACTTTGCCAGTCCTTTTGCCCCCAGTATCTGCATTGGGTCTGGCAAAACAAAACTAAAATTAGCAAAAGAGTCTGTTTTTTATTCTCAAAACCATGAAAGTTAACATGACTCAATATGATTTAATTTTTTTGTACCAATGCCAGCCAAAATGTGGAATATTTATTTTTTTAAAATAATAAAGCAGTTTCATTATGTAAATTAAGTGATTGCAGGATCATTTCTCTTGTTGAACAAATAACAGGTTTGCACAAGCTGGGGATTCAAGATTTGAGGGGGGCTGGCTTTAGCGGAGCTCCATCTGCTGGGCTGCTTGGCCCAAAACAGACACCCCCTTGAAGGACGCTCGAGTTTAATGTTGGTGGGACAGGAAGGGGCAGAGCTAATTGCTTTCACAGTATGGATTCTCAGCACTGTAGGGAAAGAAACAGAAGACAGCGTTAGCAGCTGCACCTCCCTATCACCCCTGAGGGGTCTGGCTTTAGTGGAGCTCTGCCCTGTGAGTCGCTCTGGCCAAAAGTGACGCCTCCTTGTAGAATGCTCGAGTTTAATGTTGGTGGGACAGGAAGGGGTGGGGCCTAATTAGCCTACACAAGGTGGCTTCTCGGGACCACAAGGAAACAAAGAAAAGATGGTGTTAGCAGCAGTGCCCCCTATCTCCCCTGAGGGGGGGGGGGTCTGGCTTTAGCGGACTTCTGTATTGCGGCGGGCGGTTACATACCCCGAGAAAACCTGCGAGGATGTCCTCTGCGCTCTGACACAACCAAATAAGTAGCTAGGTGGTAAAGCCCCCTGTTTAAAATCCTGGTCCTTCAATTGCACGTTACTGGGCTGTGTGGCCCCTCATTGTGCCAGTGCTTGACAAGCAGCCATTTCATTCTGGGGTGGGTTCTCAGCCTATGAAACTGGGACTTTGTGCTCTAAACAGGAGCCTAAAATGGGGACAAAACAGAAATCGTTAATGGAGTGAAGGGCAACCAACAGAATACAACGCATCAGGAAGACCTGAACTGGACCTGAGATACCGAGTGCAGAAAGAGTCCTGTGGGAACCCATTGGCGTTTCACAAATCTGTTATCACCTGATATGGATGTCAACAAATTAAGGTTCTTTCTGGAACATTCATGTGAATGGCTCTTTTGGGAACCGGAAATGGTGCCCCAATACCACCCATTCCCCCAAATCAGAGCTGGTCTATCCATTAGGTGACACGCGGCCACCTACACTCTTATGTGTAGGTATGTGATTCTTTGCCGAATGTGTGGCTCCATAGCACCATTGCATTCTGGGAAAATGTTTTTGGCATATGAAGTTGGCTCTTTCATGACTCCACACTCCCAATCCCTTCCGGGAGCCTCTTGACCCAGACACCATGTAGCGGTCAGAAGCCGCTAAGATTCACACCGTCGTGCGTGACGGTGATTTATTTATTTTAATCGAGGATTACCAGGGACAACCCCAGCCTTGGCACGACACACACACACTACAGAGACAACAAAGCAAAACACGCTGGGAATTTAAATGATAAAAAAGTATAATGAAATTAAATTAACTAAATGAAAACAATAATACCACCCCTGATCCCTTCGACGATATTACATTTAACAGATAAACACGACAAACACGCAGTAAAGTCCATGGATGAAATGAGCAGCGGTGAAGTTAAGTCCAGCGATTTGCATGAAGAGAGGGAAATAGAAAAACACAGTCCTACCGGTAACTGCTGAAGTATGATGACAGATGAATGGTTCAGGAGCGCTCCTTCTTCTGGTAAAGCCAATGAATCCAGACACCGTCCTCAGTAAACAGTAGACAGGTAGACAAATGATTCGAGACCCCAACAAACAATACAATCCAGGACCCGAAGATGTATGGCAGAAAAACGGCAGGCAGTTCGACAGATAAATACACGCACCAAACAAACAAAACAAACTTTTTTTTCCTCTTCGACCCCTGCACTCCTTTTAAACCCCTCAGGCCACCTTTGACCCCAACAGCCCCTGAAAGGACTGCTGGGAGCTGCAGTTCTAACTAATGGTAGCACTGCTACAATCCCCCCCCCAGGCCGTGGTGTACGGCTGAACCAAGGCTTGAGGTTAGCGATGTTAACAGTGTCTACTTTCTTCGTCCCCGGCAATCCCCACTCCACCGCATAAGTTACTGGTCCTTTCTTTTGGACAACAGTAGCCGGGCCGAACCACTTCGGAGCCAGTTTAGCTGTGAATTTATCGGAGGCTTTGGAGAGGGGATGAGTCCTGATCCAGACTTTCTCCCCAACTGAGAATTGCACAGGCTTATGTCTCCGGTTGTACGACTGAGATTGTCTGGACTGGGACCTCACCATCCTCTCCTTTACCCGTTGTGTGATTAGTTGTAGAGTTTGCAAATGATCATGTATTGAGGTGTCTGGATTGGGTGGTTTGTGATCAATTATCCTCTCTAGTGGACCGTTTAGCTGTCTGCCTAAAGCTAACAATGCAGGGGTCTCACCCGTAACCTCGTGCACCGCCGTGTTCAATGCGAACCGCAGCTCAGGCAGCCACTTTGTCCAATCCTGATGATGGTCTCCGACGAAGGATGCAATCATTGTCTTCAGGGTCCGGTTCACCCGCTCAGTGCGATTAGATTGGGGATGGTACGCTGTTGTCTTCAGGTGAACCACCCCCCATTGCTTCCAAAATTCTTCGGCCTTTGAGCTGGTAAACTGCGGGCCCCGGTCTGAGATGATGTTCTTCGGCACCCCCCATCAGGTAAAGATCTCATCCTTAAGGGTGGAACATATCTTCTTGGCTGTGGCATTTGCCATAGAGAATAGCTCAACCAATCGGGTAAAATATTCCACAACCACCATCAGGTAGGTCTTCCGGTCCTTACTAGTGGGTAATGATCCCATTAGGTCCACGCCTAGGCTCTCCCCCGGGGTAGTGATGGTTACTGGCTGGAGCTGTCCTGAGGGGAGACCAGGTGGAGTTTTGTATTGCTGACAGGTGGTACAAGTCTGGACATGGGACCAGACGTCTTTGCGTATCGTCGGCCACCATGCCACCTCCAAGATTTTAAACAGTGTCTTAGTACGTCCAAGGTGACCACCGATCGGGCTGTCATGTATGAGGGGCATGGGGTAAGCATTATCCAAGGTCTTCTTGTTCAGCTCCCGATAGTCCACACAGAATCGGTAGGTCCCGTCGGCCTTCTGAACGAGCACCGCAGGGCTAACCCATGGCGAGGTGGAAGGCTCAATGACCCCATCCGCCAACATCTGGTCGACCCACTCCTTGATTATTCCTCTTTTCAGAGGCGACACTCTGTAAGCTCTGTGCCGAACAGGGACAGGGTCGACTGTGTGAATGTGGTGACACACCACCTCAGTCCGACCCAATTTGTCCGTCCACACAGAGTGCCACCTCCTAAGCAGCGGCTGAACGAGCTCCGGCTGTTCAAGAATAGCCTTCTCTACTGGGCTGGGCTCGTCCACCAACTGCGCGAGGTAATAACACAAGTTAGGCCAAACCAGATTACCTTGAGCCTTCGTCCCAAACTGATGGACTCCACCCCCGGCAACTCATACTCCAGCCGCGACAGATGGATGGTAAGACACAAGAGAGTCCATTCCCAGTAACAAGGGCATTGACAGGTGGTCATCTTCCAGGATGTAAACTTCTGTCTCCCAGTGTGTCTCATGTAAGCAGAACCTCATAGGAACCCTGCCCTTTGCCCCGTGCGCCCTTCCATCCGCAAGAAAGAATTTTACTTTTTCACTTTCCCTTAACTGCTCATGAGGCACTTTAAGCTTTTCCCACAAGCTGTATTTCATAAGGGTATAAGTGCTCCCTGTATCTACGACCGCCTCACCAGTGACACCCCGCACTTGTACGGGCACCACTAAGAGGGGCAAGGTGGCTTGAATCAGGGTTATTTACGTCCCCTTCTAGTGCGACTTTACTAACACCCTTTCAGAAGCATGTCTGTTGTAAGCGCAGTGCAGGGCGAGGAACTTGAACTAAGTGAGCCGCTGGTTGATGTGCGTCCGCTGCCTAGGCCGCGTCATGTTACGGTCAGAGCCCCTCTCGAGGAGGAGTTGAGCCTGCTGGATACCCTGTGTGTCTCCAGTCCGGAGCAGCCCGAGATCGGCGAGGGACAGCTTCTGCAAGACCTGTCGCTGCGCCTAGCACGTCGATAACATAAATGGATGTGCCAGGCAAATGAGGACACACACGATGCAAGGGGTAGGTGCACAAGTGAACAAGTGCTTTTATTAAAATCTTCAAAAAACAAACAGTGTCAACGTTAAAGTGCAGTGCTTGGTCTATCAATAAATAATCCATTAAACCGTCGGTAATCCGTGCGATAAAATCAGGGATAAAAACGAGAGCAAAATACACAGTCATCGGACCAATACTGCCTCTCCTCCTCCGGACAATCCCAGCCCAACTTTTTCGTCTCCCCCACGTCTCACTCAGCAGTACCACACTGCCAGAAACACCCCAACCCCAACCCCAACTGGTCTTGGCTACCTTCATTGTTGCTCCAGGGGCGATTTGCCCTCCCATCATCCTTTGCACACCCGCAAGTCGTACCTTGAATTCCTTCCACCATACTCGCCGCACTCCACCAAAATGATCAGTGGGGCGAACCACCCCTACAGCGCCCTTCGCGGGACCCCCGGCTGGCCCCGATACTGCCCTCACGAGTCTTCCCTTTTTGCTCCCAATTCTTCTTCCTTGTTTCTGTCTGGCGCTTCTCTTTTAACACACTGAGGAGGGTTGCAGGTGCGATCGCCTGATCTCTGCCCCGGGACGATAACAAGACGATCAGTTAACTTAACAGCCTTATAGGCCCACCGGGCAGCGCAGTGCACTCAGGGCACTACCTACACAAACACTCAGCAAGTTACAACATACACAGATTAGCATGGAGCCCCTATGCTCGTGGGGTCAACTGCCCCGGCATGCCCATGCATTAAAACCCCACAATGCAATGCCCAGCCATCTACAGATTGCCTGCACCTGCTCCACTCCCCAGTGCGCCATTTATTTAAAATGTGCCAACAAGCCTTAGACCTCTTAGGACTAGGGTGTCAAACTCCAGGCCTGGAAGGCCGCAGTGGCTGCAGGTTTTCATTCTAACCATCTTCTTCATTAGTGACTGCTTATGGTTTACAAAGCCTTAAATAATCTGCTCCATCTTATATATCGGAGTGTCTGACACCTTATATTCCAAATCGTAACCTCAGATCCTCAAATGAGTGTCTGCTTAGAATTCCAAGAGCTAAACTTAAAAGACGTGGTGAGGCGGACGGCCTTCTGCTGTTGTGCACCTAAAATCTGGAATAGCCTGCCTATAGGAATTCTCCAGGCTGATATGGTGGAGCTCTTTAAAAAAATGCTAAAAACTAATTACTTTAACATGGCTTTCTGATAGCTTCACCTTCATCTAATCCTGATACTCTGTATATTCAATACATTATAACAATTATTCATGGTGGCTCCAAAATCCGTACTGACCCCTACTCTCTCTTCTGTTTCTTTTCCTGGTTTTCTCTGGTGGCGACCTGTGCCATCACCACCTAATCAATGCACTGTGACGTCCTACATTGATGGATTAAAGGCCAGAAGTGTACATGACCACCATCATCAAGTTCTTCCATAAGAACCCTAAATACAAAGAGAACTGTTTCATTTATGTTAGGTAGAATGCCCAGAGGGGGCTGGTCAGGTGGTCTCGTGGCCTCAGAACCCCTGCAGATCTTATTTTTTCTCTCCAGCCGTCTGGAGTTTTTTTTTTTTTCTGTCCTCCCTGGCCATCAGACCTTACTCTTATTCTGTGTTAATTAGTGTTGTCTGATTTTAATTCTTACTTTGTTTTTTTTTTCTCTTTCTTCATCATGTAAACCACTTTCAGCTACATTATTTGTATGAAAATGTGCTATAGAAATAAATGTTGTTGTTGTTGCGATCAGTTTTTGCTGCTAATTAACTTCTTTTGCTTTAGTTTTAATTAACTTGACTCAGGCCCCTTAGTTGTCTCTTTTTTTAATTAGCAGCCAAACAATAAAGAGGCACAAAATGAGCTGCCACATGACCAGCTCACCTGTGCCCATCACACAATGGTGGCTCTGAGGCTAGGGATCTGCACTGGCATTTGGAAGGTTGCCGGTTCGATTCCCATAAATGGCAATATGGACTCTGCTCTGTTGGGCCCTTAACCTGTAATTGCTGAGTGCTTTGAGTAGTGAGAAAAGTGCTATATAAATGCAAAAGAATTAATTAAAAAACCAATATCTGAGAAGTAAAGGTCTCGGTAAGGCTGATCTCTTAGGTCACCAAAATAGTTTAATGAACAGAAAATCAACAGTTTTGGGAATGTCTGCTGTGGCAGAATGAGAGCCATGGAATTAAATAACGAGTTTAGTTAACAGCAAGAATCAGCTTCTCATTAAGAGATTGGTTGGAGTTTGAAATCCCAGTTTAGCTGCTCATCTGTTGGCTCGTTTCACGTCTCATTTCTGTTTGGCTGCCATTTCATAAAGAAACGAATCAATTCAGAGGACTGCATCCTTAAAAACAGGGCTATTAAAATGAAGGGAAAAGGAGTTAATTAGCAGTGAAAACTGATTAGGAAAAGGGTTAGAATGAAAACCTGCAGCCACTGCGGCCCTCCAGGCCTGGAGTTTGAGACCTCTGTCTTAGGACATCTTTGTGCTTGGAAAAAAACTTCCTAATATGCAGAAAAGAAAAAAAAAATTCTGATATCTTTAATATTTGGTAAGCAGGACCTTAACACGGGGGTCTGCAAACTTTCATTGGTGTCGCGCCGTACCCATGTTACAATGTCATTCCGTGTGCCGACATAATTCTACCAATTTTGTTATATATGGTATCAAAATTGGTCCGGTTATAATGGGCTTCAAAAGTATATATTGTAAAAGTATATAATTTTGAAGCCCATTGTAACCGGATCTTATATTATTGGTCATTCAATATTTTAAAATACATACAGTAGATTCAATGAAAGGACTAGATGTTACAATCCCTGATATTTGCATCGCTTTTAATGGGGAAAATCTTGAGCGATGGCTGCTATGAGGAAAGGCAGCCAGGAAGCTTTACCAGCAGGACACGTCATTAGTTGTGTGCCTCAACTTCACAGGGTGTTTCGGCCTTTTATCACCAGACACCCTCTGTTGAGGCAGGCCTGGCCGTGTGTCTCGCGGTTAGCTGATCGCCTTAGCTGCCCAAGTGATGTCAGCCCTCTTCAGCCATAGCCAGTGACTGGTCCTCTCAGCAGTGTTAGCCAATTCTCTGATAACCTGTCGTTGAGCCTGTCCCCTGACTCCAACCTCTCTAAGTAGTTTTGCTGTTGTACTGGCAACAAAGCCCCTGCACCCCACCTCCACCGGACTCACCTTGATCTTCCAGCCTCTGTCCTCCACCTCAGCTGCTAAGTTGGCATACCGCAGCTTCTTAACGTTCAAATGCTTCCTCAGTTGCATCCTCCCACGGTACCGTCAGCTCAATGACATAAGCAAGTTTTCGGGAGTTAGACCAAAGGACGAGGTCTGGTCGTAGAGTAGTTGTTACGATCTCTGTGGGGAAGACGAGACTCTGATCCAAGTCAACTTGCATCTGCCAATCCCTGGCAACCTTCAGCAGTCCCAGACCCGGGGTTGAAGGGCTAGTCCTCGGCTTGTCCCCCTCCTGGACAAATGCTGATGGATACTGGCGCTCCTCATGGTTCGTGAACGGGTGGGCGTTGATGGATTCCCTCTTGCCCTCAACTTTCTCAGCTAGACACCTGAGGACCTGGTTGTGTCTCCATGTGTATCTGCCTTGAGTAAGGCTAGTCCTACAACCAAGCAGGATGTGCTTGAGTGTTGCTGGGACTGTACACAGGGCGCAAGATGGGTCCTTTCCAAACCACAGCTGCAGATTTATGGGGGAAGGCAGCACATCATATGTGGCTCGGATGAAGAAGCTCAGCCTGTTGGACTCCATTCCCCAGATTTCACTCCATTTGAGTTTCCTCTTTTCAACACAGTCCCACGTCATCCAGCGGCCCTGCTTGGCCAGCGCTACAGCTCTGGCACGTCTGGCTGCTTCCTCCTGTCGACGCACCTCCTCCACCACCATGTTTCGACGTTCGGTTGCAGATGCCTGTTGCCAGAGAGGTGTTACCGCTCCAAGACCAAAGCCTCCTCTTCCCTGTTGGACGTGACCCACCACGTCACGATGGAGAAGAGCAGATTTGGCCTGTAGCATAGCTGTGGCTGGTGTCCACTTCCTCCCCGTTGCTAGTGTGGGAGCAGCGCCTCTCACTATGGGATCCCGGGAGTCCGTGAGGGACATCTCCAGCCTCACTTTTGCACATTTGAACTCCTCAACCAGGCTAGGAATGGGCAGTGACAGTATCCCGTCACTGTAGAGTCCAACGCTGCTGAGGCATTTCGGAAGTCCAAGCCACTTCCTCACGTAAGGGCTCATTAGTCTCTCCAGTCGATTGGCATGATTAAGCGAGACCTCGTACATGGTCAACGGCCACAGTAGTCTGGGTAACAACCTAAACTGGAAGCACCAGAGCTTCAGTTTCCCTGGGAGTGCGGTGTTGTTAATCTGCCTGAGGTCATTAGCCATGTCATGCCATAGTTGTTCAAGTTGCCAGGTGTCATTGAGGTCTGCATTATACCACCGTCCAAGGCTCTTGATGGACTTCTCTAAGACTGTTGGAATTGGTTCTCCACTGATATAGAACAGCTCAGCTGTCAGTTTTCCTTTTATGATAGAGATGCTGCGAGATTTGCTTGGCTTAAACTCCATTCTTGCCCATTGGATGTTTTCCTGGAGCTTCTGTAGCAATCGCCTAATACATGGTTTTGTGGTTGTAATGATAGCCATGTTGTCCATGTAGGCTCTAATGGGAGGAAGACGGAGGCCACTCTTGAGTCTCTCACCTCCCACTACCCAACGAGATGCTCGCATGACCATCTCCATTGCCATGATAAATGCCAAAGGGGAAATCGTACAGCCTGCCATAACTCCATTTCCCAGGTGCTGCCAGGCGGTGGTGTTGTTCTCGTCTGTTACACAAAACTCACATAGGATCATATGTGAAAAGAATGTTTTGTCAAATTTTTATTTTCAACACATTTATTAAAAATTGTATTATAAACAAGTTTTTACAATACAAAATACATAGTTTGAAAAAGAAAAAAATGACCAAGAATGGGTGGCGCAGTGGTAGTGCTACTGCCTTACAGTTAGGTAACCAGAGTTCGCTTCCCAGGTCCTCCCTGTGTGGAGTTTGCATGTTCTCCCTGTGTCTGTGTGGGTTTCCTCCCAAAGACATGCAGGTTAGGTGCATTGGTGATCCTAAATTGTCCCTAGTGTGTGTGCCCTGTGGTGGGCTGGCACCCTGCCTGGGGTTTGTTTCCTGCCTTGTGCCCTGGGATTGGCTCTAGCAGACCCCTGTGACCCTCTAGATAGGATAGAGTGGGTTGGATAATGGATGGATGGATCACATGTGAAAAGAATGTTTTGTCAAATTTTTATTTTCAACGCATTTATCATATATACTGCCTCGCAGTTAGGAGACCCGTCTGGGTTCACTTCCCGGGTCCTCCCTGCGTGGAGTTTGCATGTTCTCCCCATGTCTGCGTGGGTTTCCTCCGGGTACTCCGGTTTCCTCCCACAGTTGAAAGACATGCAGGTTAGGTGGCAATTCTAAATTGCTTGGTGTGTGTTTGTGTGCCCTGTGGTGGGCTGGCACCCTGCCCAAGGTTTGTTTCCTGCCTTGTGCCCTGTGTTGGCTGGGATTGGCTCCAGCAGACCCCCGTGACCCTGTAGTTAGGATATAGTGAGTTGGATAATGGATGGATGGATGATCAAGAATTCTAATATGATTAATCATTGTTTATTATTGATCAGCGCTTTCAATCAATTAATGCGAAGCAATTGTATAACTACATTCAGTGGCTTTATTTTTGGTTCCAATTATTTGGCTAAAATAAGTAGTTTTTTTCTTAAAGTCAGAAACGGCCCTTTTTATAGCTTCACTTTTCTCATCGGAGTTTTTAAACGTGGACTGATATTTAGTTTGATAATGTCTTTGTACACTTGACGTGCGACACGCGACACTTTCACAGCTTAGTGCACACACGGCACGATGCTTTTGTTGTACAACTCCAGATTCATTCGTCCAAGAGTCTTAAAAAGAGCGAACATTAAGTTTTTGTCTTTTAGTAGTCATTTTAGGGCAGTAAATTACTTAATAATAACTGACAGAGCAAGGTGTAGATGACAGGAACAAGATGATCCGCTGTAGCAACCCCTAAACTGGAGCAGCCGGAAGAAGAAGAAGATATTACTTAATAATAACAAGAAGTTTGTTTTAACGTACCACTGCCTGCGCTTTACATTTGAGTCGCATGCGCAAAACGTAGATCGGGACGCGGAGTGTGAACGCATGCGCTAAAATTAAAATATAATAAGAAGTTTGTTATAACGTACCGCGGCCGGCACTGAACACATGGTTTCCATTTACATGTGAGTCGCAATCACAAAACGTAGGCGAGGGCGCGAACGCCGCGTGCGCTGTAATTAAAATATTATTTTTTGCTATACTACAATTTCATTATTATTGAGTGCCACTGAAAATCGTTCCGCTTGGCACGCGTGCCGTAGGTTTCCAACCCCCTGCCCTAACAGATTAAGAAAACCGGGGCCAAGTCTGTGTTATTGTATGCAGCGGAGGTCCTTTTAAAATTACAGCCCACTGGTATTTCATAAATCTGTCACCATCTATTGCGGTTATTTACGGTGTGGAGCCGGTTACAGATCTAAATACAAGAATGTTCTTTCTGGGACATTCATATGAAAGGTTCTTTTGGGAACCAATAATCATTCCCCAATAGCATTAGGGTAAGAGCCGCTCTGGCACCATTACTTATAAGAGTGTATAGGGTGCCAGTAATCGAGGGGTGCAGTCTATGAAAGTTACGTGGCAGGCGCGCTTCAGGCAGCAAAGGGTTACGATCACACAATAGCTGGACATGGGGGGCATGGACAGCGGGGGACAACCACTCTGGTCCTCAAAGTCTACAGTCATGGCTAGAAGTTTTGAGAATGACCCAAGTGTTGGTTCTCACAAAGTTTGCTGCTTCAGTGTTTTTAGATCTTTGTGTCAGATGTTTCTCTGGTCTACTGAAGTAGAATTACAAGCAGTTCAGACGTTTCAAAGGCTTTTATTGAGAATGACATGAAGTTTATGCAAAGAGCCAATATTTACAATATTGGCCTTTCTTTCAAGACCTCTGCAGTTCACCCTGGCAGGCTGTCAGTCCATCAACTTCTCGGCCAAATCCTGACTGATGGCATCTGCCCATCCTTGCATAATCAATGCTTGGAGTTTGTCAGATTTGGTGGTTTTTTGTTTGTCCATCCGCCTCTTGAGGATTTGACCACAAGTTCTCAATGGGGAGTTTCCTGGCCATGGATCCCAAAATGTTGATGTTTTGTTCCCCAAACCATTTAGTTCTCACTTTTGTCTTATGGCCCGGTGCTCCATCATTGTGGGTTACCAAACTGTTCTTGAATGGTTGGGAGAAGTTGCTCTCAGAGGATTTTTTGGTCCCATTCTTTATTCATGGCTCAGGATCGGGGGGCACCACAAGTGCAGAGCTGGCTCAGGAATGGCAGCAGGCAGGTGTGAGTGAGGCGAAGACTTTTGGAGGATGGCCTGGTGGGTGTCAAGAAGGGTGGCAAAGAAGCCAAGAAAAACATCAGAGACAGTATTTATTCTGGGATTGGACTGCTGAGGACTGCTGGGGTCAAGTCATCTTCTCTGATGAATCCCCTTTCTGATTATTTTAGGCATCCGGAAAAAATAAATCGTGAGTGGTGCTACCATCACTCCTGTGTCATGCCAACAGTGAAGCATCCTGAGACCATTCATGTCAGCCAAGGCAGTGCAGGGCTCACTCACAATTTGGCCTAAGAACACAGCCATGAATAAAGAATGGGACCAAAACATCCTCTGAGAGCAACTCCTCCCAACCATCCAAGAACAGTTTGGTGACCAACATGATGGAGCACCAGGCCATAAGGCAAAAGTGACAACTAAGTGGTTTGGGGAACAAAACATCAGTCCATGGCCAGGAAACTCCTCATTGAGAACTTGTGGTCAAATCCTCAAGAGGCGGGTGGACAAACAAAAACCCACCAATTCTGACAAACTCCAAGCATTGATTATGCAAGAATGGGCAGATGCCATCAGTCAGGACTGGGCCCAGAAGTTCATTGACAGACAGCCTGCCAGGACAAATTGCAGAGGTCTTCTTATCCAGGGTCATAACAGGTGACGAGAGTTGGTGTTACGGGTAGGACCCTGAAACGAAACAAGCATTGAGCCAGTGGAAGAATTCTGATTCATCAAGGCCCAAAAACGCCAGACAGGTGAGATCGACCGTGAAAATGATGCTGATTTGTTTCGTTGACATTAGAGGCATTGTGCACAAGGAATTCGTTCCAAGGGGTCAGACGGTCAACCAAGAGTACTATCTAGGGGTCTTAAGATGACTGAGAGAGAGAGTGTAGAGGACAAGGCCAGAGTTGGGGCAGTCGGGCAAACAGCTCCTTCACCATGACAATGCCCTGGCACACACAGCATTGCGAATTCGACAGTTTTTGACCAGTCAGGGCATGACACTCGTGCCCCACCCCCCTTACTCACCGGATTTGGCCCTCTGTGACTTTTTCTTGTTCCCCAGAATGAAAAGGGACTTGGAAAGGGTGCCGAATTAACAGTGTGGAGGACGTGATTGCTGCTTCGATGACAGCGCTAAATAGCATCCAATACAATACACTGCAATTAATTTTTGTATAGCCCAAAATCCCGCAAGAAGTGCCACAATGGGCATTAACAGGCCTTGCCTCTTGACAGCCCCCCAGCCTTGACTTTCTAAAAAGAAAAGGAAAAACTCCCAAAAAACCCTTGTAGGGAAAAAAATGGAAGAAACCTCAGGAAAGGCAGTTCAGAGAGAGACCCCTTTGCAGGTAGGTTGGGCGTGCGGTGGGTGTCAATAAGAAGGGGATCAGTACAATACAATACACAGAACAGAACAAATCTTCAATACAGTATAAAATTAAAAAATGTACAAGTACGGAGCAGACTTTAAAAGTAGATGATATCGGATAATATGATTTGGATTTGTTCAGAGTCCTGGAGACCTCAACCATCAAGCTGCCTCCCCCAATTGGCCATTCTACAGCGGAAACACCACTGGGCCAGCCAATTGGAGGAAAGGACCCCTCTATGCGACGATTCTTGCAATCCTCTATCAGAGATGACTTTACCTTAGGCAGGCAGAACAACTTGGCAGGTGGGCAGTGGCACCAAGTGCCACATTTGAGAACCGAGAAGAGAAACAGAATAGGTAAGGGTTAGTAACAAATTATAACGATTAAATCATGTTACTTATGTTTTAGTGCTAATGACTAACAACAGAGATGCAGTCTGTACAGTTAATCAGCAGCTCTAGTCAGGGGGTGCTAAACTGAAGTCGTGAGTCTTCAGCCGGGATTTAAAAGCTGAGACCGAAGGGGCATTTCTTCTAGTAGTGCCCTAGTTGAGGACTTCCAAAAATGTTTGGATCAATGGAAAAGGAGATTGGACAAGTGTGTGTCTTCCAATGGGGACTACTTTGAAGGAGACTGGTACGATTTTGGAAACATTTCAAATAAAATGATTGCATTTGAAAAAATCTCATTGTTTTTGGCTCCCTTCTTCGTATGCCCAGGTCTGATTATTTGGATGGTGACCTACCAGGTAACGCTTGTAGTTGGTCAGCCAGTCGGTAGACATCCCCCATGTCCTCTCAGTTGCCGGAATGTGACAGATGTCTGCCGGCTGGCCGACCATCCAGATAATAAGATCGTGATCCCCATCAGACCCATGCACAGTATGTGATTGAACAAAATTTTGTTCTTTACAGACCCCGGTGCGAAGGCAAAACAACATACATTTAAGATACACTAAGAGCAATAACACAACTTAACGAGACAAAAGATTCAGGTCTATAAAAATTGAACAATGGTCGATATCCCTATTAAAGTGCAGAGTGCAAAATGACAGTACAGAATTGGGGGGACGTTATAGGGATATGGGACTGGATGACATGCAGGAGTTCAAAAGTCTGACAGGTCGGGGAAAGAAGCTGTTATCGGACCTGGCTGTGCTGGTTCTAATGCCTCAGTATCTTCTACCCGACAGTCGGAGGTCAAACAATGCATGTGACGGGTGAGAGACACGTCTTAGACAATGGCGGAGGATCTATGCAGACAGCGTAATTGATAGAGTTCTCGGATTGTGGAGCGGGAGATTTCTCACATTAAAGGAATGCAGTCAGCTAAAGAAGATGAGTCTGCTCTACCCTTTCTTCTACAGTTCCTCTGTGTTCCGAGACCAGCCCAACCTGTCATTGATGTGGTCCCCCAAGTCCTTGTAAGAGTGGACCACCTCCACCTTGAACAGTGGCTGGACATGGAAGGTCAAAAACCTGTTCAATGGTTTTGCTGATGCTAAGATGCAGACAATTCTCTTTGCACCAAGAAACAATGTTCTCCCCCCGACTCCTCTCCTCTGTCTCATCCCCATTATCAATAGACCCCCAATAAGTGCGGAATCATCTAAGAATTCATACCAGTGACACGACCTGGTGTGGTAATTATAGGCCGAGGTGTCCAGAGTGAAGAGTAAAGCAGATAGGCCTGTTCCTTGTGCTGCTCCAGTGTTGCTCACACAGTCAGAGCCGGAGTGACGGTGACAATCAGTGGGAGCTTTCCTGGTGGCCCGCTGCCTGGCATGGACTGGCATTCAGAGCAACCAGTGAAATAAACTAATGGTGAAATTACACAGGAAAACGAGCAGGCGTTATTGCTCTATAGTGGGCACAAATCCTTCTGGTTTAACGTTGGAGGGTTTCTTTTCTGGGTTCTGGTTGGATGGTTTCTTGCTTTTGTTCAAGTCAAGTTTTGACTTCACGTGTGCAGGAACGCTCTGATGGTTAAACAGGAGCACAGTGATGAGAGGTGCGTACGTCTGGAGCTTTTGTGATTAAAATTATATATGAAGATTGTTTAAAAGTTTATAATATACTTTGAATTATATTTGGATGTTGTATGGATTTTAGGATTATTCATTTTGTTTTATTTTTGTTTCAAATTGTAATGAAGTGTAGCGTATGGTCACATACAGTTAAACAGGAGCGCAGTGATGAGAGGTGCGTACGTCTGGTGCCTTTGTGATTGAAATTATACATGAAGATTGTTTAAAAGTTTATAATATACTTTGAATTGTATTTGTATGAGGTATGGATTTTGGGATTTGTTACTGTGTATTTATTTTGTTTTATTTTTGTTTCATATTTTCATGAAGTGTCGCGTATGGTCACATTTTTAATGTTTTTTTTCCTTTCTCCCTCAGAGTGACTGAATAGGCCACACGAAATGGTTCATTTTATTTATATTTTTATTAATGAAACATGTACTGTATGTGAGTGGAGTGATTTGTGTTTTGAAAT
This sequence comes from Polypterus bichir lapradei, assembly GCA_026402145.1. Taxonomy (NCBI): domain Eukaryota; kingdom Metazoa; phylum Chordata; class Cladistia; order Polypteriformes; family Polypteridae; genus Polypterus; species Polypterus bichir. The sequence goes on from JANRMT010062820.1 coordinate 29,090,106, forward strand.
GTACCTGTTGTTCTTTATTTTATGATAAGGTTTTTAATGAACGTGTCTTGTATTTATTTTAATATTTTTAAAGTGCGTCTCTCATGCTCTGACAGTTTAACCTTAGCTCAATGGTGAGAGGTGCGTACGTCTGGTGCTTTTCTGATTCAAGTTATATATGAAGATTGTTTAAATGATTATAGTATAGTATGGATGTTGTATGGATTTTGGGATTATTAATTTTGTTTTATTTTTGTTTCAAATTGTAATGAAGTGTAGCGTATGGTCACATACAGTTAAACAGGAGCGCAGTGATGAGAGGTGCGTACGCCTGGTGCCTTTGTGATTAAAATTATATATGAAGATTGTTTAAAAGTTTCTAATATACTTTGAATTATATTTGGATGTTGTATGGGTTTTTGGTATTTGTTACTCTGTATTTATTTTGTTTTATTTTTGTTTTAAATTTTAATGAAGTGTACCTGTGGGGCATCCTGAGGGTTCATGGGATCCCCTCGAGGTTGCTGGATATCATGGCCGGCCTGTCCACTGCTACTGTGAGTGCTGTGCAGAGTGGAGGCAGACCCTCTGTGTTTTTCCCAGTTGATTCTGGGGTCCATCAGCGGTGTGTTCTGCTCCTACTCTGTTCAATGCTTGTATGGACTGGGTGGTGGGCAGGGTCGTGGGGTCCAGCGGCTGTGGGGCATCTGTTGGTGAAGAAAGATTCACAGATCTTGACTTTGCTGACGATGCTGTGATCTTCGTGGAGTCGATTGAGGCTCTGATCAGGGCATTCGAGAGACTGAGTGAGGAGTCTGAGTGTCTGGGCTTGCGAGTGTCCTGATAAAAACCAAACATCCAGGCCTTTAATGACCTCTTGGGCACGGCCATCAGCAGTGTGTCTGTCTGCGGAGAGAGTGTCGACCTCGTCGAGAGGTTTACTTACCTCGGCAGTGACATTCATGACTCTGGTGACTCTTCCTGTGAGGTCAGTAGACGAATTGGGAGAGCATGGGGGGTCATGAGGTTGCTGGAAAGGGGTGTGTGGCGCTCCCGATATCTATGCAAAATGACGAAGATCAAGTCTTTAGAGTCCTGGTGTTTCCTGTTGGTGAGACATGGACGCTATCCAGTGACCTGAGATGAAGACTGGACTCCTTCATGTGTGTCTCTCTGGAAAATCCTTGGGTACCATTGGTGTGACTTTGTGTTGCTCATGGAGTCCTGAATGAGGCACATGACCTGCATTGTGAAGGAGCGTCAGTTACGGCACTACGGCCACATGGCACGTTTCCCTGAGGGTGGTCCGGTTCGTAAGATCCTCATTGTTGGGGACCCGAGTGGCTGGACACGGCCAAGGGGTCGCCCACTTAACACCTGGCTGTGGCAGATAGAGGGTCATTTTCCGGAGGGTGGGACTGGACCACGTGTCTGCCTGGTGGGTTGCCAACCGGGATCCCAAGTTGTTTCATCATGTGGTGGGTGCAGAAACGTGCTGTACCAATGCATGGTCACATTTTTTAACTTTTTTTTTTTTTTTCCCTCAGAATAACTGAATAGGCCACACAAAATGTTTCATTTTATTTGTTTATTAATGAAACGCGTATGTGACTGGAATGATTTGTGTTTTTAAATGTACCTGTTGTTCTTTATTTCATGATAAGTTTGTTAATGAGTGTTGTGAGAGGTCGCCCAAACACCATCAGACAAACACCAGCACACTAACACATGTTACTTGTGTTTCTGAGTGGCTGAGTAGTAATTTTTCTCAAGCTAAATAAAGAAAAAAACTGAAATTTTAGTGATTGGCAATAATGGATATAATGAGGTTATTAGAAATAAACTTGATGCATTAGGATTAAAAGTCAAGACGGAGGTAAAGAATTTAGGGGTAACTGTTGACTCTGACCTGAACTTTAAATCACATATTAATCAGATCACTAGGACAGCATTTTTTCACTTAAGAAACATAGCAAAAAGTTAGACCTCTTATATCATTGAAAGATGCTGAGAAATGAGTTCACACTTTTGTTTTCAGTCGACTAGATTACTGTAACACACTTCTTTTAGGACTACCCAAAAAAGACATCAATTAATTGCAACGAGTGCAGAATGGAGCTGCTAGAATCCTAACTAGGAAAAGAAAATCCGAGCACATCACACCAGTCTGAGCGTCACTACACTGGTTACCGGTGTCATTTAGAATTGATTTTAAAATACGGCTTATGGTTTACAAAGCCTTAAATAATCTGCTCCATCTTATATATCGGAATGTCTGACATCTTATATTCCAAATAATAACCTTAGATCCTCAAATGAGTGTCTGCTTAGAATTCTGAGAACTAAACTTAAAAGAAGTGGTGAGGCGGGCGGCCTTCTGCTGTTATGCACCTCAAATCTGGAATAGCCTGCCAATAGGAATTTGCCAGGCTGATACAGTGGAGCACTTTAAAACACTGCTCAAAACACATTACTTTTACATTACATTACATTACCAGAAGTCTACATGACCATCATCATCAGGTCCTTCCTTGAAAACCCTAAATACAAAGAGGACTGTTTGATTTATGTTAGGTAGATTGTCCAGAGGGGACTAGGCGGTCTCTTGGTCTGGAACCCCTACAGATTTTATTTTATTTTTTTCTCCAGCTTTTGGAATTTTTTTTTTTTTTGTTTTTTCTGTCCACCCTGGCCATCGGACCTTACTTATCCTATGTTAATTAATGTTGACTTATGTTTATTTTTTATTGTGTCTTTTATTTTTCTATTCATTTTGTAAAGCACTTTGAGCTACATTTTTTTGTATGAAAATGTGCTATATAAATAAATGTGGATTGATTGATTGATTGATTGATTGATTACTTTAACATGGCTTTCTCATTACTTCGTTTTAATTTAATCCTGATGCTCTGTATATTCAATTAATTATCATTACTATTCATGGTGGCTCCAAAATTCTTGCTAACCCCTACTCTCTCTTCTGTTCTTTTTCCAGTTTTCTGCACCACCACCACCTGATCAAAGCACCGTGATGACCTACATTGATGGATTAAAGGCCAGAAGTCCACATGACCGTCGTCATCAAGTGCTTCCATGAGAACCCTGAATACAATGAGGACTGATCATTTATGTTAGGTAGAATGCCCAGAGGGGGCTGGGTGGTCTCGTGGCCTCAGGACCCCTGCAGATTTTATTTTTTTCTCCAGTTGTCTGGAGTTTTTTTTTTTGTTTTTTCTGTCCTCCCCGTCCATCGGACCTTACTTTTATTCTATGTTAATTAGTGTTCCCTTATTTGAATTCTTATTCATTTTGTCGTTTTTTCTCTTTCTTCATCATGTAAAGCACTTTGAGCTATATTATTTGTAGGAAAATGTGCTATAGAAATAAATGTTGTTGTTGTTTATAAAACACACGTTTATTACACTCCAAAAGTCCCACACAGCACTCAGCGCTCCCGCACCAAACACCCCTACACATGGGCTTCTCCAATGGCCATGGGCCGCCTTTCTTCCTCCTGTCGCTGGAGCCTTCTCCACCTCCAGCTCCCGACTCTAGCTCCCCGACTGTAGGATGGCGGCCCCTTTTATATTATGTTGATAACCTTCTGGCGGCACTTCCTGGTGTGCCCGAAGTGCTGCACGAGCACACGGAAGCATTCTGGGCGTCCCTGGAAGGTTTTTCCTCCACCTGCCCAGGTGTGGCAGAAGTGCAGATTTCCCGGGCTCTACGATGCTCCAGTGGGTTCGAGCCTCCTGGCTCCACTCCCGTGGTCCCCTCATTATCCAGGGCGGTTGCCCCCTCGTGGCCCAGGGGACGTATAAGCTGCCTCCCGGTCCTTCCAGGCGTCCTGGCTGGGTCTGGCCCCCAGCCTCCATCCACAATTTTAATATTTTTAAAGTGCGTCCCTCACACTCTGACAGTTTAACCTTAAGTCAGTGGTTCTCAAACTGTGGAGTGGGCCCCCCAGGGGGGTGCGAAGTAACTAAAACGTGTGTGTGGGGGGGGGGGGGGCGTGAAGATGTGAAAAAACCAAAACAAGAATCAAAAATATGAAAAATACATCTATTGAAACCAAAACAAATTAACTTAAACAACATTCTGATACTAGAAAATAAATACAGAGTTAGATAAATGTTGATAAAAGTTAAGTAGGTATAATAAAATATGCATCTATGATATATTATTAATTAAAAAAGTATAAATTGGTATTAGTGGGCTGCCTTCAAAAAAAAAATTAGGGGGGCGCAATTAAAACTGTTATGAAAACTCGGGTCACAAATACTTAAAGGTTGAGAAACGCTGTCGTATATGAAGTATTGAGAAAGTACTGGAATCGCCCAAAAATTCATTTTTGAGATTTTAATGAATCTCAACGTTTTAGACCTCCCTGAGTCTGAAAAATGCCATTTTTGGAATTGTGTGCGTCTGTCTGTCTCTATGTGTGTGTGTGTGTGTATGTGTGAACACAATAACTTGAGTACGTTTTCCCTTTGGTCAACCAAATATTTTTGCGTTTTAGATTTTATTGATTTTACTAGAGGGTTTGCCCCCTGCTCACTTTGCTCACCAGCCACTTTGCATCTCTGCCGCTTGTGTTGTGAAGAGGGGGGCTGAATGCACCCCAAGGAGACGCGGTCGCTCTTCTGAAACCCCCTCTTAAATGCGGATACAATGGGAAACAAATACAGCTTTTAATTTTTTTACCTCCTCTTTGCTCGATCAGCTGCTGCCGTGTCACATGATCTGCATCTCGCACGGCACTTCGAACATTTAAAAGCCTGTACAGCTGCTGTTCTCCTTGTCTCGCAGGTCGTTAAAGTGTCTCAGAGAAAATTACGTCTCGACCCAAGATTATTTTATACTGATGACTGGGAGCCCGATCGAATCGGGCTACAAATTCTACGTTTGTGAAATCCATACTTTCTCTGCAAAGAATTATTTGGTTTTTTAAGTCCTTGAAATGATTTTGTCATCATGGCACTGATTTGTGCTTAAAATAGACCTTTTCGGCCGATGTAATGAAGAGCTTCCTGTTTAAACGGGGCTGCGAGACGTGAACTCAGCTCTTCGGCGCACCTCATTTGATTTTTTCCAGCAAACAAATTTTCAAAACAAACCGTATTTTACAACTCTAATCAGAGTCGGAGTAATAATTATGTTGGTGTGGTCATTTTAGATCTGAGATTGGCTAAAATTTAAACAATGACCATTGTTAATACCCAGCTGTCATTACTCAGTTTGCCAATAGATGTCAGAAGGACGGATGCCAAAACCAAACTGCCCAAAGATAGATTTTGACGTGCCAAGCAAATGGCGATAGGTTCTAAATTTCTTACGGTTCCGGAGCTGTCAAAGGGTTTAAGTCAGTCGACTTAAACCAAACCAACGTTCCAAAAACCAACCAAACTTACTGTTATCTGTTAAGATAACTTACTGTTATCTTCTCGAACCAACACCGACTTACTATACTCTTACTTACTATACTATACTCGCCCGTCCAGCGGCGTCACTGAAGCATTCGAACATTCTTAGCCAATCATGCGTTTGCCACATTATGTTCTAACTACAGAGGCAGAGTCCCATTGCCTGGGACCTTTACTGTTTTCACTTTACATGCTTCCACTGGGATCTCTCATTAGGAAACATAATGTTAATTTTCACTCGTATGCAGATGACACCCAGTTATACCTTTCATTTAAATCAAATGAAGTTTCTCCGATGTTGTCTTTAATTAGTTGTGTTAGTGAATTAAAGGAATGGATGAATGAGAACTACTTGTCTTTAAATACAGATAAAACAGAGATGTTAATTGTTGGAGGGAATGACGCTGATCACAGCAATATTTTGTCGACATTTAACTCAGTTGGAATCCCAATTAATTTTACTGAATCAGCCCGCAATCTAGGAGTTATCTTTGATTCTAGCAGGTCGTTTAAAGCACATATTACAAAGTTGTCCAAAACATGTTTCTTCCATCTTAAAAATGTTAGGAAATTAAGGCGCTTTCTAAATAAACAGGATTGTGAGAAATTAATTCATGCATTTATCTCTAGTAGGATTGACTACTGCAATGCGGTGTTCACTGGCTGTTCAAACTGTTCTTTATTCAGCCTCCAGTTAATCCAAAATGCGGCTGCAAGAATTATTACAAGAACAAGAAAATACGAACACATAACTCCAGTTCTTAAATCCTTACACTGGCTCCCGGTTAAGTTTAGGGCAGATTTCAAAATCCTCCTTTTAACATATAAAGCATTAAATGGCCAAGGTCCGGCTTACTTGTCTGAACTTATCATGACTTACAAACCTGAGCGCACATTAAGATCTCAAGATGCCGGTCTGCTCATGATTCCAAGGATTAATAAAATAACAGTGGGAGGTTGAGCTTTTAGTTACAGGGCCCCTAAACTGTGAGTGGTCTTCCTGCTACTATAAGAGATGCCCCTTCGGTCCCAGCCTTTAAATCCCGGCTGAAGACTTACTACTTCAGTTTAGCACACCCTGACTAGAGCTGCTGATTAACTGCACAGACTGCATCTCTGTTGTTAGTCATTAGCACTAAAACATAAGTAACATGATAAGTATAATTGAATACTAACCCTCACCTATTCTGTTTCTGTTCTCGGTACTCAAATGTGGCAATTGGTGCCACAGCCCACCTGCCAAGTTGTTTGCCTGCCTATGGTAAAGTCATCCCTGGTGGAGGATCACAGGAATCATGGGAAAGAGGGGCCCTTTCATCGGATTGGCTGGCCGAGCAACGTTTCAGCCGTGGAATGGCCAAATGGGGAGGCAGCTTGACGGATGAGGTCTCCAGCACTCTAAAAATATCAAAATCTTATTATGTGATATCATCTACTGTTAAATTCTGCTCTGTATTTCTAAAATTTGTATTATTATGCTGTATTAAGGATTTGTTCTGTTCTGTATATTGTATTGTATTGAACCCCTTCTTTCGACACCCACTGCACGCCCAACCTACCTGGAAAGGGGTCTCTCTTTGAACTGCCTTTCCCGAGGTTTCTGCCATTTTTCCCTACAAGGTTTTTTTGGGAGTTTTTCCTTGTCTTCTTAGAGAGTCAAGGCTGGGGGGCTGTCAAGAGGCAGGGCCTGTTAAAGCCCATTGTGGCACCTCCTGTGTGATTTTGGGCTATACAAAAATAAACTGTATTGCATTGTATTGTATGGTTCTAACATGTATTGAGTCGAGGTATTGACGCAAACAACATACATACGGGGTATTGACATGAACACCATACATACAGATAGTATCAAATTATATATACGGATAATAGAGAGTGTAACAATAATGACCACAAGACATTGCGAAGGTTTGGGGCAGCCACCCGTATAATTGTTCCCGGCTGCAAAACTTCTTAATGATTAAATCCATGTTCACATGACTCAGTCCAAAACAGAAGTAACTCAGTATTAACAAGATGTCGGCTTTAAAGGCCATTAAAGGAAGTGATGTCATCAGGACCGGAACCGGAAGTGACATCATTGGCTGCTCCAGAGCTGGGCGGGATTTCCCTAGAATGGTCTGTAAGAGATCGAGAGAGAGAATTAGTACACTGCGCCACCCCCTGGTCCGGCGTGGAATTACATGCATTTGTGCCCTTTAATTGGCTCCTAAACACCTGTGTGTGACAAAAGATATATACAGTATACAGCAGCTGTCATACTCTTCGTCCTTTATTTCCAGCCCCGGGCTTGGTTAAATCTCTTGGCACTCTTGGTTAGGTCTTGTCTTGTGGGATGTGTGTTCTTGATATTTTTTAGTTTATAATTTAATAAGTATCTGAAAATCTAACAACATCACATTAAAGATCGATAAAGTCTGAAAAGAATGATACCAAACATATATATGTAGGTTTTAAAATAAGCCCGAATTAAAGCGTGACATAAAGCATGACATAAAAATGTAATTGTTTGTAGGATGCAAAAACGTTGTCTATGTACAGATCTCTAAGTGATTTAATCCTGAATGTTTTCCAGACAGGTGGCATGGTGGCGCAGTGGGTAGCGCTGCTGCCTCCCAGTTAGGAGACCTGGGTTTGCTCCCTGGGTCCTCCCTGCGTGGAGTTTGCATGTTCTCCCCGTGTCTGTGTGTGTTTCCTCCTGGTGCTCCGGTTTCCTCCCACAGTCCAAAGACATGCAGGTTAGGTGCATTGGCGATCATAAATTGTTCTTGGTGTGTGTGTGTGCCCTGTGGTCGGCTGGCACCCTGCCCTTGGTTTGTTTCATGCCTTGTGCACTGTGTTGGCTGGGATTGGCTCCAGCAGACCCCCGTGACCCTGTAGTTAGGATATAGCGGGTTGGATAATGGATGGATGGATGGATGTTTTCCAGACATTAAAAACTGCGTACGTTTGAGAGAGGGTGAGAAAAGGTGTTTCTCCTGCAGAGGTGCCACAGATAAAAGCTTCTCTATCTTAAAATACTTCCTACATTGGCTCCATATTCTGAGTGAGTGAAGCACAATCAGGTTGTTAGTATATTGGTAATCAACCAAATTTTGCATACAAGTATTAGGTACAAAATGTAAATATCTGTCAACTTTTAGGGTGGCATGGTGGCCGCAGTGGTAGTGCTGCTGCCTCGCAGAAAGAAGACCTGGGTTCGCTTCCCGGGTCCTCCCTGGTGCTCCGGTTTCCTCCCTCAGTCCAAAGACATGCAGGTTAGGTGCATTGGCGATCCTGAATTGTGCTTAGTGTGTGTGTGTGTGCACCCTGTGGTGGGTTGGCACCCTGCCTGGGGATTTGTTCCTTCCTTGCGCCCTGTGCTGGCTGGGATTGGCTCCAGCAGACCCCCGTGACCCTGTGTTAGAATATAGTGGGTTGGACAATGACTGACTGACTGACTATCATCTTTTGAGTTATTTCCGCTAACCAGAAGTGGTACATGCAGCTGCAGAGTCCGATTTATTCAACTTTACCTTTATAATAATTGTTCAATATATTATTAATTTAATCGGTTTGATTTGCTGTTGATGGTTCTTTAATGGACATAATATAAAAATCTAATCATTGTCTTGCGGTTTACTCCTCAGATATCCATCACCGTATCCGAGTACACCGGACGGTCGAGGGGAGACCACTCCCGGTTTTTTTTTTTTTTTTTTTTTTAAGAGTGTAGCCAACCTCGCCCTCTTAAACACCTTCACATTGGGTTAATTGGCAATTCCCAACCTGCCGTGTGTGATTATGATGGAACCCTGCGATCAATCGGCTCCGCCACCCCGAAATGGACTAAACGGGCGCATTCTTTAAATTTGCAGTGACGGGACACGAGCCAAGACACTACCGCGCCTTTTTTTTTTTTTTTGCCAGCCCACCTAAACAGATGTTTTTAAACTCGGTCTGCAAACTTGAGCTCCGGTGAAGGCTGATTCCATACACGATTATTCTTAATGACATTACCGGCTTCGACACCGATTATCTTTCAATGACATTCGTACTTCTCGCCGTGGCGTTGTACGGACTGACACCCGCTTGCGCTGCCTGCCGTGACCTTGAAAGGCGCTTTAACCGGGGGGGTAATGAGGTGAGGTGTCCGCTACACATCGCGGCTGTCTCGGATTTCGCCTTTACGTCAGCTCGAAGTGCACGGCCGTCCAACGGCGCTCTCTTCGTCTTTTTCTGTCTTCTTTTTTTCGTTAAGGAAGTGCAAGGACGACTGGAGGCATTTCTTCGAAATGGGCGGAGAGGGAGAGAGAGAGAGAGAGAGAGAGGAGTCGTGTCGCCTGGTCCGACCGAAGCGGCGGCTTCTCCGCCTCCAGCTCCTCCCTGCTCTGACTTCGGCGTGCTGATATCATGTATCATGTATGTTGCCAGCCCCTCGGAACGGGATAGCATGGCTGATTGCGGCTCTCGTATAAAACACGGGGAGTGCGCCGCGCCAGGGTCACAAAGTGTCTGATCCGACCGAACGAACGGCCGGCCGCCAAAAGCCCGAAGGAACCTGCGGAGTGGACTGCGAACTTTGACAGCGGAGAGATGGCACACGACTGGGGATACGGACATCATAATGGTCAGGATACGATGATCGCGGTTGAATGAATGAGCGTGAGACCGGTCGCGGTGTGCTTCTTAGTGTTATTGGCACGGCGGGCAGTACGCTGTGGGTACGGTACCGTGCCAACTCTAATCCGTCCACTTAACGACTCGAAGGTTTGTTTTTTTGGCTCATGCTCCGTTTAAGGTAAAGGTGCAGAAACCTATAGCAGCAGCAACAGCCGCAAAGCAGGAGTCCGTCCAGGACGGGGCGGTGGGTCGTCTTCAAACAATACTTTGCAATAATTCTCAAGGGGGGGGATAAGAGGGAAACGGGTAAAGGTAGAGGAGACTTCTGCTGATGACTTGTCATCTCGCCTTCCTCGGATTAGGAACGCGTGAAGGTCATTTAGCTGCCAGGGATTTGCGTTAGAGACACGAGAAGACGGCGTCTGCTTACAACATGCTCATTCTTTCTGTGTTTCTTCTCTCCTACTGCTTGCCGACTTTTTAAAACAATAGCCGGAAAAAAAAATCGATGGTTAAAAGTAGTTCAATGGGTCGCTCGAAAACTGCATGGCAAAGGGGGATGTGACAGGGGGGGGCTGACAGGAGGACGTTCATCTTTACTGCACATCAAGCCCGACCGCAGAAACGACGATCCTCGGCGCATCTGCACCGTGCATTTCAAAAGGTACCGTGGGAGTCTGCGGGCTGCGTGAAGGTCATTAAGCCTGCACGATAAGAGCCTCTTCTGCTGCGAAGATATTCGGCTTTTATTGAATGACGATTCTGTTCAGGATAAGCGGGTTTGGAAAATAGAACGATGGACGGTTGAAACGCTGTCGGAAATGTTCAGTAGTACATAGTGTACGCTTGAACCTGGGTCCGGGTCCGGGTGCGAGATGAGCTCAGTTTGAAGTTTACACTTACTACACTGGAGTTTTTTTTTTTTTTTTTTTTTTTTCTTCTCCCTGGCCATCGGACCTTGCTTGTATTCTTTTATTAATTAGTGCTTCCTAATTCTATTCTTATTTTTGTATTTTTTTCCCTCTTCGTCATGTAAAGCAGTTTGAGCTAAACAATTTGTATGAAAATGTGCTATAGAAATAAATGTTAGGGGTTCGTCCCGTAACTAACAGAACTATGGCAAAGTGAGAGCGTCCGACCCAGAGAAGTCAATTCTCTGATCGCCTTCCCTTTGTAAATGTGTTTCAGTCCCGGGGCGGGCGCCACATCTCCGCGCTCCACAACTCTGTCCTCTGGCTGCAGGGTACGAGTGGCCGTTAAGAAAATTGTACTAACTTTTTATACAACCCCCACCCCCCTTGTCTCTCAAAAGCGGTTAATACAATTCAGGAGTGACGGGAGTTCTTCCAGCAGGTCATACAGTTTAAAGTCACCAGTTTAACCGAACCTGCAGGTTTTTGGGGAAAACGAGACGCTGGGTCTGTGATACCCCGGCTGTAACCACCACACCATTCCGCACCGCTTACTGCCCCCAAACTATCCATCCATTTTATGAGCCCGATTACTCAGGGTCGCTGGTAGCCTGGAACTTCTTTCGGTAAGGTCCGGGCTCAAAGCAGGAACAATGCCTGGTCTGGGCACCAGTTTGGCTGGCACAGGATGAACACACACACCTATATATATATATATATATATATATATATATATATATATATACACACACATACATATATACATACATATGTATATATATGTGTGTGTTTGTGTGTGATGTATACACACACATACATAAACAGACAATAGAGCGAAGGAAATAAACCTAACCCGCATATTATGGAGTAAAATCCTGTATGTAAACGGCACTCTATCTACCTGTCTTGGACAGATGTAGCACCTTTTAAATGTGCTTTACTCACAACTCTGTCTTCGAATTGTGGAGTAAACTTTATGAAAGGTGCTATATCTACCTGTCTTAGAATTACATTGTCCATCCATCCATTATCCAACCCGCTGAATCCGAACACAGGGTCACGGGGGTCTGCTGGAGCCAATCCCAGCCAACACAGGGCACAAGGCAGGAGCTAATCCCGGGCAGGGTGCCAGCCCACCGCAGAGAATTACATTGTAAAATATTTGAAAGGCTCCATAGTGGTCTGTCTGGTTTGGAATTATGAAGACAAATCTGTGGATGGCGCTATATTCACCTGGCTTGAAATTAATGAAGAAAAATGTGTGACGAGCACTATATCTGTCTGTCTTAGAATTATGGAGTAAACGGAGAAGAACTATACCTGTTTTAGAATTATGGATTAAAATATGTTGAAGGAACTATATGTCTTAAAATTATGGAGTAAAATGTGAAAGGCGCTATATCTGTCCCTCTGTATGTTTTAGAATTGTGGATTAAAATTTTGTGAAAGGTGCTATATCTACTTATATGGCTGTCTTATAATCAAGGAGTAAAATATGTGAAAGGATATCAGTCTATCTGTTGTTAGGTGGCCTTTAATATCTATCTATCTATCTATCTTTATCCATAGCAGGGTCACAGGGAGCCTGTCTCAGCAAGCATTAGGACCAAGGCAACAATTATTCCTGGTCCCATCACAGGTTGAACAGACACAAACCCACACACACACGAGCACACTTCAGGGGTCAGTTTAGCTTCGTTTATCCACCTGCCTGTCCGTCTTTGGACTGCGGGAGACAACCGGAGGACACTCGCGCGAATACGGGAAGAACATGCAGAGCGGCAAGCAGGAAGCTCCCGGGACTTGTTGTGTGAAGCAGCGTTATCACCGCGCCACCTTGCCGCCTGTTGTTATTTCTATTTACCGAACGTTATTTTATATTGGGGTGGAAAACACAACGCAATCGCACGCACACCGGGAAGCGAACCGCAGTTTCCGGGCCACCTATTCATATTATTATGGTAGAGCACGGGCTAGCGGCATTTTTTGAGCGTGTTATCTTAGCCCCCATATGACTGAAAAGACGCTTTAAATGAGAGCTTCAGTTAAGGATCACAAGGTTCTAATCTTTTTACTCTTCTTTAACCGTACACGCCAGTTCACTCCATCAGATCTTAAATTGCTCTTCTTTCCGTTTCCCACCGGGCACTGGGACGTTTACTGTGGCTGCTCTCAAAAAGTGCGACACACTCCTCCTCGCTCCCTGCGTAACTTCACAAGCCATTAATCGTTCAAGTCCAATCTTAAAACATATCTGTGCAGTCTTTATCAGTAAACGTTCAGTGTATATCCACACCCTACGATAGGCTCGTATTGTTCCTGCTTTGCGCCTGATGATTGCGGGTTAGGCTCCACCTGCTATAGACAAGCAGATTAAGAAGGTGTGTGTGTGAATATCTCCTGTAAACTTCTGATGGTGTTCAATTACTTATACTCAGTCTTCGATTTGAATCATCTGTCTGTGTGTTATTTGTTAAATCATTTTTGTAAAATGTCCTTGAGTTTGCGTCAAGGCGCTATATAAATAAAATTGTTGATATTATTATTATTTTATTACTTCGTGTGTACTGTTTGCCTTTACCGGGTTTCTTAGGCCTTTTTGCCCGATGGTCAGGACTTGACCAAGTGTGTCGGCTGCCAGTTCTTTGAGTTATTTTTGGAGACCTAGTGGAGTAGTCCAGAATGTTCCGACTACGACCGGACTAAAAGTTATCATTAAGTAAATAAATGTAATATAAAACAGTGTGCATTGACAGGTACAAATGCTTAATTAGAAGCTTCCCTTATGATCTTAGAATTCGCCTTGGCTCGATTCTTTTCGAAAGTAAAGAAATGAATACAAATGGACAGTAACCGAACATTAAAAGGATAGGAATAGTGCGTTTTGTGACCAACATTATGAATTTGTGATATGAGGGCAGTCATGTGAAAGAAAAGTCACTGATAATAAATGTTAATTTAGTCAAAGAAGTCAAAAAAATAAAACAAAAAGAGGAAGAACGACTAATACGATCGGTGGGATCCGCTGAGCCTACAGCTTACAACTCATAAAGTTGACTAATTCTGCCACTTCCCTAAACCCGCGTGTAGTGTAATGGCGGTATTGTTCTTTTTTTTTTTTTTTCTTGAATTTCTGCTGGGCACGTCAAATTAACCGTTATATCTGTGGTACAAAAAATGGTAAAGAGCTAAACGAATAACGTTGCGCGACTTCGTAGTCTTGTGACGTACGTGGAATGCCAAGGTGGCGCAGCGTGTAGTACCGGTGCTTCATGGCACGTCAGCTCGAAACCAGCAATTGGTCGTTTGCCTGGTGAACTTTGCACGTTCCCCTCGTATCTATGTGAGTTTCCCGGTTATTTCTGTTTTTTTCTTACATCCCCAAGGATATTTGTTGGTTAACTGCAGATTCCAAAAAGCCTCATTATATGTCCTTAAACAGGTGCTGTGATGGACTGATGGTTAGTGGGGTGCAGCTAATTCTGACCTACTATTATTAGATAAATAGGTCGATAAGTAAATAGTACTTTATTTTGGCATTATTATTATTAATAGATCTGTGGATTATTATTTGTATCAACCCACTTAGGTCACAAGGCAGCTAGAGCCTATCCCAGCAAGCCTTGAACACAAGGCAGGAATCATCCCTAGACAGGACTCCAGTCTGAACACACACACCACATACACACTGGGGCCAATATGGCAAAGCCAGCCCACCTCACCTAAATTTCTTTGGAGTGTGGGAGGAAACTCACATGGACTTGAGGAGAACACACAAACTCCATGCAGCATGCACCTGTGAGCTTTTTGAGAGGCAGCAGTACTACCACTGTGCCCTCTGCTGTTATTATTTAACTGGTGTGTCTGTAGACTGTGGAAGCAGCCATAGCACCTGCACCTCAGAACAAGTCATCCACCTGAAGCTGCATGTCTGGGTCCAGCCAGGGCTTGGATGAAAGACTACCTAAGAAAAGCTTGTGTTGCTGCTGGAAGAGATGTTGGTGAGGCCAGCAGGGGGCGCTTCTACCTTGTGGTCTGTGCGTGGATCCCAATACCCCAGTGCAGTGACCGGGACGCTGTGCTGTAAATCTGGCACTGTCCTTCAGATGAGGCGCATAATTGAGGTCTTGACTCTCTGTGGCCATTAAAGATTCCTGGGCAATCCTTTGTAAAGAGTAAGGTGCACCCTGATGTCCTGGCTAAATTGCCCACCATGACCACAATTGTCACTCTGGCCCCATAATCATCCCCTGTCTCTAATTGGCTATCCTCTCTCTCTCTCACCACCTAACAGCTCATGTGTGGCAAGTGTACTGGTACACAAATGGCTGCCATGGATGCTAACCATTAGCGGTGGTTGAAGTGGCTCCTCACTCATTGAAGCACTTTGAGTAGTGAGAAAAAAAGGCCGATTATAAAGAATTATTATTACTATGATTAAGGAAACCTGAGGACCCCTCAGGAGGAAATGCATGCAGATGTGGGGAGAACAAACAAACTTCATGCAGGGAGCACCCAGGACATGGAGCCTGTATGGCGGTCTTGTAAGGCAGTAGTGTTGCCACTGCACTGTGTTTTTAAATTATTATTATTATTATTATTTATTATTTAACCTGCATGTCTTTAGACTGAGGAAGGAAACCGACACCAATATGGGGAGAACATGCAAACCCCACAGAGGGAGAACCCAGAATGTAAACTTTATGTAAGACAGAAGTGTCATTGTGCCACTTAAATATATTAACAATAATAATTTATTTTTAATCTGCATGTTTTTGGATTGTGGGAGGAAAGTTGAGCTCACAGAGGAAAGCCACACTGACACAGGGAGAACAAGCAAACTCCATGCAGGAAGCATCCAGGATGCTGTGGATCATCAGCAATACCACTGTGCCCCAAAGCTGCTTATTATTACTATTATTATTATTATTTATTTATTTATTAGTACTCTGGTAAGTGATACTCCCTCCCACTTTGACACCCAGTCACTATCTGTGTGGACTTTGCATGTTCTCTCATGTGTGCATTGATTTTCTCTGGGTAGTCCAGCTTCTTCCCAAAGGTGTTCATGTTGGTTTAATAAGAGCGATTCACACCAGATAGACTTCTGTGCTGCGCATTTGTTACTCTACAGTAATAATAATAATAATGTTTTATTTATATGGCACCATAAACTCTGCAATTACACAACCCCATCCATTATCCAGCCCGCTATATCCTAACTACAGGGTCTGCCAAAGCCAATCCCAGCCAACACAGGGCTCAAGGTAGGAAACAAACCCTGGGCAGGGCACCAGCACACTGCAGGGCACACGCACCCACCCACTGGGCACACACTAGGGGAAAATTTAGAATCGCCAATGCACCCAACCTGCATGTCTTTGTACATTGGGAGGAAACCGGAGCACCAGGAGAAAACCCACGCAGACACGGGGAGAACATGCAAACTGCATGTAGGGAGGACCCGGGAAGCGACCCACTGCGCCACCGTGCCGCCCTTACACAACCCCATAAAGGGGGGAAAAAAAGTACAGAATAGGAATGGATGGAATGCGCGATTGCTATTAAATTGAACACCATGTGCAGCAGATGAACTTTATGAATGTCTGTTTGCCTCATTTTGTATTATTCTCATTAATGTGTGTATTTATTGTTAGGACCAAGCGCCTGGAGCAAGTCTTTCCCGATCGCCGATGGACCAAGGCAGTCCCCCATAAACATCATACCTGAACAAGCTGAGCACGACCCATCCCTGAAGCCTCTCACCCTCAAATACGACCCGAACACTGCCAATGGCATCCTCAACAACGGCCATTCTGTCCAAGTGAGCTTCGCCGATGGTGACAACAGGTCGAGTAAGTATGCTTTGTAACTCGATCGTTGTTCTGTGTTGTTAAAGGCGCTATATACGATACATGGACCGACCTTTAGTGTTGGTATTCGTTCCGTTTGCCCTAAAGCCAAGCCCGGGCTGCCATACGGTATTCGTTGCTCCCAACAATGCGTTGTTTGTTTGTTTTTTTTTTTTGTTCATCCCTTATGTGTTTATTAGCTGCTGCTGTCGCCCGTCTCATTAGTCGTCACCTGGCAAAGGTAACCTGACGACTTGCTATCTGATTGTGTGTAGACGGAATCGCCTCTGTGTTCCTTGCCACCGACCTACCGAAAGAACTTTTATTACAATAAACACACATGAGCGGCAGAATAATAAACCCACGCGCAAGAGGAAAAAAACGAGTACAGCGATTTAAAACAAAACATCAGGGCGTCGCGGAAAAAAAAGAGCTTTGAAGAAGTCACATTGCGGGCGACTGCTCGATTACGACGTCTCTGAAGCCAAATGCCACTCGAAGGAAAGGGGAGGAGTGTTTTTTTTTTTTTTTTTTTTTTTTAAATATGAAAAAAAATGTCAGTCCCGTGCACCTCGCTGAGAGTTCAGCTGCTCTTTCGCCGCCGCAGAAACTTTCTTCATCCTCTTCACGTCTGCGCTGCGGGTGTCTGATGCGAATTAGCGCAGTGCGCCACTAAACTAAAGACGGCGCGGCGGGCCGGCGCTGATGAAGGTCCGCGATGTCTGTAGACTTTTTAATCCTGGCGTACCTCGTCAGCCATCCCATCATTTTTAATTTTTTTTTCCGAATAAACCTTCTCTGGTTTCGGGTGTTAGGGAGCAGATCTTGAATGAAATCTGTAGCAAAATCAAGCTGAAAGACCCTCGATCTGAAACGACAACCACAGGTGGCTTAGACCCTGGACTGTCAAGCACGCGAATGGCACTTCAATGGACTGCTGACTAACTTGTTAAGCCTTTTTAACCGGAAATGTTATGACACCCTGGACATGAGAGCACCTGGTGGGATGGCGTCCTCCGGTGAAAGGCGCTATATTTAGTGAGCTTGTTAATTCTTTCCTCTCTGTTCAATAAAAATAAAAAAAATATTAAATTTATATGGAGTCTATAAACATAAACTGTTTTCAGTATAGGGGTTACCAGTGCTCTTTATATATATATAAAAAAAAAAAAAGGGGCCCAGGTGGCTCTCCAGAGGGTTGCCATACGGGGACCGTTTTTGGTTCTGTAAAGAACCGTCTGCATGAAGGTTCCAGAATGACCCATCGACATGAAGATTTCACAAAGACCCATCTGCTCAAAAGTTCCCGAAATAAATTTTCTGCATTGTGATTCTAGAATGAGCCATCTGCACAAAGTTTCTAGAATGAGCATTCTGCATGGAGGTTCCAGAACGAGCCTTTATTGACTTTGATCTGCAAATCGGTTCCATGAATAGCAGAAAACAGATTTGTGAAATTCCAATGCCTTCCTGATTTTACAAGGACTTTCAGTGCTTGCAGGAACTCACAGGTTAAGTTTGATTTTTCTTGATCTTCTTGTCCCCTCCTAGGTGGCTTAGATAGATACTTTATTAAAATTCACAAAAATTTCATTACACGAAATGACAGATTTCTTTTTTCTCCACAAATTGGAAATATATACAGTGGGTATGGAAAGTATTCAGACCCCCTTCAATTTTTCACTCTTTGTTATATTGCAGCCATTTGCTAAAATCATTTAAATTAATTTTTCCCCTCATTAATGTACACACAGCACCCCATATTGACAGACAA
>JANRMT010062820.1:29109046-29126345 GCA_026402145.1 Polypterus bichir lapradei
TTGTCTGTCAATATGGGGTGCTGTGTGTACATTAATGAGGGGAAAAAAATTAATTTAAATGATTTTAGCAAATGGCTGCAATATAACAAAGAGTGAAAAATTGAAGGGGGTCTGAATACTTTCCGTACCCACTGTATATATTTTATGGCCTCTAGCAAGTTGGACATCTTAACAAATAAAGAAAGATGCAGTATAGAAAGAGGCAACGCTGGTTCTGATTTCTTAAGGGACGTAAGTAATGTGAACAGTTGAAATGACAAAACACGGCAGATGGAAATTCTCAAGGACGTCAAGGGAGGTGTATAGACGTCAAAAAAAAAAAAAAAAAAGAGTATCAAATTTAATAAACAAGAAATGAATAGAAGTAAACAGTGAATGGTGTGCATATTGTACATTGTATATTAACCTTGTATTTTCATCCATCCATTATCCAACCCGCTATATCCTAACTATAGAATCATGGGGGTCTGCTGGAGCCAATCCCAGCCAACACAGGGCACAAGGCAGGAAACAAACCCCGGGCAGGGCACCAGCCCACCACAGGGCACACACACACACAACAAACACTCACTAGGGACAATTTAGGATCGCCAATGCACCTAACCTGCATGTCTTTGGACTGTGGGAGGAAACCCACGCAGACACGGGGAGAACATGCAAACTCCACACAGAGAGGACCCGGGAAGCAAACCCAGGTCTCCTAACTACGAGGCAGCAGTGCCACCCACTGCCCCATCGTGCCGCCCATACCTTTATATTTTCACGGTACAAAATTACAATAAAATGTTAAAAATAATGATAGCAGTGTTTTTGTTCATATCAATCCATTATTTCAATATGAATTCTTGTTGCATTGCCTGGGGCATCAGGTTGGCACAGTGGAAGCTCTGCTGACTTGGGGTAAGGAGACCCCCAGTCCTACCTGTGTGGAGTTTGCATGTTCTCCCCGTGTCTTCATGGGTTTCCTCCCACAGTCCAAAGATATGCAGATTAGGTGATTTGGCAATGTGTGTGTGTGTGCCCTGCAATAGACTGGCACCCTGTCCAACATTTGTTGCCACCTTGTCCCCAACACCATCTGAGATAGGCTCCACCCCCCCAAAAAAAACAGTGATCCTGGACAGGATTAAACAGGTTAGAAAAATGACACGTCATTCTGCATAAACTTCATAAACTCACAATACAGTAATACAGAATTCTAAATTTGCATAAAGTGAGTATATTTGCATATGGGAACGCCCCCTTTGGCAGTAAAACTGCAAATTCTTCTCTCTGAACCTCCTCTCTCCACATATTTATTGCACTGTGAGAAAGAAAAATACAATGAGGCTTAGCAAAATAATTTTTTCCACGTGTTGTGAATTTGTTTTTGTGATTATAGCGATGAGTTATTTTCTATATACTGGTGTAACTGTAGCTCACCCTACAAAAGAAAAGCAACGCTTCCTTCTCCACTGGTCACCAAAGCACTTTCGTGTTTGACTGGCTCGTTGATCGTCTCCTGGTCCTTCATTCCATCATGATGAACACTTTAGATATTTTTGCATGTCTGTCTTGTGCTTCTATGACCTGTTGCCTCTCATTCTGCCCTTCGTTCATAATTCTGGCACCTGTGCCACCAGTCCCTTCTTGGAATTCACCACTTTGAACCTGCAGCACCGTGTCTGCATTGCCGCATTCTCTGGGCAGCGTTCTGCATAAACCCAGCGCCCATGTGTGTGCCTCCGTACCTGACCTTCTTCTCGCCAAACCAGCCTTCAGAGAGCTCTTTGGACGCGTCTCCCAGCTGCCGTAGCCCATTGGACTTGGATGTGTTGTCACTTTTGAGCCTCAGATTTGGACCTTGGGCTGCCACAAGAAGCCAATGGAACAGTGTGGCATATGAGTGACCTCTGTTCCAAGGTGGACGAAGTGTGGCAGAGCCGGGTTGGCATTCATGAGTGGAGTGCGTGTTGTTGCTGAAGACCTGAGTGTTATGGCGTAATCGGCATTGAGGAAGCCAATGGCTCTTTTTTAGGGTTACTTGCAAGCATTCAGCATAAAGAGACCAATTCTGTTTTCCATCTCCTGTGGTACACCAAGTCATTCCAATACTATTGAAAGTGATGTAAAAATGCTAGTGTGGACTGAATTTGGCATTATTTGAGTCAAATGACCCACCTACAACCCTAATCTTAACCATATTGTGAATGGGCGGAGCTATGGAGGTCTGCAATCAGGCTCTATTGGTTCCCTCTGGAGTCGGCTCCACCTACTACATGGGCTGTCCTCGAGTTGGCTCCACCTTCTACATGAGCTTCCCTCTGATGTCGGCTCCAGTAATTTGGGGCTGCCCTCTAGTGTCAGCTCCACCTACTAGATGGGCTGCCCTCTGGTGTCGGCTCCACCTGCTAGATGGGCTTCCCTCTGGTGTCGGCTCCACCTATTTGGGGCTGCCCTCTGGAGTCGGCTCCACCTACTACATGAGCTTACCCTCTGGTGTTGGCTCTACCTATTTGGGGCTGCCCTCTGGAGTCGGCTCCACCTACTACATGAGCTTCCCTCTGAAGCTGACTCCACCTATTAAATGGGCTGTCCTCTGGTGTCGGATCCACCCCTTTGGAGCTCCAGGGTGGAGGCTGTGGCTTGCACAGATACGTACAGTAAGTGTAGAAGAGTTGCCTTGCACAGCACTTGTTGTGTTACTCACCAGTAAGCATCCAAATTGCATGTTGTGCCATTTATAGAAATTGTGGTCAAGCGACTACTCGCACCGTATGTTAGAGTCGCCAGTTTCATATGTGCTTGAACTGTATGAACGCATTTAGCATTCCATGACATGGGTGCTCAGGCTACGTATGCACAATGAATTTTGGGAAATTCTGATGGCGACATCACTCACAGTATAAGACAGTTGATGGAAACTGCTGACGTGACAGAAATTCTACTCATCATGCGACAGCCCAATTGTGAGAGGCAATCGAGCATCACAACCCCTCTAATACTGCAGGTGAAACAATGGCAGATGAAAATGAAATTGGTGACTGCAGTGTGTCAAAATTGCCCAGTGAGTGCCAGGCGTAATGCTGTATGCATGCCCAGTGTAGGCGAATGATTACATCAAATACCCTTTCGGTCATTTTCATACGGGTGTAAACACTGTAGCAACCTGTGGGACTGAATGTGTGATGGGCACACTCCTCAGGTGGCCCAAGTGGGATAGAATATCTGGAGGAGCCGGCTATTATGCAGCCCGTGAGCAGCAGACACGGCCCTTAAGACCTGTATGGACAGAGATTGTTCTCGTTTTAAAAAAGTATTTCAATGAAAACTTTGTGGCGTGGATGCAGCTCCAAACTTCCAAAACACAGATGACGAACATATTCAAATAGATTCTACCTCTAGTGCATCGCTTCATCACTTGCTCCCTAAATGGACTTTAACAAAGCCTTTGAACAGCATTACGTGACCAATAGGAAGCCCCCGAAGTCCTAATGTCTTACTGAGCATCCACCTTAAACGCATGGTGGTGACATTCCCTAAACCCACCACCTGCCTGACGGCGGTCACAAGCGGAAAATCGGCTCCTATTTCAGTTGAACCCTTGTTCGTTTGCAACCTTGATTTTTATAGCCCTGCTGTATTGCAAATGTCCTCATTACACTCTAGCACCCCCTAGAGGGCTCCGAGCTGCCAGCCTGTTCATTCAGCCATCAGTTAAACTTGGGTGGAGAGTGGCAAGGAAAATTATGACTCTTTGAACTGAAGGGCCCGTCATAAATTTCTTGGAAAATGGAACATTCTGCTCCCTGCAGTGCCAACTCCTTTTAAAATATTCGAATGGAGTACAGGTAACAGGAAAGCAAAAAATGAAAAATGAATTTAAGAATCCGTCAGACTGCAGCCTCAACAACTTAAAACATTTTATAGCCAAGGCCTGGCACAGTGTGACCCCCCCATACACTCCTATCCCCCTCAAAGAAGCAACGATAAGGCTGAAATCCCACCGCTGGGCCACTGCAGCGGGTGACTCAGAGTTGATTTATTATAGGAACGTGGATCTGGGTCACATACTGAATGCTTAGGGAAATCGTACTGTTCCCAGGGAAAGGTGCTATAAAATCGGCTCCATAATATGGAATTCATTATTTTTATTTATTGGTAGACTTTGTCAAAACATTTTTTTTTTTTTTTAAAGTTCCTGGTGGGTTCAGTTAGATTTAACTAATGAAGGTAAAATAAATTGGTTTTAGAAACTGTCAGCCCGTGTGAGATTAGGATAAGACTTCTGGATAGCTGGGATCTGGCAGGATTACTGCAATGAGGATTTAAGAGGAATTAGGCAGACGGCAGCTAAAAAAACGCCATGCGGTCTGACTGACTGACTGATGGTGATGATGCTGGGGTTTTGTTTTATTTATTTAAATGATAACCTGATGAAATGTAAGATGATGCCTTCAATAATTCATTGCAACCCTTTAAAAAGCTAAACAGTCAATGACTCTGAAGGATAAAGTGCTTCAGCTCTTTTCTGTCTGCGCTTTCCTACGTTTTCTTAAAGGGACACTCCACCCAAAAGCGACCTACTGTTTAAATGTTACTTCACCCCATGTGGTTTGTACTGACAGCCTAGACTTTTCTATCCATGCAGAATGGAGATGGCAAAGATTTTGATTCAGTTGAGGAATATGGCGACCATGCTGGACAACAACAAATAATATTGAAACGTCCAGGAGAAGAATCTCCCATTAGTCGTGTCCCATAATCCACGTGTCGAGTCATCCAGTCGTAGACAGCAGTGTAGTGTAGTGTTGTGTAGCGGTTAAAGGTCTGGACTTCTGACCCTGAGGTTTTAGGTTCCAATCTCACTTCTGACACAACTTTGTAACTCTGAGCAAGTGACCTCACCTGCCTGGGCTCCAATTGGGAAGACAAAAGAAATGGAGCCAGTCGTATATCTCAAATGTTGTAAGCCTCCTTTAATAAAATCATCGGCCAAATAAATAAATGTATCGAGGAACTGTAGTGTAGAGTAGTGGTTAAGGATTTGGACTGCAGCCTTTGAGTTCAAATCCCACTACTGACACCACTTTGTGACCCTGAGCAAGTCACCTGACCTGCCTGGGCTCCAATTGGAAAAACAAAAGCAATGGAACCAATTATATACTGTATCTCAAGCCCTTTTGGATAAAAGCATTGGCCAAATAAATGTATTCTCACAACATGTGAATCACTCAATTTTTTTTTCTTTTGTTTTTGGTAAATATTAGTCAAAAACCCTCCAACAGCGAACAATATTGAAACATCCATTAAGGTGAAAAAAACAAATCTCAAGTTCCTCATGTCACATAATCCACGTGTCAAATCATCCAGTCGTAGACAGCAGTGTAGTGTAGTGTTGTGTAGCGGTTAAAGGTCTGGACTTCTGACCCTGAGGTTGTAGATTCCAATCCCACTGCTGACACCACTTTGTGACCCTGAGCAAGTCACCTCACCTGCCTGGGCTCCAATTGGAAAGACAAAAGGAATGGAACCAATCGTATATCTCAAATGTTGTAAGCCACCTTTAATAAAATCATTGGCCAAATAAATAAATGTATCGAGGAACTGGAATGTAGTGTAGAGTAGTGGTTAAGGATTTGGACTGCAACCTTTGAGGTTGCGAGTTCAAATTCCACTACTGACACCACTTTGTGACTCTGAGCAAGTCACCTGACCTGCCTGGGCTCCAATTGGAATAACAAAAGCAAAGGGACCAATTGTATATCTGAAATGTTTTAAGCCACCTGATGTAAAAGCATCGGCCAAATAAATAAATGTATTCTCACAACAGATAAATCACTCAGATTTATTTTCTTTTGTTTTTAGTAAATATTAGTCAAAAACCCTCCAACAGCAAACAATCTTCTTGTATAATATGCTTGTATAATATGCTACCATGGCTGTTCGTTTGTCTGTCCAGGATTTTTAAATCACCTGTAGGTCGCAAACTGTTTCACCTATTGACCTGAAATTTGGTACACATATACTACGTGACGTCTACTATCTGCTTTCGGGGTGATGATTTTTATTACTCTTTTTATTTTATTTTATTGTAGAGCATCAGGGCGGCCGTGTGGCGCATGTGTATGTGCACCGTTCTCATTCCCTACCACCTTCGCCTACCTCTTCATATCTTAAGTCTTCAATCTGCCTCAAGAATGATTTAAGTGCCAGCTTAAGTGAAAAATGAAGAAAAACGTACTAAGTAATTGCAACACAAAAACTAACTTAATCAGTTTTAACACGAAAAGATGCCTACGGAAGAAGAGAAGCAGCGGGCCGCTAGGGTGGAGAAAATAATAGCTGCTCAGGAAACAGCAAACGCATCAACCTCTGAGCAAACGAATGGTAAACATACAGAGAAAGAAAGAGGATGACAACTAGGAATGCTCAAGTCAAGTGTATTCGCTGCACGTCATCGTGCAGTGCGCCATTACTGGTATCAAAATATTCATTTTGTGGGGGGGATCTCACATTCTTCATGTCGCATAATCCATGTGTCAAGTCATCCAGTCGTAGAAAGCAGTGTAGTGTAGCGGATAAAGCTTTAGACTTCAGACCTTGAGGTTGTAGATTCCAATCCCACTTCTGACACCACTGTCTAGCCGTGAGCAAGTCACCTCACCTGCCTGGGCTTCAACTGGAAAGACAAAAAAAATGGAACCAGTCATATATCTCAAATGTTGTAATCCACCTTAAATAAAAACATCGTCAAATAAATAAACATTTTCTCACAACATGCAAAGAGAAGTCAAGCAATATTATTGGCTAACTTAAAAGATTACGGGTTCCTCGGGCCCCTTCAGGCAAGATGTAAGATTAGGGGCCTCAGTTGCCTCGAAATCTTGCATATTGTAATTGGTTCAGTTAGCCAATGAAAGGTGTCATTTTGCTTGACTTCACATTACATCCATAATGGCTAACACGGTGCAACACCCTACTACTTGCAGTTTTTGTTTTTTGGTAAATTTGGGTCAAAAACCCTTTAACAGCAAACAATGTCAAAACATCCATAAAAAGAAGCTCATGTTACTCGTGTCACATAATCCATGTGTCAAGTCAAGTTTGAATTTCCCCTTGGGATTAATAAAGTATTTCTATCTATCTATCTATCTGGTTGGTAGAAGACAGTGTGGTTTGTAGTGGTTAAGGCTTTGGATGTTGAGATTGTAAGTTCATATCCCATTGCTGACACCTGTATGACCATGAACAAGTCACTTCACCTGCCTGCGGTCCAAATGAAAAATGCTGATAATGTAACCAATCATTTCTGAAATGTTGTAAGTCACCTTGGATAAAGACATCGGCCAATTAAATAAATGGGTACTTGTGTACTTTAATGGAGGGTACAGATGGCTAGTACCTTTTTTTTTTATTATCGTGATGCAAATCGGATTTTTGTTTTTAACATTAGGCACCCAAAGGGAACATTAGCGTTAAGGACTTATAGGCAACTATGCTCCACCCCCACTAACTTTAAAGTTAGTATTTGTGGCTGGGGTAGGTCAGTCTAATAATTTAAACTCCAAAAATTAAGCAGCTGGGGCTCCTCCCCCATGGAGCCCAATGCTAGAATGGGTAGGAACTCCTGTCCCCGTGTTGCCCGTTTAGTACACAAGTACCAATAAATGTATTCTCAGAACAGGTAAATCACTCACTAGTCGGGCATTGTACACTTCCATAGAATTTTGTGATTTTTTTCTCCATTCTGCATTGAAATATGAGATTACATTTTATTCTCCTGCTGCCACTACAAACCCCATGGGGTAAGAATCATGAAAGTGACAGAGCGAATCCAATACATGTATAAAGAAAATAATTTTTAGGTGGAGTATTCCTTTAAATATTTGTGAGATTCTGAAGCCCAGTGTAGGGTGGGCTTTGATAATGCCAACGGATTCTTCTCTCTTTCCTTCACCCTTTTGGGTAGCTGCACTAAATTAAATTATTATTCGACTTTAGAGGCTTGCCGTTTTTATAGTCCCATTTACATGATATAATGCCAGCTCAAAGTGGTAGCAGCTCATCCCCAGGGCTCATGCAGCCTGGCAGCGACATTACACTATTTTCATTAAAGAACAATCTGTGTTGTACAGCGCCTTTAGCAGTGCACCAACTCGGATACCATGCTCCATACAATTTAAGTTGTTGAGTTAGGAGAGGTCAGCACGCTCCAAGCTGTAGATCACTAGTTCAGCCGAACAGTTTAACTATGGCATCAATCAATAAAATTGGAGACGGCAGAAAGTTGATAACAGAAGCGCGTGCACGCAATCAGCACATTATGAAGCAGGCACGACGCGACTCCTCACAAAACTCCTCGGCGGCGGTTTACAACTTTAATTTCTTCCATCAGGAATCAAACAAAATCCACCCGTGTAAAGCACCTCACTCTTTGTATATTGAACGAGCTGTAACTGCTTGCGGAATCTGGAATTTAATCATCTGCCTGTCATGCGCAGTGTTTGGCCTCTCGTGTGCGCGCCCCCGAGAGCTCCGCTCGAGCCCGACGGCTAAAAGAATCACAGCAGTAAAGCGCCGTCTGCTCGGGCCAAAGGTCCTCCGGATCGAGTTAATATTAAACCGACGTCATTTTATTTCTCTGCGTGACGTGTGGCTGCTTTTATCAGTCACATGTGGAAGGGCATTTATTTATTTAAGTTTTTGTTTAATATCTGAGGGTATACAGACTTTTGAGTTTGAGGAGTTGGGTGGGCGTTTGAAGGCTGGCCCGTCTAAGTGACGGACGTAAAGCAAAATAAAGCTAAACTGGAAATAGGAGATTGGAGAAAATCTGTCTGATCTCTGCACGGGTACAGTACAGAATCATGAAAGTGACAGAGCGAATCCAACCTGGCCAGTATGACTGGTGACTGTTAACCTAAAAAATGATCCATGTCATCTCTTTTTCTTTCCTGCAGCTCTAACTGGAGGACCGGTCAATGGGACCTACAGGTTGGCCCAGTTTCACTTTCATTGGGGCTCGACTGACCATCTTGGCTCTGAACACACCATCAACGGGAAATCCTTTGCTGCTGAGGTACTGACGTTTCTTGCCGTAGGATAAAAGACTTTCTTGGGCTGTTGCTGGATGATGCAGGCTTATTGCTTCATGTTTTACTACATAACTCCATAAGTGTTTCAAGTTTAGTCATGGAAAGGGGGGGGGGGGGGTCAGTCAAAAGTTGAAGGTGGAGCATTCGTTTCATAATTTGGAGTGTAGTGTTTCAAGAAGGGGCCAACTGGGGACCTGTAAAGACATTCGATCCTTCAACTCTGAGGTCCTTATCCACTCATGCAGTTCTGCAGCTGGGTGTTCTGCGCTTCTTCTGTCCTGGTTAGGTCTAGTTTGCTTTCCTCTCTCAAGGCAGTAGTGGACATTTTTATATCAATTTGTCATTTTCTTGGCAATCTGTCATTTGGGATTATGTTTTGGTTTTGCATTTTCGAAACTACAATACAAATTTAAAAATACCAGCACCTTGCAACCAACCCAAGGGAAGACGTTAATTCTGTTCAATTAAACATCACACATAAACCAAGTTTCAGCTGAGGTTTCTCTAATAACCAGTTGGCATTAAAACCTGATTGATTACTATTATTATTGATTAAAGGTCCAAGTCTTTAGAGTCCTGGTGCTTCCTGTTTGTGAGACATGGACGCTATCCAGTGACCTGAGACGAAGACTGGACTCCTTCATGTGTGTCTCTCCGGAAAATCCTTGGGTACCGTTGGTCTGACTTTGTGTTGCTCATGGAGTCCCGAATGAAGCACATGACCTGCATTGTGAGGGAGCGTCAGTTGCGGCACCATGGCCATGTTGTGCATTTCCCCGAGTGTGATCCGGCTCGCAGGACCCTCATTGTTGGGGACCCGAGTTGCTGGACCAGGCCAAGGGGTCACCCACTTAACATCTGGCTGTGGCAGATAGAGGGTCATTTCCGGAGGGTAGGACTGGACCGCATGTCTGCCTGGGGGGGTTGCCAACCGGGATCCCGAGCTGTTTCGATGTGTAGTGGGTGCGGCAGTGCACTGTACCAGTGTATGCTCCCTGACTTGACTTGACTTGATTACCAATACGTTACGAGAGCATACCATTAGGAAAGTGAAGCAATGGCAGCTGAAAATGGGGCTTGGCAGTCGTATGTGAATCAGAATTCAAACATTTTGAGCAGTAGTAACCCTTTGCAATACAGCTGTGGGCCTCATGATGTCCATTCAGCATATGCAGTCAGCTCCATAAATATTTGGACAATGACACAATTTTTTTCATAATTTTGTCACCACAATGGATTTGAAACGACACAATCAAGATGTGATTGACATATAAACTTTCAGTTTTAATTCAAAGGGGTTTACCAAAAATATCGTATGAGCTGTTTAGAAAAGTCAGCCATTTTTATACATGGTCCCCAATTTTAAGGGGCTCAAAAGTATGTGGACAAACTAACCTAATCCTAACTATAACGATCGTTTTCAATATTTGGCTGAAAATCATTCACGGTCAACGACCGCCTGAAATCTGAACCCACGGCCATCTCCAAGTGTTGGCTTTCCACCCCAGTGATGCTCTGCCAGGCCTTTACTGCCACCATCTTCAGGTGCCGCTTGTTCGTTGGACTTTCTGCCATCAGTTTTGTCTCCAGTTGGGTTGAGGTCAGTTGATTGACTTGGCCATTGAAGAATATTCCACTACTTTGACTTGTAAAGCCCTTGGTTTGCTGTCTCAGGATGTTTTGTCTCGTTGTCCATCTGTACCGTGAAGTGTCGTCCTATCAGCATTGCAGCATTTGTCTGAATCTGAGCAGACAGTATAGCGCCCTCTAGACTTCAGAATTCATCCTGTGAATTCTACCAGCAGTCACATCATCAATAAACGCCAGTGACCGACTTCCATTGGCAGCCATTCGTGATAAGGCCATAACACGGCCTCCACCATGTGTCACAGATGATGAGGTGTTCATCGTACCATGAGCCGTTCCTTCTCTTCGTCATAATCTTCTCTTTCCATCATTCTGGTACATATTATTATTATTTAATTTGTCCAAAGAAAATAGTTCCAAAACTGGACTGGATTTTAAAAATTTTTCTGGCAAAGTCTAATCTGCCCTTCCTATGCTTGAGGCTTAACGGTGGTTTGCACCTTATGGTAAACTTCCTGTCTTTACTTTCATGAGGTCTTCTCTTGATTGTAGACTTTCTTAACGATAGGTCTACCTCCCGGACAGAGTGGTCTTGGTTTGGCCTAATGTTGTTATGAGTTGGTGGTTCTTCACCAAGGACAGAATTGTGCGATCATCTAGCACAGTGGTCTTCCATGGTCGTCCAGACTTTCTGGTGTTGCTGAGCTCGCCAGTGTGTTCCTTCTCTTTAAGAATCTACCAGATGGTTGAGTTGCCCACTCCTGGTGTTTCTGCTGCCTCTCTAAAGGGTTTCTTTTGTTTTTTCTGCCTAGTGATGACCTGTTTTTACTTGCATGGACAGCTCTTTGGACCTCATATTGAGAGTTCACGGTGACGGCTTCCCAATGCAAATTCCACACTTGGAATCACCCCATGACTTTCTACCTGCTTAATAGGGAATGAGATAACGAGGGACCTGCTGACACCTGGTTATGGAACAGCTTGGCAGTCAAATACCCAAATACTTTTGAGCCCCTTGAAATGGGGGGCTATGTATAAAAATGGCTGTCATTCCTAAATGGCTCATACGATATTTCTGGTAAATCCCTTAAATTAAAGCTGAATGTCTACACTTCAATCTCATTTTGGTTACTTCATTTGAAATCCATTGTGGTGGCATACAGAGCCAAAATTATGGAAATTGCATCACTGTCCAAATACTTGTGGACCTAACTGTATGTTCGTGTTTCCCATAAACTTGTAACAGAATTTAGAAATCCTGATTGGAGAATGGGACAGACGGGCAGCACGGTGGCACAGTGGGTAGCGCTGCTGCCTCACAGTTAGGAGACCTGGGTTCGCTTCCCGGGTCCTCCCTCCCTACGTGGAGTTTGCATGTTCTCCTCGTGTCTGCGTGGGTTTCCTCCCACCGTCTAAAGACATGCAGGTTAGGTGCATTGGCGATCCTAAATTGAGTGCGTGTGTGCGCACCCTGCGGTGGGCTGGCACCCTGCCCAGGGTTTGCTTCCTGCCTTGCGCCCTGTGTTGGCTGGGATTGGCTCCAGTAGACTCCCATGACCCTGTGGTTAGGATATAGCAGGTTGGATAATGGATGATTATGAACTGGGTGAAATGAATGAGACGGCTTTCCACGTGTAACCTGTGTATCTCCGGTCTCTTCAAAAGAACGCGATTATGGTGTCTGTACTGTGCTTTCTAGTGTTGTTTTAATGTTATCTTCCCCTATAAATAAAAATAAAAAAAGTTTGTCGTGTAATAGTGTATGCTTCAACTCGTAGGCAGCAGCACCCAATCTCACGTATGGCACATCTGTGGAGCGTTGTAGGGACTGATAGTGTAGTCAAAGCAGGTGAACCTCCCATATAGCATTGCTAAGCACTGCACATAATATGGCGCTCGCACAATGTGCAGATCTCCTAATGTCCTACTTCACAGAAGGTATCGTTACCGTAATGCATGTATTGGCGATGTCTTGGTTATATTTTTAAATCAATGTAATGTTAGCTTGATTTTTAAAAAGGGAATCCATGTCTGCCATCTTGCCTGAAGAAGGGGCCTGAGTTGCCTCCAAAGCTTGCATATTGTAACAAGGACAGAAGGACCGAAACCTGAGAGGCTCCACTGGTGACCTCCGTGCACATGGAGCTTTGTCTCCTGCCGGTTAACCAATCGGAGTTCCAGTTTTGCAGGTTACCTCTGATGCCTACAGCTTCTAGTTTCAGACCTCCTCTTTTTGTTGAGGGAGCGTAACAAAAGCTTTTTTGAAAGTCTAAGTAAATTATGTTGTATGCTTTTATCAGCTGATGACATGACTGTCCTCATCAGGTCCATCCATGAGAACCCTGAACACAATGAGGACTGATCATTTATGTTAGGTAGAATGCCTAGAGGGGGCTGGCTGGGTGGTCTCATGGCGTGGAACCCCTGCAGATTTTATTTTTTTCTCCAGCCGTCTAGAGTGTTTTTTGTTTTTATTTTCTGTCCTCCCTGGCCATCAGACCTTACTTTTATTCTATGTTCATTAGTGTTCCATCCATCCATTATCCAACCCGCTAAATCCGAACTACAGGGTCACCATGAGTCTACTGGAGCCAATCACAGCCAACCCAGGGCGCAAGGCAGGAAACAAACCCCAGCGCCACCGCAGGGCGGCACCCACACATCAAGCACACACTAGGGACATTAGGATCGGCAATGCACCTAACCTGCATGTCTTTGGACTGTAGGAGGAAACCGGAGCACCTCCTTAGTGTTCTCTTATTTTAATGCTTACTTTGTCTTTCTTTCTCTTTCTTCATCATGTAAAGCAATTTGAGCTACATTATTTGGATGACAATGTGCTATAAAAATAAATGTTGTTGTTGTAGTTGCTTGTTCAAAATGAATCTAAAAGATTTGTATAGAAGATCTTCCTCTCATAATCCAAAGCCCACCGGAGGCAGTGCAGAGCTCAAATCGCTCTCTGTGTATTTGTTGCCTTTACTGCCTATGGTTGGAAATTCCAGTTTCTGTATTCCATCTCGCCTGAAGAAGGGGCCTGAGTTGCCCCGAAAACTTGCATATTCTCATCTTTCTAGTCGGCCAATAGAAGGTGAGATAGATAGATACTTTATTAATCCCAAGGGGAAATTCACAAGGTGTCATTTGGCTTGACTTTTCACTGCATTCATAATGGCTAACACGATACAACACCCTCGGACTGCCAAAATGTTTAAAATTCCACTCCGCGTCTCCACTTGCCACGAGAAGGACTCAAAGTCCAATGTCGTGGCCCAGGTAGCCCACTCGTCTAATTCATGGGTCGTGTCGTGCATATCTTGGAAATGGCAGGGGCGAAGGCCCAGGGGTTTTGTGAGTTTTTGATCGACAGACGGACAAACCTTAGCAGTTTATGTATTGATGATTTGAGGTATAATGAGCACGATTATAAATGTGATCTTATATCGTAGGCCGCGATTAAAAACGGGATATGCAATAAGGGAATAAAGTGTAACTGAGCTTACGACCCAAAGATGGCCGCTCACGGCCCAGAAGTTAGGATACCCCTCTGTATTATAATACGTTTGTAAAGCCTGATATAATGGAGCACCTTCACAAAGTATTCAATTCTTTCATATCTTGCTGTTGCAGTCTAATCCTGAAATCATTTGAATTCATTTTTTTCCATCATCGAGCAACACTCCTATACCCCAGAATTAAAAATCTAAAACGGGATTTTGTATTCTTATAAAGCTGAAATCTCCCATTGATGCCCAAGTCTTCAGACCCTTTGCTGCAACACTGTGATATTCGGCTGATCTCCTTCTATTGATCATCACTTGTGTGGTGGCCACCTGGAGTCAGTTCTATGATTAGGAGAACATACACACCTGACTATAGAAGGTCCCACAGCTGAGCAAAAACCAGGCCATGAGGGTTGAAGGAGAGTTGCCTGCAGACCTTAGAGACAGGAGAAGACTGGGGAAGGTTACGGCATTGAAGGTGCTCAGGAGCACAGTGGCCTCCATAATCCTTAAATGGAAGAGGTTAGGAACAACCACAACTCTTCCTAGTGCTGGCTGCATGGCCATACTGAGCCAAGGTAAGAGATGTGACCAAGCTCTGGCGGAGCTCCAGAGAACCTCTATGGAGAAACTTCCAGAAGGACAACCATACGATACAAAGCTCATTTATACTTTCTTGTACTGGAGTTGTCAAAAAATGTGATTACGAGATTTTGTTGAACCTCAACGTTTTAGATGTCCCTGAGTTCGAAAATACCAGTTTTGGAACAATGTCTGTGTTTTTATGTGTAAACACGATAACTTGAGTGCGCTTTCACTAAGGTCAACCAAATTTTGCATATGAGTATTAGATACAAAACATAGATTTTATCAACTTTTGTGTCATTTCCACTAACTGGAAGTGATACTTTACCTGAAATGTTTCCCCAAAAATATTACAAATTTGATCATTTCACATCATATTATGGTAAAGCGCTCCATTCCAAGCAGTTTTTGTCACTTTGCATTTTTTCGAAAAACAGCCAGTTTATCGAGATAATCACAATTCTGTTTGTCATTCAAATGGTAATACAAACATATTTGAGAACGTTTTTGCTTTACGTGATTTTTTTTGTACAAGTATTATATTACCCGCATTACTAAAGCTCTTGCAACTTTTGGCCCACTTCTGCTTACTGAAAGTGGTAATTTACTTGAATTGTTCACCAAAATAAAATTATCACGTCAAATTTTCAATATAAGTACTACGGGAAAGCAAATCAGTTTGGACATTTTTTATCTCGTTACATTTTATCGGAAAGCATACAGTTTTCTAGAGAATTTCAATTTTCGATATTAAAACGTGTGCATACCAGCAGTGAAACATGTTGTCGTTGAAAAATACTGCTTGCCTAAACATCCGGTGTTTACCATAGTAGGTCCTACTACAGTGCATTGGTATGGCTAATTGTCGCCATTCGAAAGGTGCGTCGTTTACATTTTAAAATATTATGCCAATATAGATCCCCTAAAAATAATAAGGTAATAATAATATGACCATTTTTTTTCAGTTTAGCGTTATGATTGTGTCTGAGTAAATGAGAAAGTCGAGGGGAGGTCACTCCCGATTTTTTTTTTGTATAGCATTCTGCACTGAGTGTAGGTGCAGAATACTCTGAAGAATTCTCAGTTAAAATACAAGGGTAGATGATACTAAATATTAAAGACAAAACTGGTGCACATATAAATGTATATTTGCAAAAACTCACAGAGAACAAGATAGACACTGATTAAACAAAAATGGAAACCAACAATATCTCTCCTTTAATTAATTGATGAACTATAGCCAAGTGACAACGGTGGAGATTAAAATTGTACAACAGAAACTCGGAAACACAGTTCCAGTCCTGGAGGCCTCATCCAGTTGACCACCTGTCCACCCCTAGGTTTCCAACAGTGGAGCCGTGCTGGCCCTCTAATCTGATGAGAAGATCTTCTCCAAAACCCTCACTGCAACACTCCACTGATCTTGGTTTTATGACCGGGTGACCAGACAGAAGCCTCTGCTCAGTAAAAGACACACGGAAGCCCACTTGGAGTTTGCAAAATAGAACCTGAAGGACTATCAGACTGTGAGAAACGAGATTCTGTTCTGTGATGAAACCAAAACCTGCGTCATGTGTGGAGGAAACCAGCTGTGTGTAATGCTATCCCAGCAATGCTCTGGGGTGTGTTTTTCAGGGGACACTAGACAGGGTTGAGGGAAAGCTGGACAGAGTAAAGATGTCCTTAATGACTTCCTGCTCCAGAGCACTGGGTCACCTTCCAACGGGACAAAGCAAAGACAATGCAGGAGTGGCTTAGGGGGTCAACTCAATGAATGTTCTTGACTTACCAGAAAAGAGGATGGACTTCAACCCAACTGAGCATCTGTGGAGAGAGAGAGAGCTGGAAGACTGCTGTCCACCAGTGGTCTCCTTCCAGTCTGACAGCTTGAGAAGATCTGCGAAGAAGAATGGCAGGAAATCCACGAATATCCGGGTGCGTGAAGCTCGTTGCGTCAAACCCAGGAAGATTCCTGCCACAACAAAGTACTGAGTGAGGGAGTCTGAATGCATGTGTTAAAGTGATATTTCAGTTATTTTGAATATATTTGCAAACATTTCTCATATCCTGTTTTTGTGGCTGCAATATAAAAACGTGGAAAACTGAAGAGTTCTGAATAATTTCTGAAGGCACTGTACAGTATTTAAGTAAAAACAGTGCATTTATAGGGGTGTGTATATATAGAGAAAGATATAGATATGTATATATGTGTGTGTGTATATATAAATGTGCGTGTGTTATATATACCATATACAAAATATCCATATACCAAATATGAAACATATAATAAACATTTTATAATTTAATAAATGGTTATGAAACTAACTGTTGTTCTATACAGTGGGATGCAAAAGTTTGGGCAACCTTGTTAATAGTCATTATTTTCCTGTATAAATCGTTGGTTGTTACGAT
Organism: Polypterus bichir lapradei; assembly: GCA_026402145.1. Taxonomy (NCBI): domain Eukaryota; kingdom Metazoa; phylum Chordata; class Cladistia; order Polypteriformes; family Polypteridae; genus Polypterus; species Polypterus bichir. Next base: position 29,126,211 of record JANRMT010062820.1, read on the forward strand.
AAAAAATGTCAGTTAAATATATCATATAGGAGACACACACAGTGATATTTGAGAAGTGAAATGAAGTTTATTGGATTTACAGAAAGTGTGCAATAATTGTTCAAACAAAATCAGGCAGGTGCATAAATTTGGGCA
>JANRMT010062820.1:29142315-29155080 GCA_026402145.1 Polypterus bichir lapradei
CACTATATAACAAAGAGGAAGATGAGAAAGGCACTATATAACAGAGATAGAGATGGAGATGGGAAAGGCACCTTATAACAGAAAGAGAGGAAGATGGCAAAGGTACTATATAAGAGGGGGGGGGAAGAGGAAGATGCGAAAGGCACTATATAACAGTGACAAATAAGGCACTATATGATAGATGGGGAAAGGCATTTACATTTACTTGTTTGGGTGACACATTTATCCGGGGGGGGGGCACTGCACAGGTTAACAACCGAACAGTCTGTTGGCGCACTAATAAGCTTGGCCGAGGACACAAAATGACTTGAGCACTGGCACTGGCTAAAAGGTGAACCATCACTCCAGTGTGAGGTGCCGCGCACTCTGGGGCAGGTTTCTGTCAAAGACCTCTCTGTATTCGGCTGCATTCATCCTCCCCTCAGTTCTGCTCGGCCCCCCTGTCCCTGCCAATATCAAAAAATCCTCACTTTCTATGAACTAAGACCAAACCCTTAAATAGTCAGACAGATCATGAATAATCATTATTAGTTACAGTTGTATAAAATAAAGCGTTAAGAAAACAAAGCTGAGAAGACCCCACCCCACCCATAACATTGTGCTTCATCATAGGGATGGTCTTAGGCAGACGATGAGCAGTTCCTGGTCTTTGCTCGACATATTACTTGGAGTTCTGCCCAAAGAGTTCATTTCGGTCTCGCCACACCAGGGCGTCTTTGTCCCCATTCTCTCCAAGTCCTTTAACCTGTCCTATCCGTTACGCTCAAGCATGGCCTGCATCTAACCCCTCTACCATAATCCCCTGATTCATGGAGCCGTCCTTCCAACAGGCTGTCCCATCTCAGCAGAGGACTTCTGAAGCTCTGTTAGAGTGACCATTAGATTCTTGGTCAGCTTTTTGGCAGGTCTTTCAATTTGACCGAGTCCTGGTGGTTTGAAGCATCTTCCATTTCACAATTCTTGAGACCACCATGGGTATGATGTCAACCTGCATCCAGCCAGGTTGGTGGCAGGATTGGCACTCCATCCACCGTAAAAGAAACCTCACATTGTTCCAGTGTGGTGCTGAGGTGTCCCAGTCCGGGTGGGTGTGACAACACAGCATCAGCGTATGCTCCCAAATTCTATGGACACTGTGCTCCTGTGAACACTCAGAGCTTTAGAAACTGTTTAATCCCCCCGATCAGATCTGTGCCTCACCACAGACGTTCTATGGGGTTTAAAGTATGGGCTTTGGCTGTGCAAGTCAATGACACTCAGACCACTTGTCCTGAAGCCACCCCAGCATGGTCTTAGCTATGTGGTTCAGGTCACTGTCATCTTGAAAGGTCCACCATCGCCCCAGTCTGAGGTCAAATGCACTCTGGAGCAGGTTTTGTCAAGGACTTCTCTGTCCTGACTAGCCACCTTATCCTTACCATTGAGAAGAAGCCCCATAGCATGATGCTGCCACCACCATACCTCACTGTAGGGTTGGTGTTGGCCAAGGCTATGAGCAGTGCCTGGTCTTCTCCAGACGTAGTGACTGGAGCTTCTGCCCAAAGAGCTCAATTTCTGTCTCATCAGAGCAGAGAATCATTTTCTTATTTTTACTACGTCTACTGTAAATGCCTGGTTGATGGAGTGCTGCCGAGATGGCCATCCTTCCAATAGGTTCCCCCATCTCAGCAGAGGATTTCTGAAGCCCTGTTATAGTGACCATTAGGTTCTCGGTCAGCTCCCTGAACCAAGGCCCTTTTTGGCAGGTCACTCAATTTGACCAAGCCCTGGTGGTTTCAAACATCTTCCATTTGACAATTCTTGAGACCACCTGGGTATGACGTTAATCTGCATCCAGCCCTGCAAGCATGGAGTACTGCTGAGACAGCCATCCTTCTGACAGCTTCTCCTATCTCCACAAGGGACATTTTGAAGCTCTGTTAGAGTGACCATTGAGTTTCTTGGTCACATCCCTGACCAAAGCCCCTCTACCTCATTACTCAGCTTGGCCAGGTGACCAACTCCAGACTCCATTACACAATTCCTGAGGCCACTGTGCTCCTGGGAACAGTCACCGCTTTAGAAACGGTTTGATCCCCTTGTCCTGATTGGTGTCCTCACCACAATTTGATCATGGAGATCTACCTTGGACATCATGGCTTGGTTTTTGTCTTGACACTTGGTGTGAATTGTGGGACCTTCCATACACAGGGACCCATCGAATGATGTCCGAGGAGGACTCCCCCCATCAAGTTCTAGAACTATCTCATGGTTAGAATTAAAGCAAACAGGGATGTACCTGAGCACAATCTCGAGTGCCACAGCTAAGGGTCTCGATACTTCTAGGAATGACAGGTTTCAGTTTGTGATTTATTTATTTATTTTAAGTAAATTCACAAACCTTTCCGAAGACCTCCTTCCTTTGTCATTAGGGCTTACTGAGTGTAGATGGATGGGCAAAAACGGCAACTTTATTGGGTTGTAGATTTCATTTTAAATGGATAACGTGTACAAAAATCGAAGGAGCCTGAAGATTTTTTCAATCCACTGCATATCTGCCACCTTGGCACCACAAGACAGAGGATGATTTCCTCCGTCCTGCTTGCCACTCATTCATCGTGTATCATAAACAGCGTCTGCCCTCCTCCTGTCAAGGGACCCTGACTTGGAGTTGTTACCCTGGGGAGCTGGCCCAGAACAAACATTTCCACAACTTCCGAACAAAACAAACACGTCAAATGCAAACCCAGATGTCATCCATCATTTAAATTCTGAGAGGTATAATTCTGGAAGGTCGCATACAATGAAACGGCTCACGTAAAACGTTTCAGTGATCATTCATGTAATGCAATAAGCTGCTTTCTCCCTCCTGATGCCTCCATTTTGTAACGTTCCCAGGCGGCCTCCCCGGTTGCCATGCGGCAGACTGCATCGCCTGATTCCCTGAATGCTCCACGATTAGATGTAATGCCCTCTCAGAGGACTCTTTGTCTTTCCGACTTCTGTGGCTGACCTTCATCTTGTCTTTGACCCTGTTGGGACACGCCGGTCTGATATCTGCCTTGACCCCACCTTGCCTGTTCCTGACCCTATCTTGGACCTGCACAGTTGTTTGCCTGTTATCTTAAAATCCATACAAAGTTGCTCCTGTTCTCAGTTTATTACTTGGCACGCCCTGATGAACTCTCAATGCTCTCCCCGTGCCGCAGGCTTTGCTTATCAACATCCGAAAGTCGATGCACCCAGGGGTGATTAGTGAATCGGCGACTTGCTGACATTCACACAACGTTCTGCATGTAGTGAAACGGCCTTTAGAGAGAATCAATAGAAAGAAATCGTCCTTCTATGATCTAAGACACCTTATGTTTGCTCACATCCTAGGTAGACAGATAAGGAAAAATCATTATTAGTTACATTTCTACTTCTTCTTCTTCATTTGGCTTTTCTCCCAGCGGTTCAGCCGTCTCCATGTCTTTCACATCATTTTCTGCCACACTGACTTCCTTCATGTCCTCCCTCGCCACATCCGTAAACCTCCTCTTTGGCCTTCCTCTTTTGCTTCTGCCTACTGCTTCCAACCTCAACATTCTTTTCCTGATGTGCCCAAACCATCTCAATCTTGCCTCTCTGACTTGGTCACCAGACTCTCGTACCTGTGTTGTCCCGCTAATATACTTGCTCCTAATCCTGTCTACCCTCATTACTCTGAGCGAAAATCGTAACATCTTTCAAACCATCCGCCACCATCTCCAAACCATACAACATGGCCGGTCTCACTACCGTCCAATAGACCTTCCCTTTCACTCTTGTAGATACTCTTCTTTCACAAATCCCTCCTGTCACTCTTCTCCACCCAGTACACCCTTACCTGCACTCTCTTCTTCACCTGTCTGTCGCACTTTCCATTGCTTTGGATCCCCAAGTATTTAAATTTGTCTCCCTTCACCACCTTCTCTGCTCCCTGCAGTCGCACCCTTCCACCGCCTTCCCTCTCATTCACACAGGTGCACTCCATCTTTCTCCTACTGATTCTCATTCCCCTTCTCTCCAGTGTGTACCTCCACGTCTTCAGGTTCATCTAAACCTGCTGTCTACTCTCACTGCCATTTGTGTCCTCGGAGACTCCTGTCTGACCTCATCTGTCAACCTGTGCATCACCATTTCAAACAGGAAAGGCCTTGGAGCCAATCTCTAATGTAATCCCACTGTCCTCTTGAACCAGGCTGTCATTCCTACCACACACCTCACAGGAGTCGCACTGCCCTGCACCACCCTCACATACTTTTCTGCTATTCCCGACTTCCTCATACAAGGCCATAACTCCTCTCTTGACAGCCTGTCATGCACTTTCTCTAAGTCTACAAACATGCAATACAATTCTTTCTGGCCTTCTCTGTACTTTTCCTTCAACAGTCCTAAAGCAAACTTTGCATCTGTAGTACTCGTTCCTGGCATGAAATTCTATTGCTACTCACAGATCACCAAATCTCCAGGTTCGCCTCATCATGCCCTCTACTCTCACTACAGATCACAATATCATCCACAGACATCACAGTCCACAGATACTCCTGTCTCAACTCATCTGTTAACCTGTCCATCACCATTGCAAACAGGAAAGGGATCGAAGCCGATCCTTGATGTAATCTCACTCTCGCCTTGAACCAGGCTGTCATTCCTACCACACACTTCACCGCAGTCGCACTGTCCTCGTACATATCCTGCACCGCCATCACATACTTTTCTACTATTCCCGACTTCCTCCTACAGGACCATAACTCCTCTCTTGACAGCCTGTCATACACTTTCTCCAAGTCCACAAATGCACAATGCAATTCTTACTGACCTTCTCTGTACTTCTCCATCAACACTCTTAAAGCAAACTTTGCATCTTTAGTACTCTTTCCTGGCATGAAATTCTATTACTACTCATAGATCATCAACTCTCCAGGTTCATCTCAACCTGTTGTCTACTCTCACTGCAGATCACAATGTCATCTGCTAACATCATAGTCCATGGAGACTCCTCTCAGATGCCATCTGTCAACCTGTCCAATACCTTTTCAAACAGGACAGGCCTCCAAGCTGATCCCTGATGTAGTCCCATTCTCACGTTGAACCAGGCTGTCATTCCTACCGCAGTTTCACTGTCCTCATAAATATCCTGCACCACCATCACATACTTTTCTACTACTCCCAACTTTCTCCTACAGGACCATAACTCCTCTCTTGACAGCCTATCATACACTTTCTTTAAGTCCACAATCACGCAATGCAATTTTTTCTGATCTTCTCTGTACTTCTCCATCAACACTCTTAAAGCAAACTTTGCATCTGTAGTACTCGTTCCTGGCATGAAATTCTGTTGCTACTCACAGATCACCAAATCTCTAGGTTCGCCTCAACCTGCCCTCTACTCTCACTACAGATCACAATGTCATCCGCAGACATCACAGTCCACAGAGATTTCTGTCTCAACTCCTCTGTTAACCTGTCCATCACCATTGCAAACAGGAAAGGCATCGAAGCCGATCCCTGATGTAATCTCACTCTCGCCTTCAACCAGGCTGTCATTCCTACCACACACTTCACCGCAGTCGCACTGTCCTCGTACATATCCTGCACCGCCATCACATACTTTTCTATTACTCCCAACTTTCTCCTACAGGACCATAACTCCTCTCTTGACAGCCTGTCATACACTTTCTCTATGTCCACAAATATGCAGTGCAATTTTTTCTGACCTTTTCTGTACTTCTCCATCAACACTCGTAAAGCAAGCTTTGCACTTGTAGTACTCTTTCCTGGCATGAAATTCTATTGCTACTCATAGATCATCAGCTCTCCAGGTTCATCTCAACCTGTTGTCTACTCTCACTGCAGATCACAATGTCATCTGCAAACATCATAGTCCATGGAGACTCCTCTCAGATGCCATCTGTCAACCTGTCCAATACCTTTTCAAACAGGACAGGCCTCCAAGCTGATCCCTGATGTAGTCCCACTCTCGCCTTGAACCAGGCTGTCATTCCTACTGCACACTTCACCGCAGTTGCACTGTCCTCATACATATCCTGCACCACCATCACATACTTTTCTACTACTCCCAACTTCCTCCTACAGGACCATAACTTCTCTCTTGACAGCCTGTCATACACTTTCTCCAAGTCCACAAACGCACAATGCAATTCTTTCTGACCTTCTCTGTACTTCCCATTCAACACTCATAAAGCAAACTTTGCATCTGTAGTACTCTTTCCTGGCATGAAATTCTATTGCTACTCACAGATCACCAAATCTCCATCTCTTCGCTTCAACCTGCCCTCTAATCTCACTACAGAGTCAGATCACAATGTCATCCGCAGACATCACAGTCCACAGAGATTTCTGTCTCAACTCATCTGTTAACCTGTCCATCACCATTGCAAACAGGAAAGGCATCGAAGCCGATCCTTGATGTAATCTGACTCTCGCCTTGAACCAGGCTGTCATTTCTACCGCACTTGCACTGTCCTCATACATATCCTGCACCACCATCATATACTTTTCTGCTATTCCTGACTTCCTCCTACAGGACCATAACTCCACTCTTGACAGCCTGTCATACACTTTCTCTAAGTCAAAAAACACTCAATGCAATTCCTTCTGACCTTCTCTGTACTTCTCCATCAACACTGAACCCAGCCAATGCGGTCATAGTGCCAGTCCCAAGCCTGGGTTGTGTCAGGAAGGACACCCAACATAAAAGCTGTGCCAAATCAAACATGCTGATTAGTTGTCTTTCTCAGGTGTATAAAAACGAAGCATTAACAAAGCAAAGCTCATGCCTGTACTAATGAAAACAACACTCTTCAGTAAAAACGTGAATAAGAAATTTCTATAAAATTCTTTGCAAGGTGTAAAAATCGCAAACAAATCCATAATCAAGAAACAATAAAGAAAGTGCACAAAAGCAGCAAAGAGGAACTGATGGCAGAGCCATTTGCTGAGGCGTCTATGAGCCCCTTTCATTTTTCCCTCCTGGGTGGGTGACTGCAGCTCTATTCATTGCAACACCTGAGGACAATTGACCAATGGAAGGTCTTGAAGCAGATGGTTCCATACTGTTTCAAGACATGAGGAGTTCTTTACAGCGTTCCTGAGGTGATCCGCTGATAGTCCAGGAGTAGAAAGAGGAGATGGTCCTCAGGTCTAAGTGCTGTCTTGGTGAACATTGAAACAAGACCTGTCCCAAGTTTAGTGTTTATGGAGGCACCCTTGTGCTCGCCTGGTGCACCTTTCATATCTCTCCTCAAAAGGATTTTGCCCAGAAGGTACTAAACCCACCTGAGGGCAGTCCAAGTGATGCCAAGGTCCTATTGGGTGGAAAGAAAGGAGGATCTGATTGACACAACCATCAGAAGAAGTCTCATATTCTTCTTCTTCTCCTCCCAGATGATTGGGTCCTCCAGATAGCCATCCAGGTTCCGTAACACTGGTGTTTCAGATATAGGCGTATCATAGCTTTATACAGGTGGACAGTCATACACCAGATGGCCTGCTCTCTTGCCGCCTATTTTGTAGGGACATTGGTCTGACTGACCAGTCTGTAACTTGGTGTAGTAGTGGTGGTTTAAGCAGCTATGGGCTGTCTGGAATTTGAAGATTGCCCCTGCCCAGGTCTTGTAAGCAGATGGTAATAGGAGTGTAGTGTGGCAGTCTGGTATAGTGGTTAAGGCTTTGGACTTCAAACCCTGAGGTTGAGGATTCAAATCCCACTACTGACACCAGTGTGTGACTATAAGTAAGTCACTTGACCTGCTTGTGCTCCAATTGGGGGAAAAAAAAAACAAAAGAAATGTAACCAAGTGCACCATGAATGTTGTAAGTCGTCTTGGATAAAGGCCGCGGCCAAATAAGTAAATGGTAATGGTCCATTCCTATTGTAGGGTGGGTGTGTTGATCAGCCTTGATGGTGGTCCCAGCTTCGTGGTAAGTGGTAGACCTGTCCTACCTATTCTTCTCTTTTAGATCCTTCCTTTGCGAATCTTTGTGGTTTAGTACATTGACGTGGGAAGAAATGCACTGCAGCGATAGAAGTGCGGTAGCCTGACATACCCAATGACTGTGCAATGTGACATCAGCTTTAGCGATTCGTGACTCATTAACGGTCCCTATTGTAAAGTTGCCATTGTTGCTTAAAAAGAAGTGTTTGTTAAACTGTTGTTGCGTAGCAGTAATGGATGTACACATCTAGCTCTAATTCTAAAGAGTTTCCATTAACGTGAAGCTTTATTCTCCCTCATGACTATATTCTTGCGTGAAAGAAAACATCGCCACCTACGCCTTCATTTATTTAGGTCTTTGCAGTGGATATCCGATGTTACAACGTGCTTGGAAAAAGGAACATGAGTGAGGTAGACGGGGGATCAAATGATGCCAACTCTATGGAATAAGCAATTCAGCCTATCACTTAACAGTAACTCATAATTAAAGACTATAATTGTGCTTCTAGCCAGCCTGTTGTCTCATTGTTTGCACAAAAAGAAATGGATCCGGGATTAAAGCCTTAAAAATATGTGTTTAGAAGATTAAGCCTCTTCGTTTCCCTTGCACCATGTTTCTCACACCATCCACTCCGTTTCCCTGGGTGCTTAAGGACTGAGCGTTCCTCACCGTCAAGAGAGGATGAAAGGTAACTCTAGACAATCGAGGCGGGTCTGCTATTGTCCAGCTCATTAGCAGATCTTTAGTTTAAATAAATGTTTTCACGGTAAATACTCTTGTCAATGCGGATCAACAATCAATGCTTTATGTGACAGGCACCGCCCAGGTCATGAGCAAACAATTGCTCTTTCAAGTATTACAATGGAGCCAGGGTGGTACAGTTGCTGAGAAATAGATTTGTCCGAGTCTCCAGCATGTTGTAAAAGCCATTCCCGTGATCACCTCGGGCTTGTCGCGCTTTTGTGCTCTTAGTTGTGCATGTGCTCTAAATAGCAGCAATACAAGCCTGGTTTTAGCTTATGCAACCCCGACCATCTGGACGTCACGTGACGGATGCTGGAAGAGGATAAACCCAAGTGTGCCATGACTAAAATTGTTTTGTACGGCCGAATGAAAGGGGAGATGAGTAGCATGTGTCAGCGGCACAGGGGAAGATCAGCCCTTTCATTTACGTCTAGGATGCATCATGCCCGGTGGCGTGTTTGTGATGTGCCAACCGGAGTGGCACACAGGGATGCCAAGCAGCCACTGGAGAAAAGTGGCACTTTAGATGGCTTATGGTTAGAGAAATTCCCCCCTCTTTTGACGAAGCAAATGTAGAGGCTGCTTGCTTGATTGATTGATTGATTGTTTTTACCTAAAGTGGGTTGCCGGTGGCTCCGTCCTTCAGATGAGAGGTTAAAACCGAGTGTCCTGACTCTCTCTGTGGTCATAAAATATCCCTGGGCATCCTTCGTAAGGAGCAAGGTGTATCCTGATGTCCTGCCTGGCTAAATTGCCCATCACAGTCATTTTGCCTCCCTGGTCATCCCTTGTCTCTTACCACTTCACCAGCTAATAGCTCAGGTGTGGTGAGTGTACTGGTGCAAAAATGGTTGCCAGGTGGATGCTACATGTTTGTGGTGGTTGAAGTGGCTCCCCACTCACTGAAGCACTTTAAGAAGTGAGAAGCACTTGTCACAGAAATTAAAAAGTACCACAGAAAGATTTCCCGGCTGAAAAATGGTTAAAAATTTGTACTGATGTGTACAGATTGGAGTCCCAAACAGAACCGAGGAGATGGAGGAAAGGTGGCAGCTTTAATGACCGGTATAGGAAGTGACCTCACCGGCCGGAATCAGAAGGGTCTTCATCCATAGGCTCAGACCCCAAGTGATGTCAAAGGGGTTGGAAACCGGAATTGACGTCATCAGGGCCAGGCAGAAATTCCCGTGAACGGTCTGCAGAAAAGCAAGAAAAAGAGTCCGCGCAGTCTGCCACCTCCTGACTCGGGATTACTCTGATTCAAGCCCTTTAGCTGCCTGCCATGTGCACGTGTGTGACACACTATATAAATGTAGAGGCCATTAGTATGTGAGGCGCAAAGCCCCTATTGCAAAAGCCCTGTCTGTCCACATGAAACAACTCGTGGACCAATTTTGTTGAGATACAGCACACTTATTCTTCAAAGACAAAGTTTTAATTTTCATTCAGGGATCTTGTGTGTATAAAGTTTGACAATTTTCAAATTCCCTGTCGAAAAAGCACTGGTGCATTTACGAGCTCGTCTGTCATAAAATCAGGAAACGTTTGGTGCAACTTCATCAAAGAATGAGTGTACTGTTTCAGTTCTACCTCGGGAGCCGTCACTTGAACTTGTAGATTTTCCTCTTATTTGTCTGATGTGCAACCATAACTGCTTTAGCGTTGTTGCTCTCACTGCACCTTCTTCTTCTTCTTTCAGCTGCTCCCATGAGGGGTTGCCACAGCGGATCACCTTTTTCCATATTACTCTCACTGCACCACTCGGAGTATTTATATCACTGTATCTGAGTGGGGAATCACAGCAGCAGCTTATCGGAAAGAGAAACATCAGTATACAGCATCAAGCACACGCTGTCTCAGCCACGGCAAAACGTTTCAAAGGCTTTCCTGTACGGACTTCGCGGTTCAGAAACAGTTTCATCCCAAGAACTTTAAACGCACTCAATCAATTGCTCCTTGTAGAAATGTCAGTACTTATAAGTACAATCACCTAACTGTAAACTTACACTACAGTTATAATATCGCACAACCTGAGCCACTTTATAAAGCGCGTATTTACATATGATGACGATATCATTTTTAAGATGAAATGCAGCAAAATATGTTGATTATTTTATACAGATAAAACTTTAACTTCATTTAAATAATCTGTATTGTTAATAATTAAACATGTGAGGACACGGTGCCGCAGCGCTAGCAAGTTCACGTATTGTTCCTGCCTTGCGCTGTATATTTACTGAGGCTGGCGCGACACTGGAAGGATAGATGAGTAGAATAATTAAACACGTACTACGAAGATATTTCAATGTTCCTTAAAAGTTTTGAAGAATCATCGTTGTAAACTTACAGATGGCTTAACGTCTATTACAGAGCTGATCGTGTGGCGATTGGGTATTTGAGGAAAGAAAAGTAAGGACAGGAATTGCAGGTTAGTACGTTTGAAAGAGACAGTACTGCTACAGTAAATTATTTAATGGAAGGTCGCGCATGGCGCAGCAAGCATCTTGTGTGAGACATGAACAATCACTGCGCCATCGTGTTCCCATGTTTAATAACATGCTTTAACTCCTATCATAATGAAAATGATACCACGTATACATCTCAGTATTTTAATTATTCAGAGAGCTGTAATATCACGAATGTAATGGATTCTGTGTCCTGTCGGAGAAAGAGAAAGAACAGAAGCACGTAGTGATTGACACACACAGAGCACATTGAAGATCAAATACAAAACAAAGCATTTAACGTGCTACTTTAGTTACGATGGGATTTGAGAAACTAGTAAGTTAAACGATTTTAAGATGAAGTTTATGTTCTACTTTAATGATAAAATTAACTATGTGATCAAAGTGGAAATTTCGAGATTAAAGTTAACATTTCGTGCTTTTTTCCTACTCTGCCTTTTTTTCTCACTGTCCCCTAACAAGCTTTCATATGAAACTCAGACGGTGGGCTTTTCACGGCGACTTTGATACCTGACAACTTCTTTTTATGTCTGGCACTGTGCAACTTTGTGAACTTGAGCTTTCGAGCTTCTCCAACACGTTATGTCCCTCGATCAATGTCCTTATGTTGATTATACCACTGTATAAACCAACAAATAGTACGTTTTTCTTTGCCTCCACTTGGTATTCGCTGAAATTCTTATTTTTCCTCTTGCTTTTGCCATTGCCTTTTCACAGACCGCTGAGCTTAACTTAAGGGCTGTTTATATTCTTTTGCATATTCAAAGAGGCGTAATTCTGGGAGAAGACGGGGCGTTACATAAAGCACGTGCACGAGCGTTACTTTTCACGCTGATCGGGATTTATGTAGCGGAAGAACGTGGAAGTTTGAGTACGCACAGATTCCTGCATCTGGAATTTTCTGTGCGTAAGCACATTTCGGCCTTTGTGCTTGCGTCATGTTATAGTGCGAATTCTACGCACGGAGTTATACATGAGGCCCCTGGTCCTTTAGGTATTTTAACAGATAAAGCACAAAAAATGTCACTCTGGAAATAAATGGAAAGGGAAAGCAATTTTGTAAGCAAATAATAAGACTTGATTGAACGATATGATCTGCAGAATATTATTACAAAGTAACAACGTTATCAACCTGCAGCTAAATGGAGTTTGAGCAAATTGATAACATGGGAAAGGCGCAGCTGCCCTATAACTGATGATAACATGGGACGGGTTTAAAAACAGACAATGGCGTCGGCAGGGCGGGTGGGGTGGGGGGCCTCAGTGCTGTCCACCCTCCCTTGTGATATACACAAATAATTGTGGCAAGCCCCCAGTTTTCTTGCCCATCATGTGCCATTCACATTCCAGTTACAAAATAAATCGGTTCTTACTTATTTACAGTGTATATAATTTTAACAAATTCTTGTGTTTTAACTAATATTAACAGCTAGAAGTAGAACTTATTTCAGTGAATTTTCTCCTTACATAGGATAATATTGATCCTGATTTAATGCTTGTATTGTATTTGTATTAATTGATATTTTTCAGTTACTAATTATGGCATACAACTCTCTATCTATCTATCTATCTATCTATCTATCTATCTATCTAT
>JANRMT010062820.1:29160080-29171650 GCA_026402145.1 Polypterus bichir lapradei
ATTCTGCTTGACTTCTCACTACCTTCATAATGGCTAACACGGTACAACACTGACTTCTCAATATAGGCATAAAATAAACTGCTCGAAAAAATGAAAGGAACACTTTGAAAACACATCAGATCTCAATCCTGCTGGCCATCTCTACTGCTATGGACTGATATGGTGATGTGTTAGGAACGAGAGGATGGAAATGAAAATGATCAACCTACAAAGGGCTGAACTCAAAGACACCCCAAAAATCAAAGGGGAAAAATGATTCAGGAGGTAGGCAAGCAGGCTCGTCCATTTTGCCGAAATTTCATTGCAGCAACTGCAAATCGTACTTAGTAGTCTGTATGGCCCCCCATAGCTTGACGACGGATGGTGTCCTGGGGGATCTCCTCCCAGATCTGGACCAGGGCATCACTGAGCTCCTGGACAGTCTGAGGTGTCGGATGGACCCAAAGATAATGTCCCACCCAGAGGTGTTCTATTGGATTGAGGTCAGGCGAGTGAGCGTGGGGGTGCAGTCAATGGGATCAGTTCCTTCATCCTCTCGCCACATGAGGCCGGGCATTGTCGTGCACCAGGAGGAACCAACATAGGGTCTGACAATGGGTACAAGGATTTCATCCCGATACCTAATGGCAGTCCTGCTGTGCCGTTGTCTAGCCTGTAGATGTCTGCGCGTCCCTCCATGGATATGCCTCCCGAGACCATCACTGACCAACCACCAAACTGGTCATGCTGAACAATGTTACTTCTCCCAGACCCTTTCACGTCTGTCACATGTGCTCAGGGTGAACCTGCTCTCATCTGTGAAAAGCACAGGGCACCAGTGGTGGACCTGTCAATTCTGGTATTTTATGGCTAATGCCAATCGAGCTCCACAGTGCCCACTAGAGGACTTGGTGCCCTCAGGCCACCCTTGTGAAGTCTGTTTGTGATTGTTTGGTCAGAGACATTCACACCAGTGGCCTGCCTGCCTGCCTGCCTGCTGGAGGTCATTTTGTGGGCTCTGGCAGTGCTCATCCTGTTCCTCCTTGCTCAAAGGAGCAGATAGCGGTGGGTCCTGCTGATGGGTTAAGGTCCTTTCTATGAGGTGCCCTGTCCAGCTCTTCTAGAGTAACTGCCTGTCTGTCTCCTGGAATCTCCTCCATGCTCTTGAGACTGTGCTGGGAGACATAGCAGACCTTCTGGCAATGGCATGTATTGATGTGCCGCCATGGAGAAGTTGGACTACTTGTGCCAGCTCTGTAGGGTCCAGGTACGGCCTCATGCTACCAGTAGTGACACTGACCGTAGCCAAATGCAAAACGAGTGACAAAACAGATGAAGAGGGAAAAATGTCAATGGCCTCCCTCCAGCTGTTAAACCATTCATTCCTGTTTTGGGGGTCGTCTCATTGTTGCCCCCTCTAGTGCACCAAAGCAGCTGAATCTGATGAACAAGCCCCTCTGCTACTGAATTGACCAGATCAATAGCCCACAAGTGTCTTTGACTTGATGTTATGCTCTCATTAAAAAGTGCTCCTTTAATTTTTTTGAGCAGTATATAATAATTGACACTTGGATGAAGTAAATTAAAAAATGAACATCAAATGCTCCAACTTTCGTAAAAGGGCCAAGCAAATTTCTGCTGGAAGGTTGGCATCAGGTCGTTAAACTTGCCATTCCCAGCGATCGTCCGTCGTGTAAATTGATTTCGTCCAGTGACGAGATCGGCAACTGCTGTCAGCAAGTCCAACAAATCCAAAGACTAGAAGTTGTGTAAGACGTCATCGGCTGAAGTGCCCATGAGCTGTCATCTTGACGTCGCGTCTCTATCGTAGGACACAGGGAGTGCAGCATTTCTTCAAATGTCTTTCCTCCTTCACACTCCCTCATCATTTTTTCCAACATCAGTGTCAACTTCTGCTTCTCTTGCAGATAAAAAGCAGCCACCGTGAAAGCTTAGGCGCTGTTTTGTCACACCGGTCCCCTGTTGCTGTCATTTAATTCAATTCAGTTTGATTAAATTTTAAAGCTTTTGTGTGCCAGTTTTGTTAATATGATCAGGATAATCAGATCAAGCACGCTAGAGGGAGAGCGGGGATTAGAAACCTGCACAGCAGATTTAGCTTTTAATGTGGAAATTGTCTGAATGGCCGGTCTGTTTAAAGTCTTCTACTTGGTAACCTTTCAGACTCCAAATGAAACTGCTTGGCTCCTGATAAACTTAGAAATGTGGCAGCAGCTGTCACGGGGGGGTCACCTGTCGTTGATATGCACTGTGCGTCCTCACCGGGTAGAATTAAATGAGTTTTGCTGTATACGTATTTTCTTAGATTATCTTCGCATACGTAGGTCAAATACAGTGGAGAGAGCGTGAGCTTTGTGGAAAACTAATAATGATAAAGCTGCACCTGAACTGTAAACTGGTCCATGTAACACGGTGACGTCACGTATAATGTTTTAATTATTATAAGGGATTATTCATACTGTCAAACGCTCAATGAGTAAATGATAAGTACATCTGTACATCTGCTGCTCATTATATCCATCCATTATTCAACCCGCTATATCCTAATTACAGGATCACAGGGGGTCTGCTGCAGCCAATCCCAGCCAACACAGGGTGCAAGGCAGGAAGCAAACCCCGGGCAGAGCGCCAGCCCACTACAGCTGCTCATTATATGAAATAGCTAATCAGCCAATCAAATGGCAGCAGCTAAATGAATAACATCCTGCAGTCAGGTCAGGGGCTTCAGTTCATGTTCACATCAAAATGCAGTCTCAATGATTTGGGCTGTTATATTATTGTTGGTGTCAGATGGGCTGCTTTGGGTATTTCTGTAACTTTTTCATACACAACAGTTTCTAGAGTTTATTCATAATGGTCCAAAAAAAAAACATCCATTTCCATGGACAGAAACACCTCATTGATGAGAGGGGTCAGAGGAAAGTGGCCAGCGCTGACAGAAAGGCTACGGTAACTCAGATTACCGTTCTCTTTGTGTAGTCGTACAGGTAGTCGTGTAGGAAAGAAGGCTGAATCTGATCACTCGCTTATTCAGTTATAGCTTTGCAACCACAATGGTGGTAACTAATTTAAACAGTTAACAGGATGCCCACCAAGGAGTGCCAGGATTAATGGAAGCTGAGTGAGGGGTTTCCAGCCAGGTCACCGAGATGTGAACAAGACTCATAAATCAGAGAAAGTCTACATGAACATTTCAACTGTCAGTGTTGTGATCCGGACGCAGTGACAGACTTACTGTCAACAAGTAACGAGCTCGCTACAACAAGCCAAATAATTTAAATTATTTCTAACATAAGTGTAATAGAAGTTGAACTATGCAAGTGTGTGTATACAGTGTGTGTATATGTATGCGTATATGTGTGCGTATGTATGTATATATATTGTGGTAGATAGGGGGCGCTCTCTTCCCCCTGGTGTGGCGGAAGTGCTGAGGTCACAAGTCCCCAAGGCATTGGGGCGCCTCCTGGCGGTGACCACGGGCCCCTACAGGGTGGGGCTTCCATGCCCTGGCCCCCAAAGCAACCAGGAAGGCGGCCCCCACGTGATCCCAGATGGGCACATGCCCACTTCCGGTCCTCCAAGGCGTCCCGACCGGGTCATCGCCCCTGGCATCCGCAACAATATATATATATATATTATAATATACTAGGAGGCTTCGCTCGCCAAATCACCCCCCTCATCCCAGGCCTGCGCTACACACCAGCCACTTTGCATCTCTGCTGCTCACGTTGTGAAGAGGGGGGATGAAAGCACCCCAAGGAGACACAGTCGCTCCTTTGAAACCCCCTCTTAAATGGTGATACAATAGGAACAAATACAGTTTATTTACCTCCTCTTTGCTCGATCAGCTGCTATCTTGTTGCTGCTGCCGAGTCGTGTGATCTGCATCTCGTGCGGCGCTTCGAACTTTTAAAAGCCTGCACAGCAGCTGTCCTTTTGTCTCACTGCCTTGTCTCTCCTGTCCCCCAGACATCCTCAAACACTATTTGGTCTCTTTTAGCTGTTCTGTTATTTCACCGAGTAATATTTTCGGTTTGTTTGCGCTAATGTGATCTTTACTTTCATTTTTTTTGAGAATTTTGAATCTTCCGACTTCTATTATCTCTAACCTGCTCTGCATGTGTATCACACCAACATTTTTGAATTCTTTACGACATTCTACTTTGTCTTTTTCCGGTCCCGGTTGTGGTTAAATCTCTTGGCACAAAGTCTAGTCTCTCGGGATGGGCTGATTATTACTTTCCTTATTTTCAGAATTTGCACATAGATTATTTTTGTTCTTTTTTGCTATCTTTTCTCTCTAACGCTTTTGGGTCTCTTTTTTTTTTTTGACGTGCTGCTCTTTCTTCTTCACTTAGTTGTTGACGTGTCATTTAGAACGTCTTAAAATTTTTAAGAGCTGAGAGCACAGGAGGTGTGTCTGCCAAAAGCATTCCGACAACTGATAGGTTTGATGACCGTGGTCTTGTTTGAAAATGGTTGTAAGTAGGGCGTGACTTGTAAAAGTGACCGTCTCACGGGACTTGCCTCCAAAGGTTGTAAGTATGACGTGACTTGACCGTCTCGCGGGACGTGAAAGTGTCTCTCTGTCTCTCTTCTAAAGATCACGTCCCGTCGCTGGAAAAAAAAAGTCTCGTCTCGTCCCAAGGTATTTTTTTTGTAATGGAGAGATATCTACACTAGCTGTAAAAAGCCCGGGGTGCTAGAAATTATTGAAATCGTCAGAAAAAAAATTGGAATGTAGAGAAAGGAACGACTCTGGGCGTCTCTCTCCCAGGAGGATTCGTTTTGCCGACGCGATCACTTCACTTGTGCATTAGCGGCAGGAGGAAAAGTAAAAGGGATGCCATTGTGCCGATGTGCTCGCCTCGCTTGTGTATTAGCGGCTACTCGAGTGACTCTTTCTTCGGAGGTTTCCCTTTGCCACTGTGCTCGCCTCGCTTGTGTATTGGTCATTAAGCGAGTGTTTCTTTCTTAACAGTTTTTTGTTTTGCCAACGTGCTCACCTCGCTTGCGTATCCTCTGAGGTGGAGCTCTTACCCCGACTCCAGCTCTCACTTCCGGGCTGAACGGACCGACACACACACACACACACACACACACACACTTCCACGTGTAGATGTTTTTATATATAACATATATACACATACAGTGATCCCTCCTCGATCGTGGGGGTTGCGTTCCAGAACCTCCCGCGAAAGGTGAAAATCTGCAAAGTAAAAACCATATCTTTATATGGATATTTTTTATATATTTTAAGCCCTTATAAACTCTCCCACACTCTTATAAACATTTCCCGCACAGTTATACAGCATAAACCCTTTATATTCTCTATTCATTGAATCCATCCATTATCCAGCCCGCTATATCCCAACTACAGGGTCACGGGGGTCTGCTGGAGCCAATCCCAGCTAACACAGGGTGCAAGGCAGGAAACAAACCCTGGGCAGGGTGCCAGCCCACAGCAGGGCACACACACCAACACGCCAAGTACACACTAGGGACAATTTAGGATTGCCAGTTCACCTAACCTGCATGTCTTTTGACTGTGGGAGGAAACCCACGCAGACACGGGGAGAAGATACAAACTCCACACAGGGAGGACCAGGGAAGTGAACCTGAGACTCCTTACTGCGAGGCAGCAGCGCTACCCATTGTGCCACCGTGCCGCCCTCACTGTTTATATACTACGCACAAGCATACATATCGTATATCATTGAGGAGTTTTATTTAATACGTAATACAGTTTTAAACACATTGTAATTGATTAGGTAATATAAAAATAAATGAAAAATCTACAACATGTAAATATAAATAAAACATAAATGTTATTTTAAAGATATCGAGCGTCTCCGATATCACATACATTACTGCCATTACAATAGACAGGCCACCAGCAATAAATACGTACAATGCATGAAAAACTGTATAAAATGTGTGCACAGTTACACTAAACGTACGTACATGTACTAACTAAGTACGTAGAAAATTAGTTATGGGTACTCGCCAACAATGACACGACGACTTGTCCGATAACGATGACATAAATGTTACTGCATAACAAAGGAGAACGTTTCCTCTTCCCTTCCTTCAACATATCCAAAACCTTTACCTTTTCAGCAATCGTTAGCATCTTCATTTGGCGCTTGGGCACGGCCCCTGAAGCAGGAGCAGATCGTTTTGGAGACATAACGAAGGGGCACAAAAGTTAACTCTTTACACAGCGAAACACGTTGATGCTGAATGAGCGAGACGAGATGCTGGCTAACACAAAGCGAAATCGAATGCTGCTCTCCATCACTGAGCCAATCAGCATCCACGAACTTAACCGCGTGCTCTGATTGGGTAGCTTCTCGGCCATCCTCCAATAGCGTCCCTTGTATGAAATCAACTGGGCAAACCAACTGAGGAAGCATGCACCAGAAATAAAAAGACCCATTGTCCGCAGAAATCCATGAACCAACAAAATATCTGCAATATATATTTAGATATGCTTACATATAAAATCCACGATGGAGTGAAGCCACGAAAGTCAAAGTGCGATATAGCGAGGGATCACTGTGTATATGAAAAAAAAAAGGCAAGACTAACAAAGTCAAGAGCAGAACCTGAACACAAAAGCCAAAGGGTCAGAACCATGTCAAATATCATCCCATTATATAAAAAGGGTGACAGGGCAGATCCCAGTAACTACAGGCCAGTAAGCTTAACATGCATCACAGGAAAATGAATGGAAGGAATTATTAAGGAAAAGATTGAGCAACACATGACAAGTACAGGAATTATTAGGAACAGTCAGCATGGAGTCAGAAGAGGGAGGTTGTGTTTTACTAACAGACTGGAATTCTATGAGGAGGCAACAAAAGGATACGACCAGAGTGGAGCAGATGAGATTATTGATGTGGACTTTCAGAAAGCATTTGATAAGGTGCCACATGAGAGGGTGGGCATCAAATTAAAAGAAGTGGCAGTTCAGGGTGTGGTGTGTAGATGGAGGCAGAATTGGCTCAGACACAGGAAGCAGAGGGTGATGATGGTGTGAGGAACCTCATCAGAATTGGCCGATGTTAAGAGTGGTGACCAGCAGGGGGCAGTGCAGGGGCCACTGCTATGTTTAATATCTATAAATGATTTAGATAGGAATATAAGGAACAAGCTGGTTAAGTTTGCAGATGATACGAAGATAGGTGGATTAGCAGATAATTTGGAATCCGTTATATCATCGCAGAAGGACTTGGACAGCAGACAGGCTTGGGCAGATTTGTGGCAGATGAAATTTAATGTCAGTAAATGTAAAGAATTACACATAGGAAGTAAAAATGTGAGGTTTGAATACACAATGGGCGGTCGGAAAATCGAGAGTCCACCTTATGAGAAGGATTTAGGAGTCATAGTGGACTCTAAGCTATCAACTTCCAGACAGTGTTCAGAAGCCATTAAGAAGGCTAACAGAATGTCAGGTTATATAGCGCCTTGACGTGAGGAGTACAAGTCACAGGAGGTTCTGCTCAAGCTTTATAACACACTGGTGAGGCCTCATCTGGAGTCATGGGTGAAGTTTTGGCCTCCAGGCTACAAAAAGGACATAGCAGCACTGGAGAAGGTCCAGAGAAGAGCGACTGGGCTGATTCAGGGCTACAGGGGATGAGTTATGAAGAAAGATTAAAAGAGCTGAGCCTTCACAGGAGATTAAGAGGAGACCTGACTGAAGTGTTTAAAATGATGAAGGGAATTAGTCCAGTGGATCGAGACGGTGACTTTAAAATGAGTTCCTCAAGAACACGGGGACAAAGTTGGAAATTGTTAAAGGTAAATTTCACACAAACATTAAGAAGTTTTTCTTTACACAAAGAACAATAGACACTTGGAATAAGCGATCAAGTAGTGTGGTAGACAGTAAGACGTTAGGGACTTGATGTTTTCTTGGAGGAAATGAGTGGATAGGACTGCCAAGCTTTGTTGGGCTGAATGGCCTGTTCTCGTCCAGAGTGTTGTAATGTTCTAACCAGAAGGTCCAAAATGAAGAGCACACTTCCAAGTGGGACAATTGCCCGTTTCAAGAAGGTACCCTCTGCTTTCACATCTGACTAACATACAAACTCTCCTGCTTGGCTGGCTGGCTGGTGGGCTGGTTTGCATGAAGGATGGATGGCTCAAGCGGCAGTCTATCTATTTCGGATGCCATGCCATGACGTGCCATCCTTTTTTTCTTGTAACTTATTATTAAAATGGCTTTCAAATGCAGAGTGGTTTTAAAAACTAAACAAAGAGACACATCTGGGGTTCTGAGGAACTGAAACCTTTGATTTCCTGTCTGGTGTTCGATAACGGCACGCATTTGTTTGAGAAGTGCCCGTTTATTTTCCTGTTTTTTTTTTTTTTCTGTTTTCCTGGGCTTTGATCTCCGGGGATGTTGTACAGGTGGCTTTAGTGTGTGTGTGTGTGTGTGTGTTGGGCGGGGGGTGCTGTGTTAAAATGCTTTTAAGCAAAGGAAGGATGGCAGCCGTCCTCAGAAAACCACAGACAGGAGTGGTGATGCGTCCTCGATGGCATCCGACACCCACGGTGACCGAATTTGCTGTAACGCCGAGTATTCAGCCCTGTATGTTCATATAGGGTTACGACTAGCATATAAGAGCGGCCCCGTCCCTCCGTATGCCTGCAGCATCTCCCATTACATCTGCTGAAGGACGCGCTCATTTTGCTTTTTCAAACCTACAAAACACACGTAGACTTCGTTACGTGCCACCCTGAGTCTGCCTCGTGGTTAAGTCACGCCAAGGAGGTTCAGCGGGTTTATACGATTCCACACTCTCTAATATCAAAGTCCGCCAATGCCGCTGGTGAACGTAACGTGGACCCCCCAAGTACGCATAACCTGTCTGCCGCCCCCTAGTGGCGCCCGATTCCACTTCAAGATCAGTTTGATTTACATGTGGTTTTCCATTTCATATTCCGAAAGCAAAAAAAACTAACATGTTAACCCCCCCCCCCCCCCACATTATATCTCCATCCACAGCTGATTGTTGATCTGTTTTCGGCTTTTTCCTTTTTCCA
Source organism: Polypterus bichir lapradei (assembly GCA_026402145.1). Taxonomy (NCBI): domain Eukaryota; kingdom Metazoa; phylum Chordata; class Cladistia; order Polypteriformes; family Polypteridae; genus Polypterus; species Polypterus bichir. Next base: position 29,169,138 of record JANRMT010062820.1, read on the forward strand.
TTGTTTTTATTAATCTAATTTCCTTTGTTTCTATTTTTTAACAGTGTATTTGTTTTCCTTCCTTTCTGTCTTTCTAAGATAAGTTTCCTTCTCTTTGCTGAAGACCTTACACTCAGACTTCATTTGGGCTTCCCGCGGGGGCCAAGCCGATAAAGAGTCATTAAGTTAACCTAAATTAGGGAGACCCCCCCCCCCATACCCTTCAGCCTTGTCACATTCTTCTTAATTTTTATTGGTATAAAACTAGCCAGGCTTTACTACTCATGTATTCCCCTTTGCCATTTTACAAGTCCACTTTAGAACATGTAATGCTGATCTGTTCAGGCTTCAATGAGAGCGCCCCCTAATGGTGGTCTCCGTCTCTTTCTAAGCTTGGAGTCTCTCTGCCTCTCTTTCACTACCTTGTGGTGTGTTTCTCCCTTCTTATTCAGGAGTAGGGGGTCCACATTTCAAGCATTGTGTCACATCCAGTTAACTGGCCAATGTTCATTTTTACAGCGCCTATCACTATGTACTCCATTTACAGCGTAGTTGCATCAGCTACAATGGCACTATATAATAATAATAAACATCATCGATTCCCACCACCAATTGCCTGTTTCACCTCGACCAGCTCACCTCACCTGCCAGGACTGACGTATTCAGAGTGTAGAAATGGTCATTGTTTTAAAAGGCGCTATATAAAAATAGGTGATTCTCCACCAGTGGCTGCATTTTTCACCTCAACCAGTTTCACTCAACTGCTAGTGTTAAATGTATTAGGAGCTTAGAAATGCCAATTTGTTTTTAAAAGGCGCTATATAAAAATAACTGATTCTCCACCTGTGATTGCCTGTTTCACCTCAACTAGCTTACCTCAACCTGCCAGGGCTGGTGCATTCAGAGTGTAGAAATGGTCATTGTTTTAAAAGGCGCTATATAAGATTCACTGATTCTCCACCTGTGACTCACTGCCTGTTTCACCTCAACCAGCCTACCTCAAAAGGCACTATATAAAAATGTCTGATTGATTATCTACTAGAGACTGCTCGATTGCCCACCTCACCTGCCAGGACAGATGTATTCAGAGCTTAGCAATGGTAACTGCATTAAAAGACGCTATATATATATATTGTGGCGGATGGCCGGGTCCCATGCCCGGCCGGGATGCCCCTTTATTATATATTCAGGGGTAGCAGCCCTGGATAGTGCAATACCTCCCCCTGGATGCTGGAAGGCTGCCCCACTGAGTTGGAGCGGTGTCTCGGCCTCCCGCAGGGCTCCATGACGGATGGCGTTCTCCACAGCTCTGTTTGGGTTCCGCAGGCGCCGCAAGGGTTTGCTGCAGCAGGAGATGTTGGACCCTTCTAGGCAGTAGTTTCGCCACCTCCGGAAGTGCAGCCGGATGTCAGCAATCAAACACCTGGAGCACTTCTGGGTGCCCAATAAAAGGGGCCAGCAAGCACCACTCGGGGGCCAGAGTTGGGCGGAGGAGGACAAGGTTGCCTGGGAGGAGTGGTGGTACAGGAGAAGAAGTGTGTGGTGTGTTTGGGGGACACGGGGAAGACGTGCCCTGTAGCTGAAGAAAAATGAAAGTTTATTTATTTTATACACGTGCCTTGGTGTCAGTGTGTGTTGGGTCGGGCACAATATAGTGCCTTTGTTACTATATATATATATATATATATATATATATATATATATATATATATGTGTGTGTGTATATGTATATATGTGTATATGTTGTGAACCCGGCCCGGACACAGACAGGCGGACATGTTGGCATGGCCTTCCTACGGACCCCTGGCGGTCCGTGGGGTTCCTTTACCCCGCGGGGCTGTGTGCACGCAGCACCCGCGGAACGTGGGTGGGGTCCCCTGCTGCACCGGGCGGTCCACAACAGAATTTTTGTAAACAGGTCCCCGCCTTGAAACAGGCGGAGCATCCTGCTGACTACGCATGTTGTGAACCCGGCCCGGACACAGACAGGCGGACATGTTGGTTGAACACCACCACACGTTTATTTACAGTATTTACAAATATATACTTGGTCACAAAGACCCCCGCAATGGTCACTCAGACCCAGTCACGTGCATAAATTACCCCAATTACAGTCCTGGCCACACAATGCCTTGTCTTCGGGCCGCCTCCACACTCCTCTCGTGCCTCGTCCTTCTTCCACCCGACTCCAGCCCTGAATGAATGGAGACGGCCCCTTTTATAGGGTTCCCGGATGAGCACCAGGTGTTCCCGGCAATCCTCCTCTGGCCACGCCCCAGCGTGGCGGAAGTGCCGGCTGTCCTCCCGGCTGCTCTCCGGGCGCCGTCATAAATCTTCCCCCCAGCACTTCCTGGTGTGGCGGAAGTGCTGGGGTAACAAGTCCCCAAGGCATTGGGGCGCCTCCTGGCGGTGACCACGGGCCCCTACAGGGTGGAGCTTCCATGCCCTGTACCCGTGGCCCCCAAAGCAACCCGGAAGGCAACCCCCACGTGATCCAGGGTGGGCCCAGACCCACATCCGGTCCCTCAAGGCGT
>JANRMT010062820.1:29211682-29224153 GCA_026402145.1 Polypterus bichir lapradei
TCCTTTTTGTAGCCTGGAGACCAAAACTGCACACAGGACTCCAGATGAGGCCTCACCAGTGTGTTATAAAACTTGAGCAGAACTGGAAAGAAAGAAAACCCTTCAACTCAGACAACCCTGAGAGGAATGAAGGTCAGTAGGACCACCAAGACAGAATACATGTGTGGAATGGAATGGTGAGGACGAGGAGAGTAGAGTCGGCGAAGGTGGATGAGTTTAAATACTTGAGATCAACAGTACAGAGTAATGTGGATTGTGGAAGAGAGGAGAAAAAGAGAGTGCAGGCAGGGTGGAGTTGGTGGAGAAGAGTGTCAGGAGTGATTTGTGACAGACGGATATCGGCAAGAGTGACAGGGAAGGTCTACAGGACGGTAGTGAGAGCAGCTATGTTATATGGGCTGGAGACGGTGGCACAGGAGACAGAGCTGGAGGTGACAGAGTTAAAGATGTTAAGATTTACATTGGATGTGACGAGGATGAACAGGATTAGAAATGAGGGCATTAGAGGGTCTGCTCAAGTTGGATGGTTGAGAGACAAAGTCAGAGAGGCGAGATTGGTTTGGTTTGGATATGTGCAGAGGAGAGATGCTGGGTATGTTGGGAGAAGGGTGCTAAGGATAGAGCTGCTAGGGAAGAGAAGGTTTATGGATGTGGTGAGAGAGGACATGCAGGTGACGGGTGTAACAGAACAAGATGTAAAGGACAGTAAGATATGAAACAAGATGATCCTCTGTGGAGACCACCAATGGGAGCAGCCGAAAGAAGAAAAAGAAGGATAATATTAGTCCATTGTCCTTGTTCTCTTTTCCCCTAGAGTCTCCAAATGTGCTACCCCAGATCAGCGAGGATCACTCTTAGCTCACCCATGTTAATTTCTCCTGACTGTTCCATCTCTTTCTACTTCAGAGTGGAAAGTATTCAAGGTGGCCACCTCCGTAAGTGGGTCAGGCGATCCTTCCTCTGGCCGTGGATGGTCTCCGTTTGCTGTTTCTGTCCCATTTTAGCAGTTGGTTTTTTTCTTTCTTGGCATCCTTTCAACATGACAACCCTTGGGAACCACAGCAACAGACCACACCCCCCTGCCAAACAAGGTCCTCTTTATGATCACTGCCTAATGTGAATTTTGTTCCCTCCCCTCCACTATATTAAGGGTGCTTGGGCAGCAACAGGGATTACAATGAGGACAAAAGCAAGTCACATAGTGTTTATGTGGCACTAAAATCCCACTACTGACACCAGTGTGTGACCCAGAGCAAGTCACCTCTCCTGCCTGTGCTCCAATTGGAAAGCCAAAAGAAATGGAACCAATTGTATCACAAATGTCATAAGTCACCTTAGATAAAGGCGTCAGCCAAATAAACAAAAGTAAATGCTGGCCATAAGTCTCTCCGGTGTTGTCTCTGGGGTCCTATTGGAATATGAACCTTCATCTCAGTATGTGGTCCAGAGCACTCTGAAGAAGGTTTTAATTTAGGATATATCTGTATTTGACTCCATTCAGCATTCTCTCTTAACCTGACTAGCCTCCCAGTTCCCCAATACTGCCACTACCATGTTTCACCTATGACGCAAAGAATACTGATGGCTTTAGAAATCTAAGGGGTGCCAACCCAGTCAAACTGTGCCACAGGATGCACAAGACACAAATAAGTTTCGATTTTCTGCCCGTTCCTCTCCTCTTAGGGTTTCTTAGGGAGTCAAAAGTCAACCTCCTTATATTCACTCTGCTTATATTCTTCCCAGGTCCCTGAAGGGGTGGGGCTTATGGTGCCCGTGAGGGTGGGGCTAAGTGTCATCTCCTGACGACCTGGTTGAGACCTGTGGAGGAAACCAGAGGTACAGTTAGTGGCAGTGCCCCCCATCTGCTTGGCAGTGAAAGTGTTCGGCACCGGAAGGTCCCTAGGCCTGCATACGTGACACACCATTATCACACAGGTGATGAGCAGTGTCTGGTTTCCGCCAGATAAGACACTTTGGACTGAAGCCAAACAATTCAATCTTCATTTCTTCAGACCAGCAAATCTTATTTCTCATAGTCTGGGAGTCCTTTAGGTGCCATTTTTGCAAATTCCTAGTGAGATTTCAGGTGTTGTTTGGCTTTGGTTTCTGTCATGATTTGGTGTTGCTGTTGGTTCCATTTAGCTCAAGTGGTACCATCTTCCACTTGAATAGGGAGTTTCTGAAGTTAAGGATTTCACTCTTGTCATCATTTGCCTAATGTTCCCAACAGTTTAGGTCTTCTGTATTTTCTTTTTGTAACTTCTTGAACGCCGTTTTGGGTCCTTGTCATTAGTTCCACCTCACATGTTAATAGGGGGTGTGGCCTTAGAGGCTGTGACATGTTGATAATCCATGCAGCATTATAAAAGGTTGGCTAATGATTCTCATCTTTATTCGATCTGTGGGTACCTGAAGACCTTCAAAGGCTTTTGACAAAATTCTTCTCACGAGTATCGTTTGGTTTTGATCTCTTGGCCCGTACATTTTGACTAAGTTTGTCTCACGTGTTTGTTTTGGTTGCTATGTTTTGACCTCCCATCTTTGACCCTTCTTCACGTGCATCTCCTAATTTTGCTCTAAAGTTGGCCTGCCAGTTTGCTGTCAACACACTTGTCCTGCTGAAAGTTTCTCTCATGACCACATGGGTTCTCCGGAGTTCGGCCAGAATGACCATTGGGCTTCATGGTCACCTCTCTTATCATGATTGCTCAGTGTGGTGTCACACACGTGCGCATGGGAAGGAACTAAAGGGCTCAAAGGAAGGTAATTCCACATCAGACCAGGGGGGTGGCAAGGTGCACTGATCCTTTCTCTGCAGACCCATTATGGGAAATTCCACCTGGTCTCCATGATGTCACTTCTGGTCAGGAGCCCAACAATGTCACTTCCGGTCCAGAAGACACCCTTTCCCCTTCACAATACTGCTGACATCACTTCCAGTCAGGAGCACGACGGTGTCACTTCCAGTCCAGAAGACTCCCCTTCTGGTCATTAGCCCGATGCCGTCACTTCTGGTCCAGAAGACACACCTTCCTGTCACGATCCCGATGACGTCACGTCCGGTCTAGAAGACGCCCCTACCGGTCATGAGCCCCATGACACCATTTCTGGTCAGGAGTCTGATGACATCATGTCTGGTTCAGAAGACACCCCTACCGGTCATGAGCCCCATGACAGCATTTCCGGTCCAGGAGATGCCCCTTCTGGTCACAAGCCCCATGACGCCACTTCCGGTCCAGAAGACACCTCTTCTGGTCATGATCCGATGACGTCACTTCCGGTTCAGAGCACACCCCTTCCCTCCAAAAGACTGATGACATCACTTCCAGTCAGGAGCACAACGGTGTCACTTCTGGTCTAGAAGACTCCCCTTTTTGTCATGAGCCTGATGACACCATTTCTGGTCCAGAAGATGCTCCTTTTCATCACGAGCCCTATGACGCCACTTCTGGTCCAGAAGACACCCCTTCTGGTCATGAGCCCCATGACGTCACTTCTGGTCCAGAAGATGCTCCTTTTGGTCACGAGCCCCATGACGCCACTTCTGGTCCAGAAGACACCCCTTCTGGTCATGAGCCCGATGACGTCACTTCTGGTCAGGAGCCTGACAATGTCATGTCTGGTCCAGAAGACACCCCTACCAGTCATGAGCCCCATGACAGCATTTCCAGTCCAGAAGACACCCCTTCTGGTCATGAGCCCGATGAGATCACTTCTGGTCCAGAAAACACCCCTTCCTGTCATTAGCCTGATGACATCACTTCCAGTCACTAGCCCAGTTGATGTCACTTCCAGTTCTGGTCATAATTGCCTCACTTCCTCTGCTGCACTTTAAATACCCACCATCTCAACCTCACCAGTTAGTTCTGTTTTGGACTTGAACCTGTACACATCTGTACTAAAAAACTCTTCCATTTGCAGCCAGGAAACTTTATGCTGGTGGCTGCCCCAAATCTTTTTATGTCTCTTGTCTCATCTTTGACACTGGCCACAGAAGAGCCATGGTTCTTCCAAACTTTGTCCATTTAACAATTATGGAGGCCATTTTGCTGTTAAGAACCTTCAATCTGTAGCTTCACGCAATCCTGGCTCTGAACTCTGCAGGCAATTCCTTGGATCTCATGGATTGAATTTTGCTAAATTGTGGGACCATCCTAATCAGTCCAAACAATTGAATTGACCACTGTCACACGTGCACATGGGAGGCAGCTAAAAGTCTAAATGAGAGTAATTCCAAGCCAGACCAGTCGCTTACGGTGAAGAACCCATGACCGAATAGACTTCCTGTTCCGGCCCTTTTGATGACTTCACATCTGGGTCCAAACCTAAGGAAGAGGACCCTTCCGCTTCCACCCTTGATGACTTCACTTCCTTTTCTGGCCTTTAAAGCCATCATATTTGACTAACCTAATCAGTTCTGTTTTGGACTTCGTCCTGAGCACATCAGTGCTAGCAATTTACCCGTTTGCTTCCAAGGAATATTAGACGAGTGGCTGCTCCGAACCTTTGTATGACTCTTGTGTCTGATTTTTGTGACACCACACGTGGACTTCAAACGAAGTGTAGAAACATCTCAGAGACGATCAATACAAGGAGAGGCCTAAGCAAATGGCCTGCTCGTATCAATGGGATATTTCCATTTTATATTTGTGATAAATTTGCAGAAATTCCTCAAATTCTGTTTTTCCATTGTCATTCTGTGGTTATATGGAGGTGTATGCTGAGGGAAGAACAATAACTAGAAACAATTTTCGCACAAGGCTGCAACATAACAACATGTTGAAGATGTTCTCCTTACTCTTCTGAGAACATCCCGACAGGTGTGGCAGTTTATAGCGTCATTTGGTGTGACCTTCCGAAACGGGATTGTGACGGGCAGATGAAAACAAGAATGACAAGAATGTAAGGGGCGCACCTAAAGAAAAAAGAAGTCTGACAGGTCAAGTCGGCGCACACAAAGGAAACAACGGCTGTCAAAACCAAAGCCCGTTTGTTCTATGAATGTCGAAAAAAGTAAATTGGTCTGACGGGTTCTCTCGTGCCGAGGTGTCTCTTACTGCAGACACCGATGGAGTGTTTTGTTTTTTTAAGGAAATATTCAACCCCATTTTTTTTTTTTTAATTTGTATTTGTTACTTACTCCATGTTGTTAGTGTGGCCCCATCCACATTAATGCGTTTTCATTTAAACTGTATTTCGTCTACGTTTTTGACTTCTGTCTACAGTATCCTATTGTTTTCGACCCCTTGAACGTTGCTTACCACAGTCGGACACTTCTGAAAATGTAGCGTCAGTGCTTTGGAGTGGATGGGCGTTTATGCGTTTTTCCCAAAACAATAATCCAGTCACACTCTGATTGGTTCTTCTTCTTTCGTGGCCTTTTCCTGATTGGATCTTGTTCATTACAACAGCTCATTCCCTGACTGGTCAGCCTTCACGGAAGAAAATACATTTTCCAACACAGTGGGGATAAAAGAGTTGCTTTCCATTGCACTTGTCGCGCTACTTCCCAGTATGCAATGAAATTGTACTTTGCAAAGTTTGCCCGCTGCATACATTGCCAGACGATCGAGTTTTTGTGATAAATCCCATGACAGGCTTCTTTATTGTTGTAGAGAAAAATTTGGAGCCTTATGAAAATCAGATTGTGGATAACTCAGTCGCCAGCCACTATCAGCATTTACAGTCATATGAAAAAATTTTGGGAACCCCTCTCAGCCTGCATAATAATTGACTCTCATTTCAACACAAAAGATAACAGTGGTATGTCTTTCATTTCCTAGGAGTACTGCGGTGTTTTCCGAACAAAGATTTTTAGTGACGCAGTATTTAGTTGTATGAAATGAAATCAAATGTGAAAAACTGGCTGTGCAAAAATGTGGGTCCCCTTGTCATTGAGCTGATTTGAATGCCCGTCACTGCTCAATGCTGATTACTTGGTTGGATGAGCTCGTTAAGCCTTGAACTTCATAGACAGGAGTGTCCAATCACGAGTGGTAAAAGGTATTTAAGGTGGTCAATTGCAAGTTGTGCTTCCTTCCCTTTGACTCTCCTCTGAAGAGTGACAGACAGCATGGGATCCTCAAAGCAACTCTCCAAAGATCTGAAAACAAAGATTGTTGAGTCTCCTGGTTTAGGTGAAGACTACAAAAAGCCATCTCAGAGGTTTAAACTGTCAGTTTCAAGTGTAAGGAATGGAATCAGGAAATGGAAGGCCACAGGCACAGTTGCTGTTAAACCAACCACAGGTCTGGCAGGCCAAGAAAAATACAGGAGCGGCATATGGAGAGGCAGGATTGTGAGAATGGTTACAGACAACCCATAGATCACCTCCAAAGACCTGCAAGAACATCTCGCTGCAGATGGTGTATCTGTACATCGTTCTACAATTCAGTGCAATTTGCACAAAGAACATCTGTATGGCAGGGTGATGAGAAAGAAGCCCTTTCTGCACTCACGCCACAAACAGAGTCGCTTGTTGTATCAAATGCTCATTTAGACAAGCAAGATTCATTTGGGAACAAAGTGCTTTGGACTGATGAGACAAAAATGGTGTTATTTGGTCAAAACAAAAAGCGCTTTGCATGGCGGAAGAAGAAAACCGCATTCGAAGAAAAACACCTGCTACCTCCTTTCAAATGTGGTGGAGGTTCCATCATGCTGTGGGGTTGTGTGGCCAGTTCAGGGACTGGGGCCCTTGTTAAAGTCGAGGGTTGGATGAATTCAACCCAATATCAACCAATTCTTCAGGATAATGTTCAAGCATCAGTCACAAAGTTGAAGTTACTTACGCAGGGGTTGGATATTCCAACAAGACAATGACCCAAAACACAGTTGGAAATCTGCAAAGGCATTCATGCAGAGAGAGAAGTACAATGTTCTGGAATGGCCGTCACAGTCCCCTGACTTGAATATCATTGACAATCTCTGGGATGATTTGAAGCAGGCTGTCCATCAAATTGAACTGAACTGGAGAGATTTTGTATAAAGAATGGTGAGAAATACCTCCATCCAGAATCCAGACACTCATCAGAGGCTATAAGAGGACAGCGTTTAGAGCTGTAAGTTAGCTGAAATAAAATAAATTGTTGGTGTGGGTAGTCGTAGTAGTACATAAAAAAATGTAAGATGGTGGACCCTCTTGCTTTTCCAAGACAACTTTGTGAAGGAAGATGACTCAAATGTAATATAAGCTAGAAAGTAGAAACCGTTCTGCGCTATAGAATGAAGCCATTTCAATTTACAACAAACACCGGCTGACAGGATACTACGACACCATCAACACGTTTTACACAAGTTCTGAGAAAATGGATGTCATAAAGTGAGACGTCAGTGGTTTCAAGAAATTTGTCTTGTTGGTAGGAAATTGCTTGTTCATATGTATTGCTTATTTGTCTTTAGTCGTTTCTCCATTTTGAACGGTTTCAGCAGACAGCACCTGATCTGAAGCCGTGGTATCGCTACTTGCAGATTCAACCATTTCACTCGCTGCACTGTCTGCATAACCTGCTAGCGGCCCTTTTGACGATTCACCAGCATCAGCGTTCTCAGTTACCACCGCAGGCCCTCACTCAGTTTTGAGAAAGGTAGAAATCTCGGTAAGCTTAGCGCTCTTCAATTCCTGTTGCAGGCGTGCCTTATGTTTAGCATTTACACTGGTTACCTGTGTCCTTTAGAATTGACTTTAAAATACGGCTTATGGTTTGTAAAGCCTTCAATCATCTGCTCCACCTTATATTTCGGAATGTCTTACACCTTACACCAGCGTTTCTCAACCTTTAAGTATTTGCGACCCGAGTTTTCATCACAGTTTTAATCGCGACCCCCCCTAACATTTTTTTGAAATGTAGATGCATATTTTATTATACCTACTTAACTTTTATCGACATTTATCTAACTCTATATTTATTGTTCTAGTATCAGAATGTAGTTTACGTTAATTTGTTTTGGTTTTAACAGATGTTTTTTATATTTTTGATTCTTGTTTTCATTTTTTCACATCTTCGCGCCCCCCTTTTTGTTACTTTGCGCCCAGCAGGGCCCACCCCACAGGCCTTACACTCCAAATCGTAACCTTAGATCTTCAAATGAGGGTCTGTTAAGAGCTAAACTTAAAAGAAGTGGTGAGGCGGGCGGCCTTCTGCTGGTATGGACCTAAAATCTGGAATAGCCTGCCAAAAGGAATTCGCCAGGCTGATACGGTGGAGCACTTTAAATAATCTGCTGAAAACTCATTACTTTAACATGGCCTTCTCATAACTTCACCTTCATCTAATCCTGATGCTCTGTATATTCAATTATTTATCATTATTATTCATGGTGGCTTCAAAAAAGTAACCCATACTTTCTCTTCTGTTCTTTTTCAAGATTCTGTTAAGGCGATCTGTGCCCCCACCACCTGATCAGGGCACCATGCAGTCCTTACATTGATGGACTAAAGGCCACATGACCATCATCATCAAGTTCTTCCATGTAAACCCTGAATACAATGAGGACTGATTGAGGTCATTGATGTCAGGTAGAATGCCTAGAGGGGGCTCGGTGGTCCCCCTGCAGATTTTGTTTTTTTTTTCTCCAGCCATTTGTAGATTTTTTTTTTGTTTTTTCTGCCCACCCCAGTCATCGGACCTTACTTTTATTCTATCCATCCATCCATCCATTATCCAACCCGCTATATCCTAACTACAGGGTCACGGGGGTCTGCTGGAGCCAATCCCAGCCAACACAGGGTGCAAGGCAGGAAACAATCCCAGGCAGGGCGCCAACCCACCACAGGGCACACACACCAAGCACACACTAGGGACAATTTAGGACCTAACCTGCATGTCAGGTTGCGCATGAGGGGGAAGACTCGAGTGAATCTAAAAGTAATCTGTCACGCACATGTGAGGAGTGAGAGTTTAGCAGGTCAGTCAGTCATTATCCAACCCGCTATATCCAAACTACAGGGTCACGGGGGGTCTGCTGGAGCCAATCCCAGCCAACACAGGGCGCAAGGCAGGAAACAAACCCCGGGCAGGGCGCCAGCCCACCGCAGGGACGATTTAGAATCGCCAGTCCACCCAACCTGCATGTCTTTGGACTGTGGGAGGAAATTCACGCAGACACGGGGAGAACATGCAAACTCCACACAGGGAGGACACGGGAAGCGAACCCAGGTCTCCTAACTGCGAGGCAGCAGTGCTACCCACTATGCCACCATCATGTGATATCATCCATCCATCCATTTTCCAACCCGCTGAATCTGAACATAGGGTCACAGGGGTCTGCTGGAGGCACAAGGCAGGAACCAATCCCGGGCAGGGTGCCAACCCACCGCAGGACACACACAAACACACCAAGCACACACTAGGGCCAATTTAGGATCGCCAATGCACCTAACCTGCATGTCTTTGGACTGTGGGAGGAAACCCACGCAGACACGGGGAGAACATGCAAACTCCACACAGGGAGGACCCGGGAAGCGAACCCGGGTCTCCTAACTGCGAGGCAGCAGCACTATCACTACGCCACCGTACCGCCCTCTTTTATTCTATGTGTTCCCTAATTTTAATTCTTATTTATTTTGTCTTTCTTTCTCTTTCTTCATCATGTAAAGCACTTTGAGCTAAAGCATTTGTATAAAATTGTGCTATAGAAATAAATGTTGTTGTTGTCAGCAGCGCCACTCTTATAATGTTTGCCGGATCCGCTGCTATTGGCCGACATGGCGTCATATGGCGAGAGTATTAAAAGAGTCAAGTTCTTCAAAAATTCTTGTTTGCCGACTAATGGGGACCATAACTTAACAACACAATTGCTATGATTTACCGTTTACAAGTTTGAATTTCGAAAACTGTTGACATCAAATCAAAGTACAAAAGTAACAATTATTTACGCTAATAACGTATATTTACATTATTCATGTGACGTCCTTCAAAACTTCTTCCATTCACGTCCGCTATGGCACTCCAAAGGTCACCAAATTTGGGAATGTGCTCTTCTCTGTTAGGCGGACTGGGACGTGTTGTCGCTCTGAGCCTCTGAACTCCTCTAAATTCGTGTAAACTGTAGGCCTGCCGAATACGTCACATCATCATGGATTGGATTGGATTTGCCTGGTGATGGTGCAAACATGTCACTGAAACTGAGGATTAGTAACACAATGAACTGTGCAAGTGATTTACGTTCTTCAATTTTTTTTTAAATCTGTAAGCTTGTAGGCCCTTGCGCTTTGCACAATTTGCACAATCCATTGATACTCGACAGCTGCAATTACAAATATGCGTCACGGGCAGTATGTAGCGGTCTGGTGCCGCTCAGATTCACACCGCCGATGGGACGGTAATTTATTTCTTTTTTTCGGTGGGGATTCCAGCAACGCATCCAGCCTTGACCTGATCTGCACACACACACACACACACACACTCACAGACAGAGACACAATTCAGACAAATGTGTGAAATATATTGAGTGAAAAATCAATTACAAACCGCAAAAATCAGACAACCCTTCCCTTCCCCTTCGGCCATACAAATATTACACACAACAATCAACCACGACAATAAAGCCTCACGACAATATCCTTATCACAGTTCCAACGCGGCAGAAACGGATGAAATGTAATGGAGTAAAGATGACGATGGCGGTCCCGGGAACAGCTTACAGAAGAAATGAATGTAACAGTCGAACCGAAAGTCCTAAGCGGCGAGGGGTGAGATTTGTGTGAGCGCTCCCTTCATAGACGCACGATGACTGATCCATCGCTATTCACACGACAGGCAGGTACGAGACAGTCCAGTCATCCTTGCAAGAAACAATCCTGGGTACAAATGACTTCACAGTGGTTACGTCAGACGGGACTCACGGGTTACACAGAAACACAGACCTCCTTCTCTTGCTGCTTCGCCGGCCCTCTCTTCAAGTTTCCTTTTTGGCCCTTTTTGTTCCCAGCAGCCCCTGCACCCATTTCAGACATCCAATGAGGGCAATCCACTTCAGGGCTGCTGGGAAATGAAGTCCTTCCAGCGGTAGCACTGCTACAAGTATAGTCCTACATGGGCATGAGGCAGTTGTGAGTCCCCATGAAGAAAACGTGCCAATGTACACGACGGGGCATTTTGGGTTCATCTTCGGAGATCATATAGAACTGATTTGACTGGCATGCAGCCAACCTGCAATGTTACGCAGTCGCGTGCAAAAGCAGAAGTGTGAATGAGGGTTTGTTTAACACAACAAAACTTTAAAACCTCACACAACTTGCTTCAATAAGTAAAATAAGGCAAAAATGGAATTTATTCTTTTATAATCAAGATACCTGAGGTGGGCTGGCACCCTGTCTGGGGTTTGTTTCCTGCCTTGTGCCCTGTGTTGGTTGGGATTGGCTCCAGCAGACCCCGTGACCCTGTAGTTAGGATATAGCGGGTTGGATAATGGACGGATGGACAATCAAGATACACAATTCTGGGTGTAAAGGAGCAAATGGCAGATTAAGGATGGAATTAAAACAAATGAGTGATAAATTGATTATTATGTTTAATATCCCGTACAGACAACACCAAAGCAATTCTTTAAATGTAGAAACAGGGAAATAAAGTTTTTATTAAAGCAAAGTGAAGTCGGCTGTTATTCGATGTGTTGGATTGAAGTGGAGCAGCGTGGGGTCCTTTACAGCTAAAGAAAGGCAAGCGATGGCACCTGCTGGGAGCGGACAAGAAACGGCTGCCACTGACCTCTTTGTGACAATCAGTCTGGCTGAAAAAAAATTAAAAGGAACAAGAAAAGAAAACTTGAACCCATGCGGCACAATGTGTCCCACTTAGTCATTCCATTCAGGGGAGCAATGCAATAACCTAAACCGTTCAGCTTTTCACTTCAAGTGTCGTTACTCATGCAGAGGAAATTACAGGCGGCTCTGCTCTCAGCTCCCACAGAGGGCTCGCTCATACGCGAGTGTACACGTGTACCGGCGCTTCACAAATGTGCGGCCAGCGACGTCCTTGGGTAGGGACTGCCTCTGTGCCAGCTGAGGAACAGCACGGGGGCCGAGCAGCGCCGTCTTCCATTTCTCAAATGCTTTGCCGATACACGAGACTGCTGCTGCATGTGGTAGCCGCTTGCCTGTGCCATCCATCTTCTGAGCCGCCTGCAAGGTGACAGGAAGGCGATTTTCTTGTTGAGTAAGCACACCTCCTCGATGCCCCTCTGTGATAAACGGTGCTTCACGGAGAGGCGCTTCATGGAGGTCATCTGAAGGAGCATAGCCATTGACGGTCATTAAGTCTACTCTCTAAATGTCTTCAGTAATTCATGAAGAAGCACCTATCTATCAATCAATCAATCAGTCAATTACATAGTGCCTTTTATAGCTATTTACCTATTATCTAGTGTCTTTTATATCTATCTAATCCTGCCAACTACACTAAAATATCTATATATTTTATAGTGCCTTTTATATTTATATATCTAATCCTGCCAACTACACTAAAATAT
>JANRMT010062820.1:29240838-29253201 GCA_026402145.1 Polypterus bichir lapradei
TATCTATCTATCTATCTATCTATCTATCTATCTATCTATCTATCTATTGTGGACGCTAGAGGCGCTATTGCCTTGTTGAACCCACTAGACAGACGTCCCAGGCACACTTGTAAAGCACCAAGAATAATATTTAATAATTCTTCTTAAGAAAGTGTACAAAACACCACACTCTCCACAATTCTCAAATAAGCAATAATAAATCAATAATACACAAATCCTCCACTCCCAGGAGCTCTGTTACACTCCCACCTAACTCCGGCTCCATCTGCTGGGGTTTCCCATAGTCCTTTTAAAGTCTCTGACCCGGAAGTATTCCGTCTCTGAGTCAAACACCCTCTTCAGGTGTCCCGGAAGTACTGCAGGTTTCCGTCCTCATGACTCCTAAGTACTTCCAGGTTAACGTCACCATAATAGTCCCTGGGTTCTTGGTGAGCTCCCCCTGGCTGCACCCACGGCACCCAACAGGGCTGAAGAACTGGACTCCATGTCCTATGCTGCCCTGCGGGAATCCGGGGAACCATTTCCATCCAGGGGAGCTGCCATCTAGCGTCCTGGGGGATGTATTACCCTAAAGAGGCTCTTTCTTTTGGTTGAGGGACATCCCAGCCATCACACTATCTATCTATCTATCTATCTATCTATCTATCTATCTATCTATCTATCTATCTATCTATCTATCATAAAGTGCCTTTCACTCTATCTATCTATCTATCTATCTATCTATCTATCTATCTATCTATCTATCTATCTATCTATCTAATAGTGCCTTTCACTCTATCTATCTATCTATCTATCTATCTATCTATCTATCTATCTATCTATCTATCTATCTATCTAATAGTGCCTTTCACTCTATCTATCTATCTATCTATCTATCTATCTATCTAGGAGAAACTTCCAGATGGACAATCACCACTACCAATCCTGGGCTTTTTGGCAGAGTGGTCAGATGACCCATGAAAGCTGACTTGGAGTTTACAGTAAGGTACTTCCAGGACTCTCAGACTATGAGAAATGACATTCTCTGGACTGATGACACCAAGCACCTGTGAAATATCATTTTAATAATGAAGCAGGGTGGTGGTCGCATCAGCTACTGGGACATCAGACAGGGTTAGAGAAAAGTTCAACTGGACAAAGTGCAGAGGGTCTTTCATGAAAACCTGGTCTGGAGCACTGCAGACCTCAGACTGGTCTGAAGGTTGTCATTCTAACAGGACAATGAGCCTAATTATAATACAGAAACAACACAGGATTGGCTTAGAGACAATTCTGTATATTTTAAGTGGCCCTGACAGAATGCAGACTTGAACATCTCTGGAGAGACCTAAAAGTAGTTGACCTCAGATGATCCCCATCCAACCTGACAGAACTTGATGGGTTCTGCAAAAAAATGATAGCAGAAAATCCCCAAATCCAAATGTGCAAAGCTTGTCCCACCATAAGTAATAAGACTCCAGATCATAATGTTTGCCAAAGGTGCTTCAACAAATTACTGAGGGAAGAGTGTGTGTGTGTGTGTGTCGTTGACAGATTTCACTTTTTTTACTTTTCCAAAAATTTGTTAAAATTTCTAAAATGCTGTTTTCGCTTCGTCATTCTGGGGTGTTGAGTGTTGTCTGATGTGTTGTTTAGCATAAGGCTGCATCATAGCAAAATGAGAAACAAGTGAACACACTGTCTATTATATTATATTATCCATCCATCCATTATCCAACCCGCTGAATCCGAACAGGGTCACGGGGGTCTGCTGGAGCCAAACCCAGCCAACACAGGGCACAAGGCAGGAACCAATCCTGGGCAGGGTGCCAACCCACCTCAGGACACACACAAACCAAGCACACACTACGGCTAATGTAGAATTGCCAATCCACCTAACCTGCATGTCTTTGGACTGTGGGAGGAAACCGGAGCGCCCGGAGGAAACCCACGCAGACACGGGGAGAACATGCAAACTCCACGCAGGGAGGACCCGGGAAGCGAACCCAGGTCTCCTAACTGCGAGGCAGCAGCGCTACCACTGCGCCACCGTGCCACCCCCTATATTATATTATATTATATTATATTATATTATATTATATTATATTATATGGTACCTTGTATTATTGTGAATGATTGCACAGTGGCTCATTGGCTGTAATAATTCCATCACAGCTCCAGGCTCCTGCATGGCTTTCTTACGTGCTGTGCCAGTCGGCTGGCATTGACAGGCTCAGAGCTCCAGGGGTCTCCTCTCAATTGCCAGGTCATTTTGAAAGCTCACAGTCATAATTTTAGAAAGTAATTAATTTGTTTTATTGGTTACATCAGCTGTAGAAAGCGGAAGGCGGTGGGCTCATTGATTAGAATCGATTCAGCATGGCTCCAGGGTTCCCATGTTCAATTCATATCTTGTGGTGTTTTGTGTCTGTGCGGATTTCCTCGGCATGTTGCTTGATCTCTCCAAATCCCTTAGACATGAAACGTGAGACATTCAACAATGAAAGGACCCCGAAATATTCAAGATGTTCCTTAACTTTGCAAAAGGTCAGGGGCTGTGGATCGCTGGTTCCCGGTTCCTGGTTCCAGCGCCCTGAGTTGGATTTGGTACTCCAATACTGGTGGTGCAGTGAAGGAGATCAATCACATCCATGTGGGTAGATATTAGAGGCTCATATAGAACTGCAGTGTCTACAGAAGTGTCCAGTTTGTGAGTTCTGACCACAGACTTGTTGTTGCTACCCTGAAGATCCAGCTTAGGTCCAGCAAGCTACCACCTACTTGAAGAATGAGGCTGGACCTGGCCAGATTCAAATATCTAATGAGATTCCATGCAGTTTGAGTGAAGAACTTATGGATTTGGGTGTGACTGCCGATCCTAATGTAATGTGGGAGACCCTCCGTGACAAGACCCTGAAGGTTGCTGAGGGTTGCGTTGGTGTTACCGGTGTTCCCAGAAGGAGGTGTTTCATCTTTGCAGTGCACTCTGGATGTCATTGAGAGGAGTCGCAGTACACGGCTTGATGGCAACTCTTGTCTGTACTGGGAAATGAGAAGGATGGCTGCGAGGGCTCTGAGGGCAGATAAAGAGGCGTTTGTTAGAGGAATCTGTGAGCAAGTGACACACCATCTGTGGTCTAGTGACCCAGGTGCTGCTTACAGAGGAATCAGAGCATTACGCACATCTGAATCTGTTCCTCGGAGAGTCGCAGTCAGGGCAGCTGATGGAACGGTCCTTACGGATGACGCTGCAGTGTTGACCCGCTGCACAGGCTACTTTGAGCAGCTGTTTAAAGCTGATCCTCCGTCTAGGACGTTGGATATCTCTGGTCCACGGTTCTTGAGGCTGATCCTCCTATTAGCTGTGAACCCCCCAGTCTCATTGAGATTGCACAGGTGGTGAACCAGCTGATATGGGCGCAGTGATGTGCTATACCAGTGCCTGCTCCCCAACCTGACCTGAGACCTTCTTGTGGCACTAGTGGATTGCACACCCAATGCATGACACACTTAAAATTCACTTGGGCTGTTTAAGATGTCATATTCATCAAAAGTGAATATCTATGAGATGTGGTATGAAAACCTTACATCATTTTAAACCCATGGTACTTTGGAATTGTGAGGCAGAGATGCTAACAACTGTGTCACCATAGCGCCTCATTAGTATCATCTATTATGATCTTAAAATGACCCAAAGGCACCGTGTGAGCCGTGACAGGCTCTCTGTTACTACGAAAGCCAGTTAAGCTGATCATCAGGCCACCAAGACTGCACAAACACTCCTCTGATGGCCAGGCTGAAGATTCCAACCACTTGTTCCAAGGCTGCTGAGCCTGTTTCCCAACTCTCTTCATCTGTCTAACAATCCTAATTACAAAGGTGACTCGAACAAAGACAAACACGGCCTACGCCTTTATCTCCTACAATAATTACAGGATCACCTCGCACACTTTCCTCGTGTCGCCCGCTTTCTAGACAACAAGCTAATCAAGCAAAGTGAAGGTAAGCCACAGGGCATCACTTTGACACTCTGCAAAGTTTTCTGCATATTTGCAGAACCTCCCTTCTTAGAATGGAATATGATCGCCCCACGGTGCTGAAAGTGATACAGCGCAATGGCAATGACAATGATTTCAATAATTTCCCTGGGGATTAATAAATTATTCTAATTCTGATTCTGACAAGCTGAGTCTTGCTTTACTTTTATGATACAAGGCAACCATCATGTAGGGAGTCGGGTGTCTGGGGTCCTAAATAGTCACTGGTTACAACCTCCATTTAGACAGATGATGTGAAAAGCACTATATGTCAGATAGATAGATTTGAAAGGCACTATATAATAGATAGATAGATAGATAGATAGATAGATAGATAGATAGATAGATAGATAGATAGATAGATAGATAGATAGATAGATAGATGTGCTGGCTTGGATTGGCTCCAGAAGACCCCCATGACCCTGTGTTAGGATATAGCGGGTAGGACAATGACTGACTGTCTTTATGGACACCCTGTATATACATACATACATACAGTGGCTTGCAAAAGTATTCGGCCCCCTTGAACTTTTCCACATTTTGTCACATTACAGCCACAGACATGAATCAATTTCATTGGAATTCCACGTGAAAGACCAATACAAAGTGGTGTACACTTGAGAAGTGGAACGAAAATCATACATGATTCCAAACATTTTTTACAAATAAATAACTGCAAAGTGGGGTGTGCGTAATTATTCAGCCCCCTTTGGTCTGAGTGCAGTCAGTTGCCCATAGACATTACCTGATGAGTGCTAATGACTAAATAGAGTGCACCTGTGTGTAATCTAATGTCAGTACAAATACGGCTGCTCTGTGACGGCCTCAGAGGTTGTCTAAGAGAATATTGGGAGCAACAACACCAACGAGCTGAGCTGGGTGGTAGGAGGGCAACGCGTCTGGGAGTGGAGGATTGTGATTATTATTGGTTTATTATTGAATATTGTGATTTATGAATATAGTGGAGTGGAGGGTGCTTGGTGCACATTGTTATAATAAATATAATTATTGTGGCAATTTTACCAGGTGTTTGGCGTGGTACCTGAGGGTTCAAGGGAGCGATACTGCCCCCTACTGCAACAATATATATATATATATATATATATAGTCACATACCCACAATGAGGGGAGCCAGCCAGATGGAGCACAGGAGCACAAAAGAAAACTTGATGGGGAAATAAGACAAAGTATTAATGCCTTTCTCTCTTCTTCATCGAGAAACTGGAAGAATAAAAAACTGCATCGTGTCTGAAATCACCATCTCGAGAAGACTACACTTCTGGTCTTCTTCCATTTCTCTCATCTCCAGTCTCCAAAGAATAACGTCACCTCTGTCCCTTACTCCCCTATCACCACAATTTACTTTGTTTGTTTTGTTCTGCTCAATCACATATAAAAAACACGTTGAAACTGTTTATTTTGTCAACTGTTTATTTTGAACTTTTTGACCGTGAGAGCAGTCGTGATGGAAAGCTCGACTTCTCCACATTAAATGGAGATGGTTCCCCAAATATTAATCTGTTTGTTCTATCCATTATCCATTATCCATCCATTATCCAACTACAGGGTCACGGGGATCTGCTGGAGCCAATCCCAGCCAAAATAGGGTGCAAGGCAGGAAACAAACCCTATGGCTGAAGACCCCTATGAGCCTGACACTTCCTGTCTTCCCCTTTTAAAGGCTTCACCGTTTCCCTATTCCCTCAGTTCTGTTTTGTGCACATCAGTGCTGTTATACATTTTTGCAACTTTACAGCCAGGATACTAATATACGGGTGGCTGCCCCAAACCTTTTTATGACTCTTATGTCAGGTTTTTGCGACATTGGCGTAGTCGGTAGGATGGAAAGGTCCCGAAAGAAAAGGGGACAGGGCCTGCAACGTACCCAGGTGGGAGCGTACCATGGCCGAGTTTTCAGGCGGGGAGGGTATCCTGTGGTTCGGAGAGACCTGGTATGGGCTCCGCTCCCGGCACACTTAGCCAGGCGACCTAGGCAGGCCAGGGAGTGTGCGGGAGGGACTCACAGAATTATGCTGCTCCGGTTGGGGAGGCAAAAGGGGCTTATTATGCTCTCTCAGAGGAGAGTGCCCACCTTCCTGTGAAGCCAGAGCCTCGATTTCCACTTAGGGGTGCCCCAGATTGGCAGGTGTCTAAAGTGAGAAAGTGGAGGTTCGACCCAGAGTGGCCAACCCACAAACAAGCCTTTTCCTTATGGGCAACAGTAGGGCAATGGTTACGGCCACATGTGAACAAGCCCTACCCAATAATAGAGCAGGTGGCCTGCTACCTGCTCCTAAAAGCACTACCCCGTGGCTTCACCCAGCCTGTCAAGGGTAAGCAGTTTAAGAACAAGAGACACATAGGACGGCCTCACAATCTGAGGGAGCAGAACCGCTTCTTAGTCAAACTCAGCCGGAGTACGCCCCAAAACCTATAGCCCCCCCCATTTAGTTGGACCCCTAGAGCCCTCAGCCCGAGGACACAAGTACATTTTAGTCCTTGTGAATTATGCTACCAAATACCCCGAAGCTGTTCCGTTGCGCTCAGCTAATTCTAAAGCCATCGCACTGGAAATGGTAGGGGTCTTTGCGTTATTCGGCATCCCTAAAGAAGTCCTGATGAACCAAGGGACGCCTTTTATCTCGGAGACGTTCAAGGAGACTGCCAAGTAACTTAAAATAACGCATCTAAAGAACCGCGGTGTATCATCCTCAAAGCGACGGTCTGGTGGAGAGATTTAATCAGATTCTCAAACAAATGCTTCGTAAGGTGGTCAACAAGGATGGAAGGAACTGGGATCAGCTCCTCCCCCTCATCCTTTTTGCCTATCGGGAAGTCCCACAAGCCTCCTTCTGAATTATTGTATGGGCGACAACCCAGGGGCATATTAGACATTTTAATGGAAGGATGGGAAGAAGAGGCCCTTCCCTCTACAAATATATTGGAGTATATTGCGCAATTATGTGATAGATTTGGTAAAATTCGGCCCCTTCTTAAAAGTCACATGGAAGAGGCTCAAGCAGCACAGGTCCGTTATGACCGAGGCACGTCTCTCCGGGAGTTCTGCCTAGGAGATCGGGTCATGGTCCTAGTTCCTACCTCCCACTCTAAGTTACTAGCCCATTGGCAAGGTCCCTACGAAGTTAAGGAGAGGAAAGGACTCGTCGACTATTTGGTGAGTCAACCCAATCGTTGTGGAGGGAGTGGGTTTATCATGTAAATCTGCTGAAACCGTGGAAGGATAGGGATCCCGATCCCTCCTCCAGTCAGTCTCGCTCACTCTTTGCTCATGTTAGTAGCCTTGACATCTGTGCGGATTTAAGTCCCAGACAGTGACGGGAGCTGGGAACAGTTATCCTGTCCGTCCTGGAGGTAGTGAGTGAAAACCCCGGAAGGACCTATCTGATTAAGCACGACATTGTGACAGAGCCTGGGGTTGTAGTCCGAGAATGATCGCCTTCCCGAGGCAAAAATAGCTGAAGTGGAGCTTGAGATCAAGCACATGCTGGAACTCGGTGTGATCGAGGCAAGTCATAGTCCCTGGTCCAGTCCCATCGTATTGGTCAATAAGCCTGACGGGAGTTGGAGGTTTAGCAATGATTTCCGTCAGCTTAATCAAGTCTCCCAATTCGATACTTATCCAATGCCATGAGTGGACGACCTCCTTGAGAGGCTTGGACAAGCTCAGTATTTGAACACGCTGGACATGACAAAGGGGTACTGGCAGGTTCCTTAAATGACCTCCGCGAAGGTTAAGACTGCGTTTAGTACCCCTAGCGAACACTGGCAGTATTGTGTCCTTCCATTTGGGTTACACGGGGCTCCGGCAATTTTCCAGCATCTGGTTGACAAAGTGCTCGGGCCCCATAACTCATATAGTGCTGCCTACCTGGAAGACATGGTCATCTATTCCAGCACATGGACGGAACACCCTACAGCAGGTAAAAGAGGTATTGTGGACACTTGGTGAGGCTGGACTTTGGATTAATCCCCAGAAATGTTTCTTTGGATTGAGCGCAGCCAAGTATTTAGGCTACCTGGTGGGTCGGGGTACCGTGAATTCACAGTGCTCCAAAGTAGATGCCATTTTGAAATGGCCCCATCCTCAAACCAAGTGGCAGGTCCAAGCCTTTCTTAGGCTGGCAGGGTACTACCGCCAGTTTCTTCCCCGGTTCTCAGAGGAAGCGGTGCCATTGACTGATTTGACAAAGAAGATGGCCCCAAACATTGTGGTATGAACTGACAAGACATGCGCTGCATTTAGTGACTTGAAGCAGGCCCTTATGTCCGCACCTGTTTTGAAAGAACTTAACTTTTCTTCCTCCAGACGGACGCTTCGGACACAGGCCTGGGGGCCGTGCTGAGCCAAAGCATCGATGGTGTTGAACACCCCGTCATGTTCTGAGCAGGAAAGTGTTGGACTGGCAAACCAGGTATGCGGCAGTGGAGATGGAGGCTTTGGCAATTAAATGGGCGATTACTCAGCTGAGGTACTACCTGTTGGGCTGGGAATTCACCCTTTGTCAAGGACCTTGCACCTTTACAGTGGATGGCCCTGCACAAGGAGTCGAATCTGCGGGTCAGCAGGTGGTTTCTTGACCTCCAGCCATACAAGCGTTCGCTCATTCATCGTTGGGGCACTCTTCATGCCAACGCCGAGGCTCTTTCTCAACCTCTTCGTCAGGGCCGCCTGACTCAGGGGGTCTGGGCTGATGCCTTGTCACACACGTGCGCATGGGAGGCAGCTAAAGGGCTTGATTAAGGGCAATTCTGAATCAGACCGGGATGTGGCAGAGTACACTGACTCTTTTTCTCCCTTTTCTGCAGACCATTCACGGGAGATTCCACCTGGCCCTCTTGACGTCACTTCCGGGACCGAGCTTATGGAAGAAGACCTTGCCGGCTCCGACCCCTATGATGTCACGTCTGGGCTCGAGCCTATAACTGAAGGCCCTTATGAGCCCAACCCCTATGACCTCACTTCCCCTTTTAAAGCCTCCACCTTTTCCCTATTCCCTCAGTTCTGTTTTGGACTTGGTTTTGTGCACATCAGTGCTGTGTAACTTATTCACGACTTTGCAGCCAGGATACCAATTATACAGGTGGCTGCCCCAAACCTTTTTATGACTCTTATGATATATATATATATATATATATATATAAAGTGCTTCTTTCATTTTTTGAGCAGTATATACAATATATATATATGTGTGTGGAGGTGAAGGTCTGTGATACAGTTTTGCAAGTCTGCAGCTGGAAATCCTCAAAGGGAGCAAATGTATCACATATCATAAAATAGTTTTTTTATTCCTAGGCTTTCAATTCCTACCAGGAGTCATCATCCAAGGAAAATGATTAGACTTGCAGGAATCCAAGACAATATATGGCAAATAATGGAGGGAAGGGTAGGTGGACGTGGGACTGATGAGGTGGGGTTCAGAGGGTCTTATGTATCATGTGCATGTTCTTCTTGCGCCAGGTACAAGCCACTGTTATTACAGGGTGTAGCCACAGTGATATGCCGACAAAGGTATAAAAGATTGAGGCAGCAGTCACCAGTCTCAGACCAGACTTCTCTGTTCTACTTTACCCAGAAATATATAAATGCTTCAATATCTTCATAGATCATTGTGACGGTCAGTTAAACAATGGTGCATGTCAATTTCAACAGCGTAAGCACATTTACTTTGGTTCAACAATAGTATCGTTGTCAGCTACCAAGAAGTACCTGATTAGAAACCAAAGTCCCGAGAACTCGTTCATTTTCAGAGGAAGTGGGCAGTTCTGTATCATCACATTATGTGTGGGTGAGATACCAATCAGAGCAGTTTGACTATTCAAAGCAGGTGACTCTTCTGCAAGACAGGTAAATATTCATGTCCTGTATGTTAGACCTGCGGTGGGCTGGCACCCTGCCCAGGGTTTGTTTCCTGCCATGCGCCCTGTGTTGGCTGGGATTGGCTCCAGCAGACCCCCGTGACCCTGTAGCTAGGATATAGCGGGTTGGATAATGGATGGATTGATGGATGTATGTTAGATAGTCCTCAACAATAACCTGTAGCAGAATTTTCCAGGAAAGTTGTCTTCTCTTTAAAATGCTGATTTGTAGCCCATTACACCTGCATAGGCTGAGTTCATGTCCAAATGACTGATAATGAATGGCGCTGGATATCATTGGAGAGCCACGTTTCAGCCAGTCCTCAGGCACTTTTAGTATTAGCGTTTGAATTTTACTTGCACCGAGCCCCATTTAAATGTGTGTGTGCAGCAGACGTTGCTGTGCGACAATGACGTTGTGCTAATGACGCCGATGAAGAGGCGCAATGTCGAAAGGAAGCAAACGTCACAGCTCAGCAACATGCAAGTGAAACATCTTAGCAACGGAGGACAACTCTTCACTAAAAACATCGTCTTCCTGCAAAGATTAACAGGACTGAGTGATACGGCTAACATATGGCATCGTGAGTGTCTTCTTATGAGAGCCACAAGGCGTGCCCACGTCTTCTGCACCACGTTAGCAGACACCTCTCCAAGTTCACCAATATAGTAGAACTGACTGCTAGGGAGTCCTCAGGTTGTTTTTTGTCCCCACATGCAGCTACTATATAAATATATATATATTGTGAAATGATGCAAAAAGACATCACAAAAAGGTTTGGGGCAGCCACCCCATATACTTGAAGATTGGTTTGAAAAAAAAG
The DNA here is from genome assembly GCA_026402145.1 of Polypterus bichir lapradei. NCBI lineage: Eukaryota > Metazoa > Chordata > Cladistia > Polypteriformes > Polypteridae > Polypterus > Polypterus bichir. Next base: position 29,251,556 of record JANRMT010062820.1, read on the forward strand.
GCAAATTATGAAAAATCAGTCTTTACAAACTTGAGCCCAAAGCCAAACTGAGGTAACATGTCAGAACTCGGCGGTTTAAAAGCCGGACAGGGGGAATGATGTCATTTGGGCAAGAACCAGATGTGATGTCATCAGGCCCAGAACCAGAAGTGACATCATCGAGCCAGGATCCAGACGTGATGTCATCGGGCCTCAGAACCAGATGTGATGTTATCAGGCCCCAGTACCAGAAGTGACGTCATCGGGCCCAGAGCTGGAAGTGACATCATCAGGCCCCGGTACCACAAGTGACGTCATCAGGCCCAGAACTGGAAGTGATGTCATCGGACCCCAGAACCGGACAAGCAAACAGCACGGATCAACAATGTGCAAGTGAAACACCTCAGCAACAGTGGGCAAGGCTTGAAGTTTTCCCTTAAATCATTGTCTATCTGGAGATATTAACAGGACTCATATGCCTGCAATACGGCCAATATATGGTGTCGTCAGTGTCTTCTTATGAGAGCCAGAGGGGAAGCAAGCACAGGTGGGCCCACATCCGCTCCACTGGGTCATTTTTAAGAGTTAGCTGACGACTCTCCAAGTTCACCAATACAGTAGAGCTGACCGCTAGGGAGTCTTTAGGTTTTTTTTGTCCCCACATGCAGCTACTATATATATATATATATATAGTGAAATGATGCAAAAAGACACCACAAAAAAGGTTTGGGGCAGTCTTCCCCGTATACTTGAAGATTGGTTTGAAAAAAAAAGGCAAATTATGAAAAATCGGTATTTACAGACTTGAGTCCAAAACCGAACTGAGGTAACAACAACAACAACAACAACAACAACATTTATTTATATAGCACATTTTCATACAAAAAAATGTAGCTCAAAGTGCTTTACATAATGAAGAATAGAAAAATAAGAGACACATTAAGAAAATAAAATAAGTCAACATTAATTAACATAGAATAAGTGTAAGGTCCAATGGCCAGGGGGGACAGAAAAAACAAAAAAAACTCCAGACGGCCGGAGAAAAAAAATAAAATCTGCAGGGATTCCAGGCCATGAGACCGCCCAGTCCCCTCTGGGCAATCTACCTAACATAAATGAAACAGTCCTCTTTGTATTTATGGTTTTCACGGAAGGACTTGATGATGATGATGATCACGTGGACTTCTGGCTTTTAGTCCATCAATGCTGGGACATCATGGTGCTTTGAGTAAGTTGGTGGTGGCACAGGCCGCCACCACAGAAAAGCCGGAAAAAGAAACAGAAGAGAGAGTAGGGGTCAGTACGGATTTTAGTGCCACCATGAATAGTTATTATAATGAATTGAACATACAGAGTATCAGGATTAAGATAAAGTGAAGTTATGAAAAGGCCATGTTAAAGTAATGTGTTTTCAGCAGTGTTTTAAAGTGCTCTACTGTATTAGCCTGGCGAATTCCTATTGGCAGGCTATTCCAGATTTTAGGTGCATAGCAGCAGAAGGCCGCCTCACCACTTCTTTTAAGTTTAGCTTTTGGAATTGTAAGGAGACACTCATTTGATGATCTAAGATTACGATTTGGAATATAGGGTGTCAGACATTCCGATATATAAGATGGAGCGAGATTATTTAAGGCTTTGTAAACTATAAGCAGAATTTTAAAGTCAAT
>JANRMT010062820.1:29258890-29278886 GCA_026402145.1 Polypterus bichir lapradei
GATAGATAGATAGATAGATAGATAGATAGATAGATAGATAGATAGATGTGAAAGGCACTTGTGGCATGCGGCTGGGGGTCGTACCCAGCCGGGACACCCAGGAGGACCAGCGGAGGTCTTGCGCCTTCTCCAGACCATGAGGGGGTGACCACCCTGGTTGTTTTAGGGCCACGGGTGCAGAGCTTTGAAACTCAACCCAGTAGGGGCCCGTAGTCACCACCAGGGGGCGCCCCAATGCCTGGAGAGCCCTGGACCTCAGCACTTCCGCCACACCAGGAAGTGCTGGGGGGAAGAGGAGCAGGGACACCCAGAGTGCTTCCGGGGATACAGCCGGCACTTCCACCACACTGAGGCGTGCCGGTGGAAGTGTGGAAGAGCACACCTGGAGCACATCCGGGGGGACATAAAAGGGGCCGCCTCCTTTCATTCAGGGCTGGAGTCGGGTGGAAGAGGACGAGGTCTGGATAGAGAGAGACAGGGAGGCGGTCTGAAGGAAAGGCATTGTGGACAGAGGCCTGGACTGTTGGGGTGATTGGTGCTGCGGCACTGGGTTTGTGCACTACTTATTGTGTAAATAAACGTATGTTGGACTTGAAATGATGTCTGTCTGTCTGTGTCCGGGCTGCTTCCCACACACTATATAATAGATAGATAGATAGATAGATAGATAGATAGATAGATAGATAGATAGATAGATAGATAGATAGATAGATAGATAGATAGATAGATAGATAGATAGATAGGTGCTTGTCAGGTACAGCATCATCCAGCTGGTTTCATTCTTGTGACATGTGAAGCCTGAGGGGTGAGGTGACAACAACAACAACAACATTTATTTCTATAGCACATTTTCATACAAATGCTGTAGCTCAAAGTGCTTTACATGATGAAGAAATAGAAAAAAGACAAAATCAATAAGAATTAAAATAAGGGAACACTATTTCCAGTTAAACTGGAAGTTGCAGGCCAAGGTTGGAACCCGAGTCTCACACTCCACTTCCTCAAATCAGGTGTAAGAGATCAGAGAGACTACATAAAAGATTTGGGACACCACCCTGGTGACCCCATTGTGAGAAAAGACACAAAAAAATGTGAAAGAGATGGAGATCCACCCCGTATACTTGAAAGCTGCTGGTTATGAAATACGTCTTTAATGGCAGGAGTACAAAACAGAACTAAAGAGTTTGACAAAATGGCTGACATACATAATCAGAAAACAGGAAGTGATGTAATACTAGAGTGGCATCTCCGGACCAGATATGACATTAGAAGTAGGTGTGTTCTTGGGACTGGATAAGATGTCAGGAGTAGGTGGGTTCTTGGAACCGGAACAGGAGGTAGTGCTAAGTTGTCTGGGAATTGTTGGTGGTGTTAGGTTGAGGGTTCATCAGTTGTTCTGTAGGAGGAGAGGAGAATGGGTTAGAGGACAGCGCCAACCCCCGGTCTGGCGGGAGCATGCACTTATTTGAGCCCATAAAATGTCTCCTAATCACATGTGAGTGACACCGTATAACTGGAAGGCAGCTGTAAAAGGAAGAGACTTGACACATGTAAAAAAAAGGTTTGGGACAGCCACCCGAATAATATTCCTAGCTGCAAAGGATTTAGATTTCTGCAACAATGAAGATGACTGTTGAGAGTCCAAGACTGAACTGTTGAAGGTTGTGAGAAATGGCGGTTTTAAATGGTCAGACAGGAAGTGATGTTTGAGGCACCGGAACCGGAAGTGACGTTCCTCTAGGGGCCGGAACCGGAAGTGACATTTTCCTAGGCACCGGAACTGGAAGTGACGCTCTTGATTCAGAAAGGTTTTCCCGCGGCTGCTCTGCAAAGATAATAGGAGAAGGTTTAATGCACTCCGTCCCCCCCCCCCCCGGCCGGGCGTGGAATTGCCTTCACTTGGTCCACACAACGTCCTCCTATGCGCACGTGTGTGACACAGCAAAAACAAAAAAACAAGCAATAGTTGCAAAAACGTCTTTTCAGACGTGAGCTCCAAAGTGAACTGGTTTCAAAATGGCTGAACTTCCAGTCGTATGTCCTTCCAGCAGGAAGAGGTGGGTCCAGGTTGTCGGACATGGGAAGTGACATCTAGTGTCAATCATTCGGTCTGCAGAGGGAGGAAGAGAAAACGCATTAGAACACAGTGCCAACCCCTGGAGCGCCAAGGAATTAAAATCACCAGAGCCCTTAATCTGTCCCCTATGTGCATGTGTGTGACAACAGGGACACAATGCATTATTCCATTATTTGATTTTTTTTTTAATACTCTGTCTTTCAGAACAGACACTGCAAAGTGGCTACACAAGACGGTGCTTTTGGGCTGTATTACCCCCAAGTGCCAAGATCGTCTAGAGAGGTGAAGTAAAACCAAGTCAGGGCTTGAAGATCAAGTGGTGGGTGAGCCTTAGGTTTGCAGGCCCAGTCCTGAGCATGGCCTCCACGGCAGCTCTGGGGAGGAGACGTTCTGCGAGAGTAAATGAAGCAGAGAGGCGTCGCTGATTGCTTGTCTGAACCTGCTGGGTTGCATACATGATGTTGTTTTTCTTTTTTTTTTGTCAGATAAGATCAGAATGTATCTTTGAAAAAAACAAAAAAGTTTAAGAATATAAAAAAAAAAATACAAAAAGGTCGAGGGTAGTGCAAACAGCACTTGGTACAAATCTTCAATCTTGTAATAATAAGGAGAATATATATTTTTTTTATTTTGCAAATTTATTTTTATCTAATCACGGAAATTCCAGGAAGTCATTTGATGCCACCCCCTGATTTGAGTCTGTGCAAGTGCAGAAAAACAGAAGTGCCAGCCAAATATTAGAAACACGCAAGAGGAGGCCATCACAAAACACAAGGGACCTCCACACATTAATAAACAATAAGCTGATACATAAAATACACATAAATATACAAATAGTAAACATAAATAACAACAATACTCTAAATTATAATAAATTATAATAACCAAAGGACTGTAGATGTAAGAGAGGGGTGTGACCCTGGCGACTTGCTTTCTATGGCCAATCCATTTTGCCCTTATCTTTATATATACATATAAATCGAACCGCCACCTTATCGTGGTGGAGGGGTTTGAGCGTCCCAATGATCCTTGGAGCTCTGTTGTCCGGGGCTTTATGCCCCTGTTAGGGCCACCCAAGGCAAACTGGTCTTAGGTGAGGGATGAGACAAAGAGCAAGCAGTTCAGCAAACCTTCTATGATGAATTAAAACTTTGGATGGCATTTTCCCTCGATTGGACGCAGGTCACCGGGGCCCACCTTTGGAGCCATGCCTGGAGGTGGGGCTCGATGGCGAGCACCTGGTGGCCGGGCCTGCACCCATGGGGCTTGGCCGGGAACAGCCCGAAGAGGCAACGTGGGTCCCCCTTCCCATGGGCTCACCACATTTGGGAGGGGCCAAGGAGGTCGGGTAAAGCGTGAGTTGGGTGGTGGCCGAAGGCGGGGACCTTGGCGGTCTGATCCTCGACTACAGAAACTGGCTCTTGGGACGTGGAATGTCACCTCTCTGAAAGGGAAGGAGCCTGAGCTAGTGCACGAGGTCGAGAGATTCCGACTAGATATAGTCAGGCTCACCTCAACACACAGCTTGGACTCTGGAACCAATCTCCTTGAGAGGGGCTGGACTCTCTACCACTCTGGAGTTGCCCCCGGTGAGAGGCGGCGAGCAGGTGTGGGCATACTTATTGCCCCCCGACTTGGAGCCTGTGCATTGGGGTTTACCCCGGTAGACGAGAGGGTGGCCTCCCTCCGCCTTCGGGTGCGGAGACGGGTCCTGACTGTTGTTTGTGCATATGCGCCGAACAGCAGTCTGGAGTACCCACCCTTTTTGGAGTCTTTGGAGGGGTTGCTAGAGGGCATACCTTCTGGGGATTCCCTCGTTCTGCTGGGAGACTTCAATGCTCACGTGGGCAATGACAGTGAGACCTGGAAGGGCGTGATTGGGAGGAATGGCGCCCCCGATCTGAACCCGAGCGGTGTTTTGTTATTGGACTTCTGTGCTCATCACGGATTGTCCATAACGAACACCATGTTCAAGTATAAGGGTGTTCATATGTGCACGTGGCACCAGGAAACCCTAGGCCTCAGTTCGATGATTGTCTTTATAGTTGTGTCGTTGGACTTGCGGCCACATGTCTTGGACACTCGGGTGAAGAGAGCTGTCAACTGATCACCACCTGGTGGTAAGTTGGCTTTGATGATGGGGGAGGATGCCATTCAGGCCTGGTAGGCCCAAATGTGTTGTGATGGTCTGCTGGGAACGTCTGGCAGAGTCCCCTGTCAGAAGTAGCTTCAACTCCCACCTCCGGCAGAACTTCGACCACGTCCCAAGGGAGGTAGGGGACATTGAGTCCGATTGGGCCATGTTCTGTGCCTCTATTGTTGAGGCGGCCGACCAGAGCTGTGGCCGTAAGGTGGTCGGTGCCTGTCGTGGCGGCAATCCCCGAACCCATTGGTGGTCACCGGTGGTGAGGGATGCCGTCAAGCTGAAGAAGTCCTACAGGACCCTTTTGTCCTCTAAGACTCTGGAGGCAGCTGATAGGTACCAACAAGCCAAGCGGAATGCGGCTTTGGTGGTTGCTGAGGCAAAAACTCGGGCATTGGAGGAGTTTGAGGAGGCCATGGAGAACAACTTTCGGACAGCTTCGAGGAGATTCTGGTCCACCGTCCGGCGTCTCAGGAGAGGGAAGCAGTACAGTGTCAACACCGTATATGGTGGAGATGGTGCGCTGCTGACCTCGACTCGGGACGTTGTGGGATGGTGAGGGGAGTACTTCGAAGACCTCCTCAATCCCACTAACATGCCTTCCAATGAGGAAGCAGAGCCTGGGGACACCGAGATGGTCAAAAAACTCCTTGGTGGAAGGGCCCCGGGGTGGATGAGATACGCCCAGAGTTCCTCAAGGCTCTGGATGTTGTAGGACTGTCTTGGTTGACATGCCTCTGCAACATCGCATGGACATCAGGGACTGTGCCTCTGGATTGGCAGACTGGGGTGGTGGTCCCCCTCTTTAAGAAGGGGGACCGGAGGATGTGCTCCAACTACAGAGGGATCACACTCCTCAGCCTCCCTGGAAAAGTCTATTCGGGGTTCTGGAGAGGAGGGTCTGTCAGATAGTTGAACCTCGGATTCAGGAGGAACAGTGTGGATTTTGTCCTGGTCGTAGAACAGTGGACCAGCTCTACACCCTTAGCTGGGCCCTGGAGTTTGCCCAACCAGTCTACATGTGTTTTGTGGACTTGGAAAAGGCGTTCGACCGTGTCCCTCGGGGAATCCTGTGGGGGGTGCTCCGGGAGTATGGGGTACCGGACCCCCTGATAAGGGCTGTTCGGTCCCTATACAACCGGTGTCAGAGCTTGGTCTGCATTGCTGGCAGTAAGTCGAACCCATTTCCGGTGAGAGTTGGACTCTGCCAGGGCTGCCCTTTGTCACCGATTTTGTTCATAACTTTTATGGACAGAATTTCTAGGTGCAGCCAGGGCATTGAGGGGGTCCGGTTTGGTGGACTCAGGATTGGGTCACTGCTTTTTGCAGATGATGTTGTCCTGTTTGCTTCATCAGGCCGTGATCTTCAGCTGTCTCTGGAACGGTTCGCAGCTGAGTGTGAAGCGACTGGGATGAGAATCAGAACCTCCAAATCCGAGACCATGGTCCTCAGCCGGAAAAGGGTGGAGTGCCCTCTCAGGGTTGGGGGAGAGATCCTGCCCCAAGTGGAGGAGTTCAAGTATCTCGGGGTCTTGTTCATGAGAAGAATGGAGCGTGAGATCAACAGGCGGCTTGGTGCGGCATCCGCAGTGATGCGGGCTCTGCATCAGGTCTGTCGTGGTGAAAAAGGAGCTGAGCCATAAGGCAAAACTCTCAATTTACCAGTCGATCTACGCTCCTACCCTCACCTATGGTCATGAGCTGTGGGTAGTGACCGAAAGAACGAGATCACGAATACAAGCGGCTGAAATGAGTTTCCTCCGCAGAGTGTCTGGGCTTTCCCTTAAAGATAGGGTGAGACGCTCAGAGTAGAGCCGCTGCTCCACCGCATCGAGAGGAGTCAGATGAGGTGGCTCGGGCATCTGATCAGGATGCCTCCTGAACACCTCCCTGGTGAGGTGTTCTAGGCACATTCAACCGGGAGGAGGCCCTGGGGAAGACCCAGGACACGCTGGAGGGACTATGTCTCTTGGCTGGCCTGGGAACGCCTCGGGATTCCCCCGGGAGAGCTAGAAGAAGTGGCCGGGAAAAGGGAAGTCTGGGCATCTCTGCGCAAGCTGCTGCCTCCGCGACCCGATCTGAGATAAGCGGAAGAGGATGGATGGATGGATGGATGACTATATATATATATAGTCATATCAAAAAGTTTGCGAACCCCTCTCAGCCTGCATAATAATTGGCTCTCCTTTCAACAAAAAAGATAACAGTGGTATGTCTTTCATTTCCCAGGAGTACTGCAGTGTTTTCCAAACAGATATTTTTAGTGACGCAGTATTTAGTTGTATGAAATTAAATTAAATGTGAAAAACTGGCTGTGCAAAAATGTGGGTCCCCTCGTCATTGTGCTGATTTAAATGCCTGTCACTGCTCAATGCTGATTACTTGGTTGGATGAGCTCGTTAAGCCTTGAACTTCATAGACAGGAGTGTCCAATCATGAGTGGTAAAAGCTATTTAAGGTGGTCAACTGCAAGTTGTGCTTCCTTCCCTTTGACTCTCCTCTGAAGAGTGACAGACAGCATGGGATCCTCAAAGCAACTCTCCAAAGATCTGAAAACAAAGATTGTTCAGTCTCATGGTTTAGGGGAAGGTGACAAAAAGCCATCTCAGAGGTTTAAACTGTCAGTTTCAACTGCAAGGAATGGAATCAGGAAATGGAAGGCCACAGGCACAGTTACTGTTAAACCAACTCAGGTCTGGCAGGCCAAGAAAAATACAGGAGCGACATATGAAGAGGCAGGATTGTGAGAATGATTACAGACAACCCACAGATCACCTCCAAAGACCTGCAAGAACATCTCGCTGCAGATGGTGTATCTGAACATCGTTCTACAGTTCAGCACATCTGTATGGCAGGGTGATACGAAAGAAGCCCTTTCTGCACTCACGCCACAAACAGAGTCGCTTGTATGCCAATGTTCATTTAGACAAGCCAGATTCATTTGGGAACAAAGTGCTTTGGACTGATGAGACAAAAATGGAGTTATTTGGTCAGAACAAAAAGCACTTTGCATGGCGGAAGAAGAACACCGCATTCCAAGAAAAACACCTGCTACCTCCTGTCAAATTTGGTGGAGGTCCCATCATGCTGTGGGGCTGTGTGGCTAGTTCAGGGACTGGGGCCCTTGTTAAAGTCGAGTCAGATGAATTCAACCCAATATCAACAAATTCTTTAGGATAATGTTCAAGCATCAGTCACAAAGGTGAGGTTAAGCAGGGGTTGACAATGACCCAAAACACAGTTGGAAATAATAATAATAATTCATTACATTTATATAGCGCTTTTCTCAGTACTCAAAGTGCTATCCATACAGGGAGGAACTGAACCCACAATCCTCCACAGTCTCATTACTGCAAAGCAGCAGCACTACCACTGTGCCACCTGTGAGGACAAATCTACAAAGGCATTCACGCAGAGGGAGAAGTACAATGTTCTGGAATAGCCGTCACAGTCCCGTGACTTGAATATCACCGAAAATCTACGGGATGATTTGAAGCAGGCTGTCCATGCTCGGTGACCATTAAATTGAACTGAACTGGAGAGATTTTGTAAGAAAGAATGGTCAGAAATACCTCCATCCAGAATCCAGACACTCATCAAAGGCTATAGGAGGACAGCATCTAGCGGCTCAAAGGAGCAAAAGAAGGCTCAACTAAGTATTGATGTCATATCTCTGTTGGGATGCCCAAATTTATGTGAGTTAAAAAGTTGGGCTGAGACAGTGCATTCAAACTGAGTGGCATGTGAAGAACTTGCAGGCTACAGCACAGTTATCACTGTGGAGATAACACATAGCTTTCTCAGTGGCTGCACACCGTTACAGACATATAGGAGGAGACATATTGTAAATTCTGTATGGCACTGAGGCATCCATTAAAATAAGCCAAAGACAGCTATAAAAACAGATAGATAGATAGATAGATAGATAGATAGATAGATAGATAGATAGATAGATAGATAGATAGATAGATAGATAGATAGATAGATAGATAAACTGCTCCAAACAATAGAAGGAACACTTTGAAAACACATCAGATTTCAATGGGAAAAAAATCCTGCTGGCTATTTCTAATGCTATGGACTGATACGGCGATGTGTTAGGAATGATGGCACATCGTTTGATGGCAATGAAAATAATTGACCTACAGAAGGCTGAATTCAAAGACACCCCGAAATGAACAAATGATGCAGCAGGCAGACGAGTCCATTTGGCCAAAGTTTCATTACAACAACTCCAAATCGTAGTCAGTAGTTTGTATGTTCCACACCGCACCCTATCCCCCATAGCCTGACAATGTCCCAATGAGACGACGGATGGTGTCCTGGGGGATGTCCTCCCAGATCTGGACCAGGGCATCACTGACTGAAACGTCGGATGGACCAAAACATGATGTCCCACCCAGAGGTGTTCTATTGGATTGAAGTCAGGCGAGTGAGTGGGTGGCAGTCAATGGGATCAATTCCTTCATCCTCTCACCACATGAGGCAGGGCATTGTCGTGCACCAGGAGGAACCAGCATAGGGTCTGCCAATGGGTAAAAGGATTTCATCCTGATACATCATGGCAGTCAAGGTGCCGTTGTCTGGCCTGTAGAGGTCTGTGCGCCCCTCCATGGATATGCCTCCCCAGACTGATCCCCCATGGCTTCTCCAGATCCTTTCACGTCTGTCACATGTGCTCAGGGTGAACCTGCTCTCATCTGTGAAAAGCTCAGGGCGCCAATGGTGGACCTGCCAATTCTGGTATTCTATGGAAAATGCCAATCGAGCTCCATGGTGCCCGCTAGAGGACGTCAGGCCCGCAGGCCACCCTCATAAAGTCTGTTTCTGATTGTTTGGACAGGGACATTCACACCAGTGGCCGGCCTGCCTGCTGGAGGTCATTTTGTGGGCTCTGGCAGTGCTCATCCTGTTCCTTCTTCTCCAAAGTAGCAGATACCGGAGGGTCCTGCTGATGGGTTAAGTCCCTTCTACGAGGGGCCCTGTCCAGCTCTCTTAGAGTAACTGCCTGTCTCCTGGAATCTCCTCCATCCCCTGGAGACTGTACTGGGAGACACAGCAAACCTTCTGGCAATGACACGTATTGATGTGCCATCCTGGAGAAGATGGACTATCTGTGCCACCTCTGTAGGGTCCAGGTATGGCCTCATGCTACTAGTAGTGACACTGACCGTAGCCAAATGCAAAACGAGTGACAAAACAGATGAGTAGGGAAAAATGTCAGTGGCCTCCCTCCACCTGTTAAACCATTCATTCCTGTTCTGGGGGTCGTCTCATTGTTGCCCCCTCTAGTGCACCAAAGCAGCTAAAGCTGATGAACGAGCCCCTCTGCTACTTCACTGACCAGAACGTTCATTGACTTGATGCTATACTCGGATTCTAAAGTGTGCCTTTAATTTTTTTTGAGCCGTATATATATGAGGGGGACCCAAAAAGTTTTTAAAAAATCGTATATTTCTCAGAACAATTCCAAATTGTAACCACCCTCAGAATACTGTCCCTGAGACACAATACCCTTGTCCCACCGCTTTTTCCATTGTTCAAAACTGTTCTGAAACTCTTGCAAATTGATAGCCTTTGGTGCCTCTGTCATTTGCTTCCTGACCTCATCTTCATCCTGAAAACACTTTCCTTTAAGGTCCCTCTTCATTCTTGGAAATAAGAAAAAATTGCAGGGTGCAAAGTCCGGGGAGTGGGGGGGGTGGCGTTTGTCGTCCCGTTTTTCATGAGAAACTGCCACACACTATTAGTGCTGTTTGAGAGGGAGCCTTGTCGTTGTTGTGTCATCCTTGTATGTCTTGAGGTTTCTTCAGTATTTTAAACTTTCAAAGCCAGCGCCAGATGTTTTAGGGCAGTGCAGGCTGCAGCCTGCTGATAGCAGTTGGGGTCTGAGCTAAGTGGTCTGTGACGTGGGGCAGGTTTTGAACTAAAGAGCATGCAGGTTCAGGACAGGTGCAGGTGGGCACAGGACGGCGCTGCTCCGGGGTTGATTGAGGTGCCTGGCTGATCGCGCCTTCACGTGCAAATGCGAGTGGATCAGTCAAGGGTCTCATTCACACTTCAGAGTGGGCAGGGGGTCTCATCTGCACCCGATTAAACTGCATGGACAAGGAATAACAGAGAGTAAAGGACAAGGAACAACGGATAAAGAAAAGAACGAAAAGAAGGCAGTCAGAGGTTAAAAGAGAAAGAACATTATGGAGATGGCAGGATTGGAAGCCACCGGTTTGCAGAGAAATGGAGGTGATGAGGAAGTGATGGGCAGGTAAGGCATTAAAGGAGAGAAATGTCGAAGGGCAGATGGTGGCTGACTTTGCAAAAAGGATGGAAGTGGCGGTGATGAATACAAATGATAAGAAAAAGGGGGCGCACAGGCTGACGTGTAAGAGTGGAGGAAGGTAAACGTTGGTGGTCTGTGCCCTCTGTAGGCGATGCAATATGAAAGAGATTAGAGACTGGAGATAGCGTAGCTGGACAGCATCGACTGGTGTTATGTGGGATGAAAAAGAAACAAAGTAATGTGGCTAGAACAACTATGACTGCTTTGTCTGTCATCAGCCCCTTTGCTGTGGTTGATTGGGTAACAAGTGACACCTCCATTAGGGGAGGTTATGGTAACAGGGCCGCACTTCTGGACTCCATATCCTAAGCACCCCTGCGGGTATCCCGACTGCGTTCCCAAGTGAGGGCCTCTGCCACCTGACGTATGGAGGAATTGAACAACTCCCGACTCCTGGCTTCCGCTGCTCCGTCCATTATTATATACTGGCTGGGTACAAAGTGTTTATTTATTTGTTCCACCTGCTAATCCGTCTGTGTCATTGCACAGGTGACATCTTTCTCCCCGACTCATCTGGGATGCCCATTCCCCTCCTAATATATATTTACATGTCCATGCAGTGTGTTTTCTATATACACAATATTTGTTTAATATCAATACATGTAATAAATACACAGACACAGCGTGTGTGCATATTGACAAAGGCACTGACCTTTGAAAGCCTCCACCCTGTGATTTCAACCCTGAGACAAGCAACCGACTCAGCGCATCCTGTTTAAATTGTCACAAGCTACAATTTCTACTGTCTTTTAAATAAGTTCTGCCATTTAGAGATGGCATTGTGCAAGGCGCTACACTATGCAACATCCCCATAAGCGATTAAAAAGGAAAACTGCAGCCGCATTGCGGTGGGTTGAAAAGGACCGTTAATGAAGATAATGAGCGCTGGCACGTTGCCTCCCAGCGTACCCAGGGCTCCGGCTCTCCTCTTCCCCGAGTTAGCAACTCGTCCCTCCTCGGTGCGCTGATCCCTAACCATACGCTGGGCTGAGACTTCTCCGTACAAACAATCAGCTTAATGAACATATTGTCACTGGCTGCCCACTTCACTCATCGTCCCCCCACAGGGCGTCTGTGCACAGGAGCTCAGAGTCTCTCGGCGGCTTCCTGCTCTGCTATTTTTAAGCTTTGTAGATTTCTATCATTTTACAAACTTTATTTCTTTGTGTGTGTGGCGGTTTTATTGTAGATAAGCATGTAAAGAGGCAGGCAGCTAAGCGGTGAGATAAGAAGTCACCAGGGTGCAGGTTTGGCATTGTGCTGCTCACTTTGAGTCAGGCGAGGCTTACGGTAAAAGTGAAAAAGTCACAAGGAGGAAATGCAGCTTGAAAACGTGTGAATAAAGAATCGGCCAGCTCACACGGGAACGCCTCTTTGTATCCCACTCTATTTAATAAGTGCAGGGATCGATTTTCACAAAGGGTTCGACAGTTGATCGAGTTGCCCTGTGGGACATCCTGAGGGTTTGCGGGATCCCCTCGAGGTTGCTGGATATCATGGCCGGCCTGTACGCTGGTACTGTGAGTGCTGTGCAGAGTGGAGGCAGGACCTCTGTGTTTTTCCCAGTTGATTCTGGGGTCCGTCAGGGGTTTGTTCTGCTCCAATTCTGTTCTGGGTATTGGGCAAGGTCGTGGGGTCCAGCGGCTGTGGGGCATCTGTTGGTGAAGAAAGATTCACAGATCTTGACTTTGCTGACTATGCTGTGATTTTCGTCGAGTCGATGGAGGCTCTGATCGGGGCACTCGAGAGACTGAGTGAGGAGTCTGATAGTCTGGGCTTGCGAGTGTCCTGATAAAAACAAAACATCCAGGCCTTTAATGACCTCTTGGGCACGGCAATCAGCAGTGTGTCTGTCTGCAGAGAGAGTGTCGACCTCGTCGAGAGGTTTACTTAACTTGGCAGTGACATTCATGTCTCTGGTGACTCTTACTATGAAGTCAGTAGACGGATTGGGAGAGCATGGGGGGTCATGAGGTCGCTGGAAAGGGGTGTGTGGCGCTCCCGATATCTATGTAAAAGGACGAAGATCAAGTCTTTAGAGTCCTGGGGCTTCCTGTCTTGCTATATGGTTGCGAGACATGGATACTATCCAGTGACCTGAGGTGAAGACTGGACTCCTTCATGTGTGTCTCTTCAGAGAATCCTTGGGTCCCACTGGTTTGACTTTGTGTTGCTCATGGAGTCCCGAATGAGGCACATGACCTGCATTGTGAGGGAGCGTCAGTTACGGCACTACGGCCATGTGGCGCGTTTCCCAGAGGGTGATCCAGCTCATAGGAACTTAAGAGTCGCATAGTGTGGGGTCTCCTCAGTCTGTCAGTGGAGCAGGACGGTGACAGCAGTCTGTCTCTGAAGCTGCTCCTCTGTCTGGAGATGATCCTGTTCAGTGGATTCTCCATGATTGACAGGAGCCTGCTCAGCGCCCGTCGCTCTGCCATGGATGTCAAACTGTCCAGCTCCGTGCCTACAATAGAGCCTGCCTTCCTCACCAGTTTGTCCAGGTGTGAGGCGTCCTTCTTCTTTATGCTGCCTCCCCAGCACACCACCGTGTAGAAGAGGGCGCTCGCCACAACCGTTTGACAGAACATCTGCAGCATCTTATTGCAGATGTTGAAGGACGCCAGCCTTCTAATGAAGTATAGTCGGCTCTATCCTCTCTTGCACAGAGCATCAGTATTGGCAGTCCAGTCCAATTTATCATCCAGCTGCACTCCCAGATATTTATAGGGGGTAAACGTTAACATTATACAAAATTATTGTCTGTCTGTTATACCTGCATTGTTATCACTCTTTAATTTAATATTGTTCTTTATCAGTATGCTGCTGCTGGAGTATGGGAATTTCCCCTTGGGATTAATAAAGTATCTATCTATCTATCTATCTATCTATAGTGCCTTACATATCTATCTATCTATCTATCTATCTATTATATAGTGCCTTACATATCTATCTATCAATCTATTATATAGTGCCTTACATATCTATCTATTTATCTATCTATTATATAGTGCCTTTCACATCTATCTATCTATCTATTTATTATATAGTGCCTTACATATCTATCTATCTATCTATCTATTATATAGTGCCTTTCACATCTATCTATCTATCTATTATATAGTGCCTTACATATCTATCTATCTATTATATAGTGCCTTTCACATCTATCTATCTATCTATTATATAGTGCCTTTCCTATCTATCTATCTATCATTGTTGAGGACTCAAGTGACTGGACAAGGCCAAGGGGTCACCCACGTAACACCTGGCATGGGGCAGATGGAGGGTCATTTCCGGAGGGTGGGACTGGACCGCGTGTCTGCCTGGGGGGTTGCCAACCGGGATCCCATGCTGTTTCGTCGTGTAGTGGGTGCTGCAACGCACTGTACCAGTGCAGGCTCCCCAACTTGACTTGACTTGTCGCGTCGTAAGGAATCACAAAGAGCAGAACCGGAGCAAGATAAAACAAAAGGGCGTCACAAGTGAAAACAGGACTGTGAAGACACTCTGCTGGTATCAGTGGGCATTTCCTACACTTTGTTTTTATATCTCTCTGGGCGCACACACTTTGTTCAGCTTGGGAATTTTAACCCACCTCAGTCACCAGTGCCATTCCCCATTGCTCTGTCTTGGGCCTTCTTCTATTTATTCTCCACCTTCTACCACTTTCACCTAAGAAGTCAACCATCGACCACATCCTGGCACTGAGGGTCCTCATGAAGGGCAAATACGAATATCAGCAGAGTTTTCTTTGCAGCCTTTGTTGGTTTTCGTAAAGCATTCGACTTAGTGGATCGAGCTGCCCCTTGGGCAGGGCCATCTTAACACATGGGCACGCTGGGCGTAGCATAAGTATGTTGTGACTTGCTGAGTGGATGTGTATGTAGGGGCCTATAATGCTCTTAAGATGGCCCTGCCTGTGGGACATCCTGAGACTCTGTGGGATCCCCCAAAGTTGCTGGATATCATGGCCAGCCTGTATACTGGTATTGTGAGTGCTGTGCAGAGTGGAGGCAGAACCCCTGCATCTTTCCCAGTTGATTCTGGGGTTCGTCCTACTCTGTTCTGGGTGTTGGGTTGTGTTAGTGTTCCCGGTGTTCCCAGAAGGAGGTGTTTCATCTTGCAGGGCACTCTGGATGTCATTGAGAGGAGTCGCAGTACACGGCTTGATGGAAACTCCAGTCTGTACCGGGAAATGAGAAGGACGGCTGTGAGGGATCTGAGGGCAGATAAAGAGGTGTTTGTTAGAGGAACCTGTGAGCAAGTCATACACCATCTGTGGTCTAGTGACCCACGTCCTGCTTACAGAGGAATCGAAGCATTACGCACATCCGGAGTGAGTCCGGATGAGTCACCGGTGAGTCACGGTCCTTACGGATGACACTGCAGTTGTGACCCACTGGGCTGTCTACTTTGAGCAGCTCTTCAAAGCTAATCCTCCAGTTAGGATGTTGGACATCTCTTGAGTCTGCGGTTCTTGAGGCTGATCCTCCAAATGGCTCTGAACCCCCCAGTTTCTCTGGGATTGCACAAGTGGAGAATCAGCTGAGGGTAGGGAAGGCAGCAGGGATCTGTGGTATCTGTGGGTGAACTTCTCCAGGCTGGTGGTAAGGCTGTCCTCCTGGAATTGCAAGCAATCATTGCTTTAATTTGGGAGACTGGCATCATTCCAACTGACTCGAAAATGGGAATTGTCATCCCTATCTGGAAAGGGAAGGGGTGATTGCCTGGATTATGGCAGCTACAGGAGGATAAGATGGCTCTCGGTGGCGGGTAAGGTCCACGCTAGGGTGTCCTCAATAGGATCTGTGATCATTTGCTCACCTACCAGTGACCGGAACAGTCTGGTTTTATGCCTAAGAAGTCTACCATCGACCTCACCCTGGCAATGAGGGTTCTCATGGAGCGCAAACATGAATGTCAGCAGAGTTTCTTTGCAGCCTTTGTCTTGAGGGTTCGTGGGATCTCTTCAAGGTTGCTGGATGTCATGGCTGGCCTATACACTGTGCAGAGTGGAAGCAGAACCTCTGCATCTTTCCCAGTTGATTCTGGAGTCCGTCAGTGGTTTGTTCTGTGCCTACTCTGTTCTGGATGTTGGGCAGGGTTGTGGGGTCCAGCTGCTGGGGGGTATCTGTTGGTGAAGAGAGATTCATGGATCTTGACTTTGCTGATGATTTTGTGATCTTCGTGGAGTCAATGGAGGCTCTGATTGGGGCTGAGTGAGAGGTCTGAGTTTCTAGGCTGGCGAATATCCTGATTAACACTAAGATGCAGGCCTTTAATGTCCTCTTAGGCACGGCCATCAGCAGTGTGTCTGTCTGCGGAGAGAGTGTCGACCTCGTCATCGAGTGGTTTACTTACCTCGGCAGTGACATTCACATCTCCGGTGGCTCCTCCTATGAAGTCAGTAGATGGATGGGGAGAGCATAAGGAGTCATGAGGTCATAAAGGGGTGTGTGGCACTCCAGATATCTCTGCAAAAGGACGAAGGTCCAAGTCTTTAAAATCCTGGTGCTCCCTGTTTGTGAGACGTGGACGCTATCCAGTGACCTGAGACAACAACAACAACAACATTTATTTATATGGCACATATTCATACAAACAGTAGCTCAAAGTGCTTTACATAATAAAGAATAGAAAAATAAAAAACACAATATGAAAACAAAATAAATCAACATTAATTAACATCGAATAAGAGTAAGGTCCAATGGCCAGGGGGGACAGAAAAAACAAAATAAAAACTCCAGACGGCTGGAGAAAAAAAAAAAAAATCTGTAGGGATTCCAGACCACGAGACTGCCCAGTCCCCTCTGGACAAAGATTGGACTCCTTCATGTCGGTCTCTTCAGAGGGTCCTTGGGTACCACTGGTTTGACTTTGTGTTGGTCACGGAGTCCTGAATGAGGCTCATGACCTGCATTGAGAGGGAACATCAGTTATGACACTGCGGCAATGTGGCGCCATTACCCGAGAATGATCCTCATTGTTGCGGACCAGAGTGGCTGGACCAGGCCAAAGGGGTGCCCACCTAACACCTGGCTGCAGCTGATAGAGGGTCATTTCCAGAGGGAGGGACTGGACCGCCTGTCTACTCTGGGGGGGTTGCCAACCAGGATCCCAGCTTCTTAAAATAATGGAATAATTTTCTCGAGATCTGGACAAAAACAAACGTTGTCTTCTTGAGAAGATGGAAAGATTTTCTCGAGATAAAAAAAAAATGACTTTTAATGTCTTTTTAAAATAAGGGAATGATTTTCTTGAATCTTAAGAAAACAAAACTTTGTCTTCTTGACATAATGGAAGGATTTTCTTGAGAAAACAAACTTTGTCCTTTTAAAGTAATGGAATTATTTTCTCGATATCTTGAAGAAATCAAAACTTTGTCTTCTTGAAATAATGGAAGGATTTTCTTGAGATTTCAGGAAAACAAAACTTTATCTTAAGAAAACGGTACTCTGTCTTTATGAGATAACATAAAGATTTTCTTGAGATCTGGAAAAAAAAATATTTTTGTCTTCATGAGATAATGGAAGGATTTTCTTGAAAAAATGAAAATTTTGTCTTCTTAAAATAATGGAAGGATTTTCTCGAGAAAGCAAAACTTTGTCCTTTTAAAGTAATGGAATTATTTTTTTGAGATCCTGAACAAAATAAAACTTAGCTTTCTTGAAATAATAGAAGGATTTACTCAAGATCCGGATAAAAACAAAACTTTGTCTTTTTGACATAATGGAAGGATTTTCTTCAGATTTCAGGAAAACAAAACTTTATCTTAAGAAATCTGTACTCTGTCTTTATGAGATAACAAAGATATTCTTGAGAAAACGGAAATTTTCTCTTCTTAAAATAATGGAATGATTTACTCGAGATCTGGACAAAAACAAAATTTAGCTTCTTGAGGTGATGGAAGGATTTTCCGGAGAAAACAAAATTTTACCCTGTTAAAATAATGGAATGATTTTCCCAAATCTTAAGAAAACATAACTTTGTGTTCTGGAGATAATGGAATGATACTTCTCGAGATCTTATGAAAACAAATTTTGTCTTCAGGCGATAATGGAAGGATTTTCATGAGATCTCAAGAAAACTAAACTTTGCCTCGAGAAAACGGGACACTTTGTTCTTGAGATTTTCTCAGGAAAACCAAGTTTTGTCTTAAAATAATGGAATGTTTTTCCTGAGAATATAAACAAACAACCCTTTGTCTTCTCAAGATAATGGAAGGATTTTCTGAAGTTCTTGAGAAAAACAAACCTACTTTATCTTGAGATAATGGAAGGATTGTCGAAAACAGCAAAATGTTTCCCAAAGATCCACTCACAGTGCAGCCTAACGTTTAGCTTGCTATGACGTCCGCGTTGTGGGTCACCAGAGACCCTTGTGTATGAAGTTTACTCACGTTTGGTCCCAGAAGGCATTCTGAAAAGAAGACGTCAAAGACCCCGAACAGGCAGACCAGACTGCATTTGGCACTTGGATGGCTACGATAAACCCGCACCCTTAGCTAGGCACTGGAGTGAAATGGATGCTTCAATTACTTCTCACGCCGCTGCAAGTGAACTTCACTAACAATCCAGCTGAAGCTGCTGCAGCTCACTTCATTAGGGGAGTTAGTGACCGAAAACAATCAGATGAGATCTCGGGACTGAAAATGTGCCCACAGTGCAGCTTGACGCCAAGCAGACGTGCAGCAAACCATCTAACATGATAGCACGACTAGCAGGAGTGCATGACGGGGTGTCGTCTGAGCACATTTCACGCTGCGTTTCATCGTGGTACTTCTCGGATGGGTTGGCCAAGCTTGCCCAGAGCAAAGGTTAAGTCTGCTTTTCTCAAGATTTAAAAAATAAAACGATTCCATTATCTTGGAAAAACAATGAAAAATGACAAATTTTTTTGCATGGCCTCCCTCCCCTCCAGGTGTGTACTTCACTTTTATTCGGTGGTCCATTTGAACTTCACAAATGAGGGGCACTTTGCAGCCTGCCCTCCTTTCCATCCTTTTAAATTGCGCCCGTGCTCTTTCCAGATGTACTGTAGATAGTGACAAGTCCACCGTGACTCCCGGGTCCTTCTCATACTTTGTACTTTCAAATCTCACATTTATTACTTCCTACACTTTACAATTACAGTTTGCGTTAAATGTCATCTGCCACAGATCTGCCCAAGCCTGAATGTACTTCCATAGTCCCATGGAGAACAAGGCGATGTGTGGAGTGTGGATTTGAAACCCACAATCTGACATCTGTGATCGAGCGGTGCTAGTCGCTGCACCACCGTGCTGCCCCTGAGTTTAATGTGTCAGCTGCTGGAGGCATCAAGCGGCAGGTAACATTGTCCCACTGTCAGTGCCGTCTCTTTCCCGATGAGAGATTTCATAAACAGTTTAAGCAGTTCACACAATGGACGGCAGAGCTGTTAAGCCGCAGGGTGGTGAGCTTTTCAGTTTGCCAACTGAGTCATGCAGCCTTAGTGTGACATGTTTGCCCAGCGCTAATGCCCAAGTCAACACCCCACAAAATCCTTTCTAAAAAAAGAAGAGGTGCTGTAATCCCAAAGCAAAGACACGGGAAACATGGAGCCGCCTGCAGCATTTTGTATTGGCGTGCCTACTTTCTGCTAAAGGCCAACGTGCCCGTCTGCAGGGCTGTGTCCAGTCACCTGTAATTCAAGGTTTGAAATACTGAAATGGTATAAGGCATAAAAAATGAAATCAGCTTTCATGTTACACAGCAGCAGGTCTGGTCGGGCACGGTGACTAAGCACGGGTGCCACTGGTGAACCTTTCACCCAATTGATAAAGGCACCATACCCTTGACACCCTTAGTGGTGATTAACAGAAGCCCAAAGTGACCTGAAGCCTGAACGGCAATCCAACCCCAGCAGCTGGAGGAGGCGGTGGCTGAGCGCCATCTTTTCTAATTATATCTGCTGATGCCATTCGCCGGCTTTCTAAGGTGGGAAATGTGATAGCATTAGACTGACACTCGATACGGGGCCAGGCTGTGAACGCCCGCTCACTTGGGCTCGGTGATCTGAGGTCGCTGTGCCAGCGTCAACATGACTCCTGCACATTCTTCAAGTGTAAGTGAGCGCACCTTGCTTGTGTGTGAAGAGGTCCGCTAGTAACACACAAAATAAAACAAAACTAACAAAATGTCATGACTGTCAAAGATCAGTTGGTGTGATTGTGCAATGGAAATGTCCTCAGGGGTGCCCTGCTGAGCCTGTGAGTTATACTGATGGAGTTTTAGGGCGCTTTAATCTGAAGGCTGAATTCACTAATGAACCTCACTAACATGTGAACTCAACTCAGCATAAACATACTTCAGGTTCTAAAGTTGAATTCCATAGTGTAGTATAGTATAGGAGTCATGGATAAAAAATATATAGTATAGTATAGTATAGTATAGTATAGTATAGTATAGTATAGTAT
>JANRMT010062820.1:29284731-29295726 GCA_026402145.1 Polypterus bichir lapradei
CCCCCACACAGTTATCATATAAATATTTTATATTTTCTCATCTCCTCCCCAGTGCCCTCCTCATTAATGTACATAATAAATAAAATCAAAACCCAGTCAGCCCAGATTCCCAGTGTCTTTAGGAAGTCGCTGTGCACTGGAGAGATCCCAAAGGACTAGAAAATGGCAAATATCATCCCGTTATATAAAAAGGGTGACAGGGCAGATCCAAGCAACTATATAGGCCAGTAAGCTTAACGTGCATCACAGGAAAATTAATGGAAGGAATTATTAAGGATAAGATTGAGCAACACATGACAAGTACAGGAGTTATTAGGAACAGTCAGCATGGAGTCAGAAGAGGGAGGTCGTGTTTTACTAACAGGCTGGAATTCTATGAGGAGGCAACTAAAGGATACGACCAGAGTGGAGCAGATGAGATTAGTGATGTGGACTTTCAGAAAGCATTTGATAAGGCGCCACATGAGAGGGTGGGCATCAAACTAAAAGAAGTGGCAGTTCAAGGTGATGATTTTAGATGGGTGCAGAATTGGCTCAGACACAGGAAACACAGGGTGATGGGACGAGGAACCTCATCAGAATTGGCTGATGTTAAGAGTGGTGACCAGATATTTTTAATATATATAAATGATTTAGATAGTAATATAAGTAACAAGATGGTTAAGTTTGCAGATGATACCAAGATAGGTGGATTGGCAGATAATTTGGAATCCGTTATATCATTACAGAAGGACTTGGATAGCAGACAGGCTTGGGCAGATTTGTGGCACATAGGAAGTAAAAATGTGAGGTTTGAATACACAATGGGCGGTCGGAAAATCGAGAGTCCACCTTATGAGAAGGATTTAGGAGTCACAGTGGACTCTAAGCTATCGACTTCCAGACAGTGTTCAGAAGCCATTAAGGAGGCTAACAGAGTGTCAGGTTATATAGCGCCTTGATGTGTGGAGTACAAGTCACAGGAGGTTCTGCTCAACCTTTATAACACACTGGTGAGGCCTCATCTGGAGTCCTGTGTGCAGTTTTGGTCTCCAGGCTACACAAAGGACATAACAGCACTAGAGAAGGTCCAGAGAAGAGCGACTGGGCTGATTCAGGGCTACAGGGGATGAGTTATGAGGAAAGATTAAAAGAGCTGAGCCTTTACAGTTTAAACAAAAGAAGATTAAGAGGAGACCTGACCTGAAGTGTTTAAAATTATGAAGGGAATTAGACCAGCAGCTTGAGACGGTGACTTTCAAATGAGTTCATCAAGAACACGAGGTAATTTTGTGAAGGGTAAATTTCGCACAAATATTAGGAAGTTTTTCTTTACACAAAGATCGATAGACACTTGGAATAAGCGACCAAGTCGTGTGATAGACAGTAAGACTTTAGGGACTTTCAAAACTCTACTTATTTTGGACGAAATAAGTGGAGAGGACTGGCGAGCTTTGTTGGGCTGAATGGCCTGTTCTCGTCTCAAGTGTACTAATGTTCTAATGTGTTGTTCACAGAGCACTACTTGCTATATATAACTTCAATCCTTACAATTTTTCAATAGTGAGTTATAAATTGAGTTTCAATTCTCCTTCCTTTTTAACACACAGTACCCCTTTGGCACACCGCATATCCTCAAAAATGCCCATTTTGTCGTTTTGTTGAGTCGCAGGGGGTACTTCCAGCACCACAAGCCAAAGTCCCCAACAAGCTTCCTGTTCTCCGACTCGTCCCCGTCGTTAATGCAGCCTTTGATGGATGAATATGGGAACGTTAAATCGGGGCTCCACTGTTAACAACTTTATTTCAGGTAGGGGACCCCATTTTTGTTATTACAGAGAGAGAGAGGGGGACACCAATTTGGATCTACACCAGTAGTGTCAGTTACTTCAAATATTGATTTTGTGGTTTTGGTCTGTGTTTGTTGTTTTTTTTTTTTGGTTTCTCGGTTCTCGTTTAATTTTTGTTTTACTTACCTTCAGCAAATCTTTTTTTTGCGGTGAGAATCACACACAGAACAGAAATGAGGTTCATAAAGTCTATTAAACCAGAGTCTGGACAGGACCAAATTCTGAAAAAATAAACCGTCAGACTTCCCTAAACACACACACACCAGCATCTCAGCTGGGAACCAAAGCACAGCGAGGTCCCGGTGCTAATCAGTTGTTCAAATCCCCGTCCGCCTCACTGACCTTCACAAACGGATGGACTGAAGGGGAAGTCAAATGAGGAACCCGTTACTATGAGCTGATGTGTACTGTATGTGGGAAAAATGGTGAAGCGGTCGTCAGGCACTTTATACACAGAAACAGAGATAAGCAGTGACACGGGTGATATGCAGGAACAGACCTTTCCCACCGTGATATCTCATTTCTGTCCATATTGTCTGGTGGTCTGGGTGACAGGAGATGGCTTTGCTTCTCTGATGATCTCTAACTTCCCCCAGGCTCTCGTTATTGATTTTTGAAGCCCATGTCTGTGCCCATTGAAGTCAATGAGAGGTAACTGGAGCAAAACACAAGGGACACACTGTGCCATCGTGCCACCCACTTGTGAGGTGAGGGCAACTCGAACTGCTTGTGATGCCCAGGTTGTCTGCAGCTGGCATACTCCTGTCTCCTCCTAACTGGATATCAATAGCCACAACCGAGGATGGACTGAGCAACGAAGACACACAAACACAGCAAGGGTGGCGCAAAACAAAAGCAGGTGAAGGAGGAATCCCTCATCGGAAGGGAAGCTGAGATGACAAAAATGAAACAATCCAAGCGACCGGTTAAAACTCCCGTTGTCAGGATCAGTCCCTATAAATTTATTTATTTATTTATTTGCCCCCCTAGCGTATTTGGTGCCTCGACCTCCAGCTAACTAAATCACCTAAATACAAACATTGGTACGGAAGCCAAGAGGAGACGTGCAATGTCGTTATTTTTTTAAATTGTCTACTCGAGATAATGGAATAATTTTATCGAGATGCAGGGAAAATGAAAATTTGTTTTCTTGAGATAACAGAATAATTTTATTGTGATCTCGAGAAAACAAAACTTAACCTTTGCTCCTGGCATCAGGACGACGCCTATACAGCTGAAGCCTTGCTAAGCGTCTTCTTAAATGACGGACAATAACGTTATTATTTTCTAAACTAAGGCATAAACATATTTCAGCCTGCGTCAGCCCTTGATTGAACAAAAATGTGACCCACTGATCAAAACAGTTCTGCTCTTTTTGTACTTCAACCAGGACATGGCTTCAATAAGCTAAACATTAAACGTTAATTACAATTATTTCATAATTTCAAGAAAACAAGATCTTTCGTTTTATCGAGATCTCGATAAAATTATTCCATTATCGTGAGAAAACAAAGTTCGCTTGCTCGAGATCTCGATAAAATTTGTCTGCTATCTTGAGGAAACAATTAAAAAAAATAACGATATTGCACATCCTCTCTCAGCTTCCATACATTGGTGTTACGAATTGATCGCTCTTTTTTTAATAGTTTGTTCCTGGGAAAGAAAGTTTACTCGATCAAAAATAAAAACCACGACTTTCTTGATATTTTTTAGTTTATAATATAAAAACAGAATGAGAATCTGAAAATCTAACAACATCACATTAAAGTTTGATAAACTCTGAAAAGAATGATACCAAACATGTATATGTAGGGGGCTGCATGGGGGTGTAGTGGTAGCTCTGCTGCCTCAGAGTTAGGAGACCCGGGTTAACTTCCTGCGTCCTCCCTGTGTGGAGTTTGCATGTTCTCCGTGTGTCTGCGTAGGTTTTTCCCACAGTCCAAAGACATGCAGGTTAGGTGCATTGGTGATCCTAAATTGTCCCTATTGTGTGTGTGTGTGTGCCCTGCGGTGGGTTGGCGCCCTGCCTGGGGATTGTTTCCTGCCTTGCACCCTGTGTTGGCTGGGATTGGCTCCAGCAGACCCCCGTGACCCTGTAGTTAGGATATAGCGAGTTGGATAATGGATGGAGAGTTGATTGATTGATTTATTTATTTTATTTTATTGTATTTTATTTTAAAAAACAACATCAGTTCTGACCAAAGTGCTGTACAATAAAACCCAACATATAAGACACACAATAACCAAAAGGATAAATGAAACAGAAACACATAAGAGCTGAAGAAATTCATCTCTCTATTATAAAAGAAAATCTTGGGATGAAACGAAACTCTTGCCAAGAGATTTTTTTAAGTCCCGCCCTCCTCTCAACCATTTCCCGTTAACAGTCCACACCCGCGGTCCTCTCACCTCTCATTCGTATGAATGCTTTTGTCAGACTCTGTTCCTGGGGCCTCATGCATAATGCCGTGCGTAGAACTGACACTATAACATGACGTAAGTACAAAAGCCGAAATGTGCTTAGGCACAGAAAAATCTAGATGCAGGAATCTGTGCGTTCGCCAACTTCCGCGTTCTTCCGCTCCATAAATCCTGATCAGCGTGAAAAGTAACACTCGTGCTTGCTCGTGCAGTCCCGCCCCAACTCCTCCCAGAATTACGCCTCTTTGAATATGCAAATCAATATAAATAGCCCTTAAGCTCAGCGTTCTGTGAAAAGACAATGGGAAAAGCACGGGGGAAAATGGAGGAAATTTCAGCGAATACCAAGTGGAGGCAAAGAAAAAACGCACTATTTGTTGGTTTAAACAGAGGTATGAACAACAAAAGGAAGTTGATCGAGTGACATAGCGTGTCGGAGAAACTCGAAAGCTCAAGTTCACAAAGTCGCACAGTGCCGGAAATAAAAAAGAAGTTGTCGGATATCAAAGTCGCCGTGAAAAGGCAAGTCGTAGCCCACCGTCTGAGTGTCACATGAAAGCTTAGGGTACAGAGAAAAAAAAAATAGACACACAGTGGGAAAAAGCACGAAATGTCAACTTCAATCTCGACATTTCCACTTTAATCACGTAGTTTATTTTGTCATTAAAGTAGAACATCATCAACTTCATCTTAAAATCGTTTAATTAACCAGTTTCTCAAATCACGTCGTAATTAAAGTAGCACGCTAAATGCTTTGTTTTGTATGTGATCTTTTATGTGTTCTGTGTGTGAATCACTACTTGCTTCTTAAATCGGCTCTCTTCCTCTGACAGGACACAGAATCCATTACATTCGTGATATCACAGCTCTCTGAATAACTAAAATACTGAGATGTATACGTGATATCATTTTCATGATGATAGGAATTAAAGCACGTTATTAAACATGGGTTTCACGGTGGCGCAGTGATTGTGCGTGACCTTCGATAAAATAATTTATTGCAGCAGTACTCGGGGGCAGCTCTAGGCTTGTGGTGGCACTGGGCAGAGGAAGAATCGGTGGCCCCTTCGCCCGCCAGTGTCAATATGGTATCTTATGCACGGCGGATGGCGGATGGCGTCTGTTGCGGACACTGCATAGCCGCCTCGTGCTCATGACACAAGCGTTTAACTTTTGTTGAAATTTGCCGCTGCGTTTTTAGCTGTGTCGTTATTTTCTCTTTCTGTTTTATATTCAATATATATTGGCTTGGCGGCCCTGTGCAGGTGCACAGTTTGCACAGGTCTAAGGCCGCCCCTGCAGTACTGTCTCTTTCAAACGTACTAACCACCAATGTCTGTCCTTCCTTTTCTTTCTCCAAGTAACCGATTGCCAAACAATCAGCTCTGTAATCGACGTTAAGCCATCTGTAAGCTTATAACACTGATTCTTCAAAACTTTTAAGGAACATAGAAATATCTTTGTAGTACATATTTAATTATTCTATCCTTCACGCCAGTCCCAGTGAAGCATACAGGGTTAGGCATACAATTCGTGAGCGGAGTGCCAGTTCCTTATAGCGATAGCGTAGCAACACCGTGTCCTTTAATTATTAACAATCTATATATATAATTCACTAAGGCAAGACACCCATGGAAAGCACGCCGGAAGGGGCGTGGATTCACTAAGCCGCCGACAAGTAAGGCACCTATGGCGCACGCAGGAAGGAGCCACGCCCACCAACTCCATGACCATTGGATACGACGACAACTTGCGGAGCCACGCCCACCAACTCGGATGCGACGACACAGAGGCCACATGCACCTCGGAGCGACGTTGACTGTTCATAGAGGCATGTTTCTCGCGGAGGTGAATCGCCATATGCAGCGTGTAAAACGGTTTGCGAGGGGTATCCCATGGGATCCTTAAAACAATCCTTTACAACTGAGGTTAAAACACAATGAAGTAAGCAGTCTTTAAAAACCGAGTTTTCGGTTACGACGCACGACCGCGTGCACCATAGCAAACTGTTTTACACGCCACATACAGCAATTCGCGCTACTACCGTGGTCGGGTGTCTTGGTGGATTATATATAGAAAAGCAGCCAAAACCGCACAGAGCAATGAAAAGTCTACGTGAGTCACAGGTGCATGTGGACTGTGCAAAGACGACAACAACTCAAATGACGAGTTGGAGGTGGGCACATGAGCAGGCAGGGCGCGATGGCGGTCCGCCAGTTTTCAGTCACGGACAATTGTGTGTTGGTTCGTTCCGTGCATTGTTACAATGTTGCTTTTCTTGCTGATTTATTACAGTACCGATTTTTCAAATGTAAATTTTCTCCCTGTGCTTAAAAATCATTAAAAAACCGGCCGATTATGCGGCGTATGGTACGCCGCGGGTTGGCTAGTATAGATTATTTAAATGAAGTTAAAGTTTTATCTGTATAATATAATAAACATATTTTGCTGCATTTCATCTTAAAAATGATATTGTCTTCATATGTAAATACGCGCTTTATAAAGTGGCTCAGGTTGTGTAATATTTTAACTGTAGTGCAAGTTTCCAGTGAGGTGATTGTACTTAAAGTACAAACAGATCTACCAGGAGCACTTGATGGACTGATTGAGTGCGTTTAGGGCTCTTGGGATGAAACTCTTTCTGATCCGCGAAGTCTGTACAGGAAAGGTTTGAAGTGTTTGCTGTGTGTGAAGCAGTTCAAATAGGATGCATGGCAGAAGCAGCGTGTGCTTGATGCTGTATACTGATAATTCTCTTTCCGATCAGCTTCTCCGAGTGGTGCAGTGAGAGTAATAAGGAAAAAGATGATCTGCTGTGGCAACCCTAACGGGAGCAGCTGAAAGAAGAAGAAGAAGGTGCAGTGAGAGTAACAACGTTAAAGCAGCTATGGTATTTAGAATAGTTCGACCATTCCGTGGACCATTATATTGTTACAGGTTAATTACAATCAGATGCCTTAAACTAATAAACAATAAGCAGTTAATTTCAGTGTATTTATAAAGCTGCATCAGGAAAAGAAAGGATAACCACACAGGAACTGTAGCACTGCTTTGATGCTGGGTGCCGCCAGTCTGCAAAACCGAGCGGAGAACTTGCGTACGACAGGGTATGAGCTACCGTGGAAATGTGCGTGGCTTTACGCCAAGTTTAGGTTTTATACATCACAATTTGAACGTGGAAACGTTCTTACGCAACATTTCTGTGCGTACGCACTGTTTATACATGAGGGCCCAGCTCTCTCAGCTCTTATGAATTTTTACGTTTTCCTCACTCTATGTTCCCAATAAAAGAAGACTTATTATGTCCAAATCTTATTGAAGAATTTCATCCCAAAGGGTTATCAACACCAAAAAATGTGTACACAGACAATCCCAACACCGAGAAACGATGAAGTCAAACGAATTAATGCGAAAATTGTTGATCGGTTACACGGCAAATTGGTTAAATGCGTATCTGTAGACTTTGCTGAAACAGTTGGTGGTGATGTTGCGGAAGATGAAAACATCAACTTACAATATCACGAAGAATATCTACAACCATTAACACCGTCCGATGTTCCACCGCACAAATGACTGTAGAAAGAAGGATATATTGTAAAGTTATTGTGTAATTTATGTCTGAGTGATGGGCTATGCAATAGGACGAGATTAGTTGTAGTGAAAATTGGTAGAACAATTCTGACATGTAAAATTTTAACAGCCGACAAGAAAGGTAATGTAATCTAACATGAGACACCAAAGGAGATCTTGTTATGCCATTCGTATTAAAACGTTTACAGTTTCACGTTAGAATATCTTTTGCAAAGACAATTAACAATTCACTGGGTCAAACAATCAAAAATGTTGTTTTATTTATTAGAGAGAAAGAAACGAAATTCAACTACGGGCAGTTATACGTTGCATTGTCATGATGAAAGTTCAAACGCGGAATTAAAATTCAAAACGATATTGACGAAAAGTTAATTCCAAATATTGTTTTTATTGAAGTTTTACAGTAAAAGTGTAAGTTTGAAAAGTACTTGCGTGTTAATTTCAAAGCCAAACAGAACGAAATTTAATTTATTACGTTTTACTATTTTTTTACTATGGTGAATTACTCGCTGTAATGTAAAATAGTTAGGTTTATTATGCATATGTAACAATTCCCACAAAAATAACAATCTGTTTAAATTGTACATCCGAATCCCCATACACGAGCGGCAGAGCCATGAAGCAGCTAGCACGTAGCACCCGCCCGGGGGTTGGCAAGCGCAGCGAGCAGGGGGCAGATCCCCCTAGTGATAAAAAAAAGGAAAGCACAAAGATACAAAGTGTGTTTTTAAATGAGATTTAAAGACAGCAAGTGAAGGAGCCTGCCTTGGAGCTGCAACTGATAAAAGCCCAATCACCTCGGGCACCTCACCCGATCACCTTGTGTCTTAGGAACAAATAAAAGCATCTGGTCTGCTGACCTGAGAGGGTGAGATGGTACATAAGGGTGCAGCAGTTCTCCCAGATAAAATGGGGCACAACCATTAATGGATTTAAAAACAAATACAAGGATCTTAAAATGGATTTGAAAACAAACTGGAAGCCAGTGCAGGGAAGCCAAAATTGGGGTAACATGTTCTTGCTTGCTTGTACCAGTTAAAAATCGAGCAGCGGCATTTGGAGGCCTGGCTAACTCCAAAAAAAAGCGCATTGCAGTGATCTAGACGAGAGGCTATAAAAGCACATATCACTCTTTCAAGGCTGCATTTAGACAAAGACAGCCACCTCAACTGGAAAAAGCAAGATTTCCACACTGCGTTCACATGGCCATCAAGTTTTAAAGTAGAATCCATTTTCACACCTAAATTTGTGATCATGGGATTTCTCATATTGAGCCACAGTGGAAAGGTCCGATGCAAGGGGGTTTTGTTCTCATTAAAATTTAGAAAGTGTAATGCCATCCAACTCCTGATGTCAATAAGGTAATCAAGGAGGGGCTGGACAGAGCATGGACAGGGACGCTTTAGGAGGAAATAAACCTGACAGTCGTCAGATGAAAGGAAATACCATGCCGAGTGGCAACAGGTACAAGGAGAACAGAAGAGGTCCCAGGACGGAGCCCTGTGGTACCCAAGGGGATGGCAAAAGAGAAGGAGGTAAAAATCATCAATGCTGACACGAAAACTTCTATCCGAGATGAAAGGACCTAAACCATTGGAGAGCTGAACCTGTGATGCCCACCCACTGCTCCGGCCTGGAGATGAGGATCTCATGGTCTGTTGTGTCAAAGGAAGTTATTAAGTGGCACACAGTCTCCAGAGTCCACTGCTAAGAGAATAACATTAAAAAAAAAAAAACATAGCAGAGTGGACTCAGTGCTGTGGTGAGTTTTAAACCCAGAGTGGAACACTTCCAGAATTGCGGGTTCATCCAGGAAGGACTTCGGGTGGGTGTGGATGAATTTTTTTCAAGAGTTTAAACAGAAAAAAGGTAGTTTGGAAATAGGCCTAAAGTTTGACGTAACAGAGTGGTCTAGACCCGGTTTGTTCAGCAGGGGTTGCGCAACAGCACCCTTTACACAAACCAAGAGCTTCGGCGTCTCCTCCTTATCCCAAGTCCCTGCTGCTCACCCTACCGGTCCGTTTTCATGCAGCTCATGTCCCCGCCGCCATCGCTTGCCGTTTAGCAGGGACCCTCTACCACCATTCCTTGGCATCCACAGCAATCACTCAGAGGTGGCCAGTCACTTTTGTTCACTTGGAACTCACCCCTACCTCCGTGAGTGCCGTCCCCTCGATCTCCCCTGGGGGCATCGTTCTTGACCGCCTCAATAGCAGCACCGGCTCCGCCATGAGCCTGTCCATCTTCTTTACTCTCCTCTTCCTTTCATCCTCCTGTCTTTCTTTCTCTTTCTTTCTCAGCTCCCTCTCCTAAAAGGCACCCCTTTATATTCCTGTGGGGCGTGGTGCCCCAATTTGCAATCAAGCAAGCTAAGTGAGTCAATTGGCTCGTCTACACACTTATTACCCCTAAACGTCACCGTTCACTTTACTTAAAAACCTTGCACATTGCCACGGACTCCCTGCACTCACTTCATCCCACTGCCTCATCTTCAGCAATCAATCCTGGGGGGGTGGGGGGCTGGTGGTGTTTGTTCTGAGGACAGACTGTGCGGTGCGGGTCCTGCTCCACTCTCCCACTTCCCATTGTGGCATCTCTCCAACCCAACACCATCAGTCATGTAACCGGATAATCTTGGCAAATGGGGACAAATCACTCTCAGAGCGCGATCTATCTATCTATCTATCTATCTATCTATCTATCTATCTATCTATCTATCTATCTATCTATCTATCTATCTATCTATCTATCTATCTATCAAACATCTTTAATGTCTGTATTATATACGACCTTTCATATCTACCTATCTAACTACAATAGAGTGTGTTTCATATCAATTAAAAAAAAAGCACTATCTATCTATCTGTCTGTCTGTCTGTCTGTCTGTCTGTCTGTCTGTCCTGCTGTAGGGTCAAAAGTTTAGCAGGTGGGGACAGAGGGTCTCTGACATGTCACCTTGTGGTATGGCCAGCAGTACAGAGCCTGTACCTCACTGACCTGTGACTGGTGTCAGTATTGTATCTGTCAGAAATTCCATCAGCAGGGTGGCTGCAGACCTAAGCCAATCTTCTTTGGTGGACCAGTCTGGTGTGTTACTTATACTTTACTCTATCTATCTATCTATCTATCTATCTATCTATCTATCTATCTATCT
>JANRMT010062820.1:29296767-29309783 GCA_026402145.1 Polypterus bichir lapradei
ATCTATCTATCTATCTATCTATCTATCTATCTATCTATCTATCTATCATATAGTGCCTTCCATATCTATCTATCTATCTATCTATCTATCTATCTATCTATCTATCTATCTATCTATCTATCTATCTATCTATCTATCTGTCTGTTGCTTAAATGATGAAAGTCAATGTTGTGTGGATCCTAAACCCCTAAATCCAGTGGTTCTCAATCTGTGGGGCAGGCCCCCCTAGGGGGGGGCGCAAAGTAACAAAAAAGGGGGACGCAAAGATGTGAAAAAAAGAAAACAAAAATCAAAAATATGAAAAATACATCTATTGAAACCAAAACAAATTAACTTAAACTACATTTTGATACTAGAAAAATAAATATATAGTTAGATAAATGTCAATAAAAGTTAAGTAGGTATAATAAAATATGCACATATGATATATCATTAATTAAAAAAGAACAAATTGGTATTAGTGGACTCCTTTCAAAAAAACATTAGGGGGACGTGATTAAAACTGTTATGAAAACTTGGGTCGCAAATACTTAAAGATTAAGAAACGCTGCCTAAATCCTTTTCAGAGGTGTAGATCAGGGTCTCCCATCTTACTGTAATAATAATAATAAAATAATAATGTAATTCATTTATATAGCGCCTTTCCCATGCTCAAAGTTTCTTTTGCCTTTCTCATGCTTTCCTTTTCTACGTTAATTTCAATTCCCATGAGGTCACTCAGCCCTGGAGCTCATCGGGGTCTTTTTTCAAATTGGTTTGCTGCCTCCTGAGTGTCTGCCATTACTCCAATTTGCATATCATCTGCACATTTCCTAAGTTTATTGTACTTTTTCCAAGCTCAGGCTGATTAAGACCTACCCGAGGTTCACCATGACACCACACACACATTTCGTTTTCTCATTCTCGGGTAATGAATGTTGTTTGATGATGGGGAAGAAAAAAAAAAGAATGTAAATGATTTCAGCACAAGGCTTCAACTTGACAAAATCTCTAAAAGTGAAGGGGTCAGAATGCTTTCACAATCCTAGTTTTGTAGCATTGTGGCCAAAATTTGGAGCACTCAGGCCAGCCAGTGTGATAAACCTGGTTTGGGTGGAGCAGCCGTTTCTCAGCAATCGGTGGCCCGGCCTGCGCAGCACCGGCTGGCAGTGACACTGATAAGCGTGTTGACACAACAGGCTCAAGATGAAGGAATCGGCAGTTCGTTCCGCTCAGCTCCGGGCTTTTCCACCTGGTGTTTTAATGACCCCTGCTGAGCACCAAGGAAAAATGAAGCTGGCTAGAACCAGTTTGTGAAAGGCAGTGCTGCTGCTATTATACAAAAGGGCCACCTGATAAAATGATATACAAGTCTCACAATGTCCCTCACATGTGTCGCACTGAACCCTCTGCCACCTCTCAGAAAAGCTGAATGAGAAGTGAAATCTAATGGACAAACGGCAGGAATGACTTCAGACTGGCTACCCTAACCTGTCATGTCATGAAGTCCCAGGAGGTTCAACATTCAAGGCTGCTTTATTTAGTCAGGTTTACACAAGAAAACATCTCAGCTTCATCGAATAACAAGACAGAAAGAAATGAAACAAAACAAAATAGAGACAAAGACAGGTTAAGGCAGCGTTTCTCAACCTTTAAGTATTTGCCACCCGAGTTTTCATAACAGTTTTAATCGCGCCCCATAAGGTTTTTTTGAAAGGTGCCCACTTTGTTATTGTTGAATTCGTGTTTATTTTATGATCGCCGTAACGGAAACTGGGGTGGGATCGTCTTAGTTTGTGTAGTTATATTTCATTTATCATTGTTTAATACATTCTTCAATTTCTGTTTGCTTCTTCTTCTTTCAGCTGCTCCCATTAGGGGTTGAGACAGCAGATCATCTTCTTCCTGACACTCTTCTCCACCCATTCCACCCTGCCTGCACTCTCTTCTTCATCTCTCTTCCACAATCCCCATTACTCTGTACTGTTGATCCCAAGTATTTAAACTCATCCACCCTCGCCAACTCTACACCCTCATCCTCACCATTCCTCTAACCTCCCTCTCATTTACACACATGTATTGTGTCTTGTTCCTACTGACATTCACTCCTCTCCTCCTCATATCTCCATCTCTCCAGGGTCTCCTCAACCTGCTCCCTACTCTCGCTACAGATCACAATGTCATCAGCAAACATCACAGTCCACTGGGTCTCCTGTCTAATCTCGTCTGTCAACCTGTCCATCACCATTGCAAATAAGAAAGGGCTCAGAGCCGATCCCTGATGTGATCCCACCTTCATCTCACAACGGTCACACTTCCCTCATACATATCCTGTGCCACTCTTACGTACTTCTCGGCCACTCCCGACTTCCTCATACAATACCACAGCTCCTCTCAGTCACCCTGTCATTTGCTTTCTCCAGGTCCACAAAGACGCAATGCAACTCCTTCTGGCCTTCTCTAAACTTCACCATCAACATCTTCAGAGCAAACATCACATCTGTGGTGCTCTTTCTTGGCATGAAACCATCCTGCTGCTCGCTAATCATCACTTCACTTCTTAACTGAGCTTCCACTACTCTTTCCCATAACTTCGTGCTGTGGCTCATCAATTTTTTCCCCCTGTAGTTACTGCAGTGCTGCACATCCCCCTTATTCTTAAATATCAGCACCAGTACACTTCTTCTTCACTCCTCATCATCCTCTCACTTTCCAAGATTCCATTAAACAATCTGGTTAAAAGCTCCAGTGCCATCTCTCCTAAACACCTCCATGCTTCCACAGGTATGTCATCTGGACCAACGACCTTTCCATTTTTCATCCTCTTCATAGCTGTCCTTACTTCCTCCTTGCTAATCCATTGCACTTCCTGATTCACTATCTCCACATCATTCAACCTCTTCTCTCTCTCGTTCTCTTCATTCATCAGCCTCTCAAAGTACTCTTTCCATCTACTCAACACACTCTCCTCGCTTGTGAGTACATTTCCATCCCTAACCTTCTGCACATCTTTCCCAGCTCGGTCCCTCTGTTTGGCCCACAGGTCCTATTTCCCTCCTTAGTGTCCAACCTCTCATACGACTCATCATACTCCTTTTCTTTAGCCTTCACCACCTCTCTCTTCACATTGCGCCTTATCTCCTTGTCCTCTTGTCTACTTTCTGCATCTTTCTGACTATCCCACTTCTTCTTTGCCATCCTCTTCCTCTGTATACTCTCCTGTATTTCCTCATTCCACCACCAGGTTTCCTTTTCCTCCTTCCTCTTTCCAGATGTCACTCCAAGCACCCTTCTTGCTGTCACCCTTACTACATCTGCTGTAGTTTCCCAGCTGTCTGGTAACTCTTCATAGCCACCCAGTGCCTGTCTCACCTCCTCCCTAAACTTAACCTTGCAGTCTTCCTTTTTCAACGTCCACCATTTGATCCTTGGCTCTGCTCTCACTCTCTTCCTCTTTTCTTGATCTCCAATGTCATCCTACAGACCACCATCCTAAGCTGCTTAACTACACTTTCCCCTGTCACCACTTTTCAGTCTTCAGTCTCCTTCAAATTATTATTACCGTTTGCTTTTTTGTCTCTGTGAAGGAGTGTGTGTGAGTCGGGCCAAGGCTGGGTGTGTTCCTGGGATCCGCACCGAAAAAATAAATAAATCGCCTTTCAGAGGCAGTGAGAATCTTAGCTGGGTTTTTCAGTCTGCTGCAAAGGGGTAAGGACGTGTGATAACGAGAGACCACGAATATGTGGGCAAAAGAATGATGGGAGTGGCAGTCCTGGAGAAGAGACAACGAGGGAGACCAAAGCAGAAGTGGAAAGATGAAGTAACATAAGATCTGAAGGACAAGAGTCTGACTGGCTGATCAGGCACATTGACCCCACATGCAGGTGGGAACAGATGAAGAGGAAGAAGAAGAAGACGGCAGGCCTACCACTGAAACTATTTACAGCTTTTGTAGACAGGATAAGGCAGGGGCTGGGCAACGTCAGTTCTGGGTGGTGGTGCCCAAATATTTAATTACAAACCAATCGAAATGTCACTTGAGCAGTTAAGTGCTTCATCAGCAATAATTGACTTCTCATTAAGAAATTTGGCTGGCACCAAAACCTGCAGCCACTGAGGCCCTCCGGGACTGGCGCTACCAACCCCTAGTACAAGGACACAGGCGATTTAAATGTTTTTGCCTAAATCCACCTGATAAGATGGCAGGAATGCCCAGTTCAGTTGGTGTTCTGTGCCAAAAGCAAACTGCTGGCTCCTTTCAGAGGTGGTGAGAATCTTAGCTGGGGTTTTCAGTCCGCTACAAAGGGATAAGGACGTGTGATGACGAGAGACCATGAATATGTGGGCAAAAGAATGATGGGAGTGGCAGTCCAGGAGAAGAGAAAGCGAGGGAGACCAAAGCAGAAGTGGAAAGATAAAGTAACATAAGATCTTAAGGACAAGAGTCTGACTGGCAAGGAGGTGTGGAACTGAGCTGCGTGGAGAAGGCTGATCAGGCACATCGTTACCCAACATGCAGGTGAGAACAGATGAAGAGGAAGAAGAAGATGACGACAGTCCTACCACTGAAACTACGTATTAACAGCTTTTGTAGACAGGATAAGGCAGGGGTTGGGCAACGTCGGTTCTTGGCTGGGGACAAATGTTTAAATAGAAACCAATCCTTGCCAATCTCAGACATTATTTCACTTAGTCTGCGATGTTAGGTTCGTATATCGCAGATTTTTTTCCTTTCCAAGGATATCATCTAATGATCTGAAGCCTAAAACGGATCATTTTCAGTCTCACGTTTTTCTCTGAAGTGTTTTATTACCAAATGGTGCAGGATGAATCCACATGGGAAACAAGTTTTGCCATTTGCATCTTATTACTAATAATGAGCCATTAAAAAAAAATTAAAGCAATTACGGGTGGGGAACCTGAACAGGCGAGACCACTAAAATAGAAATCGAAATGTCACTTGAGCAGTTAAGTGCTTCATCAGCAATAATCTTCTCATTAAGAAACTGGTCTGAAACCAAAATCTACAGCCACTGTGGCCCTCCGGGGCTGGCGCTGCCAACGGGCGATTTAAATGTTTTTGCCTAAATCCATCTGATAAAATGGCAGGAATGCCCAGTTCAGCTGGCATTGTGTGCCAAAAGCAAACTGCTGGCTGATTTCAAAGGCTGAAAGAGATGAATCTGATAAAACGATGCAGACAGGAAGGCGCCATACACTTCATTTTTTGTACGAGTCTGATATGGACTCTGACTTGGGTGGTTAATTAAGCAAAGGGGAGGCCATCACAGCACGACAATTAGCTGACAGACTCGAAGGAAAAGACCATGAGAGCCTCAATGAAGCGTGACTCAATATTAATTAAAAGAAACCAAAACTAGAGAAAAACAAATGCTGAAATTAGGAGGCCAAAATACTAAAAAGAGAAATAAATTAGCGTAAACGAGACAAGAGCACAAGATAAAGGGGTCTTGGGCCCCCCTCAGAGGCAAACCCCATACATTAAAGTTACGCAAAATGTCTCAAAAGGTTGAAACGTCTTTTGAAATCAATCAGTCTTCCACAAGATGGCGTTGTTTCCTGTTAGGATGGATTCTGGGAGGAAGAGGCGGGTCCAGGTGGTCTGACCCCGGAAGTGATGTCACAGCTGGAGAGGACTGTCAATCTTCCTTTCTTCAAGAGGGGTAGGAGAAGAGATAACATTATTAGGCAGCGCCCCCTCATGTCTCGGAGGTAAATTACACTCACTCCAGCCTTTAGGTTGTTCCCCAAGCACACACGTGTGACTTTAGATATCGATCCTTCAGAAAGTACTCGGACCCCCTTTCGCTTTTTCACATTTTTTTTTTAATATTGTAGCCTTCTGCTAAAATCACTTCAGTCCATTTTTCTTTCCTCATCAAGCAATCCTCTATACAACAAGGAGTGACACAGTAAAAATGGGATTTTAGGCAATTTTAGTAAAAATAAAAAACTGAAATCTCCCATTGCTATGACGCTTGACATGTGGCTCAGGCGTATCCCCCTCTATTGATCATCACTGAGATGTTTCTACACCTTGTTTGGGGTCCACCTGGTGTCAATTCAGCTTATTGGACTCGGGGCTGGCTCTAGCCATGACCCAAGGGGGCACCAATATATACAATCGTGAGGGCACTGATCTCCATGATGCCCTTTGATTTCATATACAGATCTCCAAAGGGGGCACTCCCCCCTTCATCTTCATCAATTTCAGTTATGGATCGGACCGCAGGAATCTTATTTTGGAAGGATCTCTCTAGGCGCTTGCAACTCAGTCCATCAGGCGGTGCAATGTACCCTTCAGCCAGCCCTGACTGGACTGATTCACAAAGGCTCACACCTCTCCATAGAGGGTCCTACAGGTGAGCAAAATCCAGGCCAACCAAGGTCAAAGGAATTGCCTGCAGAGCTCGGAGACAGGATTGTGTTAATTTACAGATCTGGGGAAGGCGACATAAACATTTCTACCATTTTCCCCAGAGCACAGTGGAACCCTTGATTCATAAATGGAAGAAGTTTAGAACAACCTGACTCTTACTAGAGCTGGTCACTCAGTCAAATTGAGCAACTGAGAGAGAAGGACCTTAGTAAGACAAGTGATCAAAAACCTGATGGTCACTCTAGCTGAGCTTCAGGAACCTAATGTGTAGTATAAGGGGCAACACGTTGGGATTACATGCCTACCAGCCGGAACTAGTTTGGAATCCTTACCTGGTCAGGATGCCCATTACATGAAAGGATGGGAAAGAACAACAATACCCAGCTTATTGTCTCTCCCCAATACACTAGGTGGCCATTCAGAATCGAGCAGGGAATGCTGGGAATTGTAGTCCGGTAGAACAGGCCTTAGGTTTTGCTATGGGGTGCTTACATTCCCTATTCTTTGGGACTTCCATATGACCTGGAAATGCTTTCAGAGCTGGTCCACAAAGTACTTCCGGGTTCTCTGTAAAAGAGACAGCACTGCCTTCTCTGCAAGTGGAGATGGTATGGGGCGGCACGGTGGCGCAGTGGGTAACGCTGCTGCCTCACAGTTAGGAGACTCAGGTTCGCTTCACTGTGTGGAGTTTGCATGTTCTCCCCGTGTCTGCGTAGGTTTCCTCCCACAGTCCAAAGACATGCAGGTTAGGTGCATTGGCGATCCTAAATTGTCGTTTGTGTGTGTGTGTGTGCCCAGGGTTTGTTTCCTGCCTTGTGCCCTTTGTTGGCTGGGATTGGCTCCAGCAGACCCCCGTGATCCTGTGGTTAGGATATAGTGGGTTGGTGAATGGATGGATAGTATTATATATATCTATTAGATAGATAGATAGATAGATAGATAGATAGATAGATAGATAGATAGATAGATAGATAGATACTTTATTAATCCCAAGGGGAAATTCACATTTATTATATATATATTGTAAGGTGCGACTTTGCAGTCCAACCGTGGCCAGGCCCCCCAGATAACGTAAGGATGGGGGAAGTCAGCTTTTTTAGGACACTGACTCCTCCAGAATGCTAGATGGGTGACAATGGTGCCCAGGATTCCCACAGGGCACCATGGGACTTGGAGTTCCACATCTCAGCCCTGTTGGGTGCCATGGGTGCCAAAAGCGGGTGCTATGAATATACATGAGCCATACTGCACAAGGTCTCCATGTAACCCAGAGGTGCTGGCAGACCACGTGGGCAGAAGAGCAGAAGCCAGTATAAAAGGACTGGACCGACCTCACAGGAACAAGCCAGAGTCTGGTATAAGACAGGCGCAGTTTGTGGGAGGAGCGGAGGAGAAAAGACAGAGAAAGAAGAAGCATGGTGTGTGCTGTATTGCTTACTTGTGGCTGTAGTGGAGGGAAACGCTTTGGGAAGTCTTTCATTAATAATAAAGAGCTTTGTTGTGCTTTTAACATGTGTCTGTTCTCTTTGTGTTGGGTTTGAGGAGCAACAGTGACCTCTAGTGTCCACTATATATATATATGAAGAATGGGACCAAACCATCCTCCGAGAGCAACTTCTCCTAACCATCCAAAAACAGTTTGGTGACCAACATGACGGAGAACCGGGCCATAAGGCAAAAATGAGAACTAAGTGGCTCGGTGAACAAAACATTGACATTTGGGGTCCATGGCCAGGAAACTCCCCATTGAGAATTTGTGGTCAATCCTCAAGAGGCTGGTGGACAAACACAAACCCAGCAATTCTGATTATACAAGAATGGGCTGCTGCCATCAGTCAGGATTTGGCACAAAAGTTGATTGGCAGACAGCATGCCAGGGTGAATGGCAGAGGTCTTGAAAAAGACAGAAGGGCCAACACTGTAAATGTGGACTCTGTGCATAAACTTCATATCATCGTCAATAAAAGC
Organism: Polypterus bichir lapradei; assembly: GCA_026402145.1. Classification (NCBI taxonomy): domain Eukaryota; kingdom Metazoa; phylum Chordata; class Cladistia; order Polypteriformes; family Polypteridae; genus Polypterus; species Polypterus bichir. The sequence continues at coordinate 29,305,115 of JANRMT010062820.1, forward strand.
CTTTGAAACTTCTGAAATGTTTGTAATTCTACTTCAGTATACCAAAGAAAAAGACTGAAGTGGCAAACTTTGTGAAAACCAACACTTGGGTCATTCTCCACACTTTTGGCCATGACTGGCAATGGTGGTTAAGATGAGGGCCCCGTTGCCCTCTGGTTGTGTGAGGGTTTTCTGACTCAAAGGGCATTTCGTGACTGATGTTGTGGGCATCACCTGATCGGCCTCAGTGGTACTGCAAGTTAGACCCGTCTCACTCTGGGACTCCTAGATCATAATAATTACGACTCCTGCCAATTGTTCAGTGGTTTTTATGGTGCAATTTAAGTAGCTGGAAGTGTTGGTCCTTTTAGCCCAAAACTAAACTGGCAGGGTAGAGCGGTGTCCCCACTTTGGCTCTGAGTAGCCTCCCTCATGACATCCATTATTAATGATCCCAGCAGTTGGGTTTCTGACCAGTTTCCACCTATCTAATATTCCCTGTAACTCCAGTCTTCCCAGTATGGAAAAAAAAGAAAGGAGCAGAGGATCAGGTATTTCAAGCACCTTTGGAGGAGCTGAAGGAGGAGGATGCTGAACCGTGAGGGGCCGCTGTGCCATCTGCCAGGAGCCCCGTGCCTCGTCAGCCCATAAAACGGCGTGCTGACCTTTGTGAAACAGTCGGCCTACGTGATTCATTATTTATAAGGCGTTCTGCATGCAAATGCGCATTCAAGGAGGCAGCTGTCGAGGCCGTGAATAAACTGCTTTCAAAGGGGGGGCAATGAAAAGCTCGGCTGAGGTGTCTCATCTATCAGCGAAATGCAATTAGTGAATCGGCGCACCATCGGTGGGAGGGCATGGCAGAAGGCGCTCCTTGTGCTTAGTGCTGCACCTTTATGTAAGGCGGCACATCGTCAGGGCTGACTCCCCTTTTTGTATCCGTCTGTGCTTTCTGGAGCATTCATCTGCATGCTGAGTGTGCTGAGGTGCCGTTGAAACAGGCAGCCCTGCTTTGGAATTCCAAGAAAAACTTAGAATTAAAGTTTGCGATCCCGCTGGGATATGCTTGGCATACTTTCCACAGTTTATGAACTCGTCTGTTTCTCTGTAAAGCAAGCAGTCATTAGGCTGGCCATTTAAGAGCCTTGGAATCTCAAAGAAAAATAAAAATGAATCAAACAGGGAAGTAAACAGTCGTTCAATCATTCAGCTAATCAATCAGTGATGCGAGCAAAGAAGTAAAGAGTTAAATAGCCGCTCGGTCAATCAATGAATCAAATGGAGAAGTAAATGATCACTCAGTCTCTCAGGCAATCAATCAATCAATCAAGCAAGCAAGCAAGCAACAAAGTAAAGTGGTAATGAGGAACTTAATCAATCAATCAATCAAGCAATCAAAAAGGGAAGTCAATGGCCATTCAGTCACTCAGCCAATCAAGTAATCAAGCAAGTAAGTAAAGAGTTAATAAGCCACTCAGTCAACAAAACAATCAGCTGTTCAATCAAGTAATCAATCAAACAAACAGGGAAGTAAAGAGTCAATTAGCTACTCAGTCAATCAAAGAATTAAATACTCCAACAAACGGGGAACTAAAGAATCATTTGGTCACTAAGCCAATCAATCAATCAATCAATCAATCAATCAACCAGTCAAACAGGGAAGTAAATGGTCATTCTGTCACTCAGCTAATCAATTAGTGCCTGTGCATCTTTGTGTTCATCCAGTTGCTATGCCTCTGTCATTCCAACAAATGGTACATCACAAACATTTGTAGTAATAAAATGCATTGATTTTATCATTCTAACAGATGGTGCATCACACACATTAACACTGCTTTAATTAATTCCTGTACCAAAATGGCAAATATTAGAGGCAGATGCATTTGCTATTCCAACACATGGCACATCACAAACATTTATTACTACATCTGTTTGTGAGGCACCATCTGTTGGAATTACAAATGCCATCCATCCATCCATTTTCCAACCCGCTGAATACGAACACAGGGGTCTGCTGGAGCCAATCCCAGCCAACACAGGGCAGGAACCAATCCTGGGCAGGGTGCCAACCCACCGCAGGACACACACAAACTAGGGCCAATTTAGAATCACTAATCCACCTAACCTGCATGTCTTTGGGAGGAAACCCACGCAGACATGGGGAGAACATGCAAACTCCACACAGGGAGGACCCGGGAAGCGAACCCGGGTCTCCTAACTGTGAGGCAGCAGCGCCACCGTGTCGCCCAATTACAAATGCAATGCATTTTATTACTACATCTGTTTGTGAGGCACCATCTGTTGGAATTACAAATGCCATCCATCCATCCATTTTCCAACCCGCTGAATACGAACACAGGGGTCTGCTGGAGCCAAACCCAGCCAACACAGGGCAGGAACCAATCCTGGGCAGGGTGCCAACCCACCGCAGGACACACACAAACTAGGGCCAATTTAGAATCTCCAATCCACCTAACCTGCATGTCTTTGGACTGTGGGAGGAAACCCACGCAGACACGGGGAGAACATGCAAACTCCACACAGGGAGGACCCGGGAAGCGAACCCGGGTCTCCTAACTGTGAGGCAGCAGCGCCACCGTGCCGCCCAATTACAAATGCAATGCATTTTATTATTGCAAATGTTTGTGAGGCACCATCTGTTGGATTTACAAATGCAATGCATTTCATTACTGCAAATGTTTCTGAGACACCATCTGTTGGAATTACAAATGCAATGCATTTTATTACTACAAATGTTTCTGAGGCACCATCTGTTGGAATTATAAATGCAATACATTTTATTAGTACAAATGTTTCTAAGGCACCTTCATTTTGGAATTACAAATGTAATGTGTTTTATTACTTTAAATGTTTCTGAGGCACCATCTGTTGGAATTTAAAATGCAATGCATTTTATTACTACAAATGTTTGTGTTGCAATGCTTTGTATTATTACATGCATTACAAAATGCATTCCAGTAGGTGCTGCACTGCAAATGTTAACACTGAGGTCTACGTTGATTGCTTAGATTTCAACTGATCTTAGCCAGCACAGTTTTAGTTTATAATCAAAGATGTTCCTTTTTCTAACTCTAGTGTGCACTCGGAGATTAGCAGAAGGATAACTACTGCCCTCTGTCTTGCACAAACTGTATCACTCCGATTCAGTTTTCTGGCAGACCAGGAGCAGATGCTTGTCTGTAATCCTGGAACGTCACCTCATATGCACTTTGGTGCCCTTAAAGGCTCTGTGCTAAATGATAATGGCAGCTACAAGGAAATACCAGCTTCTCAGAGCCATGACTGCTTTAAATGATTAGGATCTCCAACTTCTGTTGCCTCTGTCTGATTTCTGTCTTTGCTCTCCGCATGACTGGAGAACTTTCTAAAATGTGGACACAGGCTGTTTACTGTACACATGCAGGCTGAATAATCAGATCTGCATTTCATCTTCACTGGGAATTCTACTCACAGGCAAGTGACCATACTTCTCAGGCACATATACACAGTGTATTCAGTACGTCTTCAGACCCCCACGGTTTCCACCCACTTTACTGTACTGTAGATTTAATTTCAAATGGACAAACTGGCCATCTACAGTATGTCCACTCAGCAATGATAAAGTGAAATCATGTTTTCAGAAAGGCTTGCGGACTCTTCAAAAATGACAAACTGAAACCTTTCATTCCTAGCAGTGTGCATGGTGGCCCTTCTCTGTGTCACTCCAACTTGGGCTGAGGGGGCCCCCTGTTTGCTTTAATCCTCCTCAAGATGTGTCAAGAACTTGATTGGGGGACAACCTCTGCCAAACTGAACTAGAAAGGCATATGTGTACCCGTGTATAGAAGGTCCCACAACTCACACTGTATGAAAGCAGAAAAAACAAGTCAGGAAGTCTGAGGACCTCTCTGTAGACCTCTGTGACCAAACTGTGGTATAAGAGGCACAGGCCAGGACAAGGGGATCAATAAGAATTAAACAGGAATTCAAAATCAGTGTGACAGAATCCATAAGGCAAAGGGCAGTTCACGACTGGACATGACATGACTAATATGAACATGTTGGAATAATGTGGGGTGGCGCAGTGGTAGCACTGCTGCCTCGCAGTTAGGAGACCCGGGTTCGCTTCCCGGGTCCTCCCTGCGTGGAGTTTGCATGTTCTCCCCATGTCTGTGTGGGTTTCCTCCGGGCGCTCCGGTTTCCTCCCACTGTCCAAAGACATGCAGGTCAGGTGGATTGGCGATTCTAAATTGGGCTTGGTGTGTGTGGGTGTGTCCTGTGGTGGGTTGGCACCCTGCCCAGGATTGATTCCTGCCCTGTGTTGGCTGGGATTGGCTCCAGGAGACCCCCGTGACCCTGTGTTCGGATTCAGCAGGTTGGAAAATGGATGGATGGATGGAATAATGGGGGGGGGGGGGGAGTCACTAAATTGTTATGGCTGAGATTAAACGAGAGAGCAGGCTGATCATCAGAAAGCATAAACATACCGAATAATGCAAAGCATGCAAGAATATATGACAAAGGAAAAAATATAAGGACAAGTGTCTGTGCATCTTTGTGTCCATCCAGTTGATATGTCTCTGTCATTCCAACAGATGGTGCATCATAAACGTTAGCTCTGCTTTTATGAATCTCATACCAACTGACATGGAACAGAGACATATAATTGCATTTGTCATTCCAACAGATG
>JANRMT010062820.1:29359113-29369894 GCA_026402145.1 Polypterus bichir lapradei
AGCCTTTGCTCAATACTTTGTCGATGCACCTTTGGCAGCAATTCCAGCCTCAAGTCTTTTTGAATATGATGCCACAAGCTTGGCACACCTATCCTTGGCCAGTTTCGCCCATTCCTCTTTGCAGCACCTCTCAAGCTCCATCAGGTTGGATGGGAAGCGTCGGTGCACAGCCATTTTAAGATCTCTCCAGAGATGTTCAATCAGATTCAAGTCTGGGCTCTGGCTGGGCCACTCAAGGACATTCACAGAGCTGTCCTGAAGCCACTCCTTTGATATCTTGGCTGTGTGCTTAGGGTCGTTGTCCTGCTGAAAGATGAACCGTCGCCCCAGTCTGAGGTCAAGAGCGCTCTGGAGCAGGTTTTCATCCAGGATGTCTCTGTACATTGCTGCAGTCATCTTTCCCTTTATCCTGACTAGTCTCCCAGTTCCATCTCCACAGTATGATGCTGCCACCACCATGCTTCACTGTAGGGATGGTATTGGCCTGGTGATGAGCGGTGCCTGGTTTCCTCCCAACGTGACGCCTGCCATTCACAGCAAAGAGTTCAATCTTTGTCTCATCAGACCAGAGAATTTTGTTTCTCATGGTCTGAGAGTCCTTCAGGTGCCTTTTGGCAAACTCCAGGCAGGCTGCCATGTTCCTTTTACTAAGGAGTGGCTTTCGTCTGGCCACTCTACCATGAAGGCCTGATTGGTGGATTGCTGCAGAGATGGTTGTCCTTCTGGAAGGTTCTCCTCTCTCCACAGAGGACCTCTGGAGCTCTGACAGAGTGTCCATCGGGTTCTTGGTCACCTCCCTGACTAAGGCCCTTCTCCCCCGATCGCTCAGTTTAGACGGTCGGCCAGCTCTAAGAAGAGTCCTGGTGGTTTCGAACTTCTTCCACTTATGGATGATGGAGGCCACTGTGCTCATTGGGACCTTCAAAGCAGCAGAAATTTTTCTGTAACCTTCCCCAGATTTGTGCCTCGAGACAATCCGGTCTCGGAGGTCTACAGACAATTCCTTTGACTTCATGCTTGGTTTGTGCTCTGACATGAACTGTCAACTGTGGGACCTTCTATAGACAGGTGTGTGCCTTTCCAAATCATGTCACATCAACTGAATTTACCACAGGTGGACTCCAATGAAACATCTCAAGGATGATCAGGGGAAACAGGAGGCACCTGAGCTCAATTTGGAGCTTCATGGCAAAGGCTGTGAATACTTATGTACATATGATTTCTCTATTTTTTTATTTTTAATAAATTTGCAAAAACCTCAAGTAAACTTTTTTCACATTGTCATTATGGGGTGTTGTGTGTAGAATTCTGAGGAAAAAAAATGAATTTAATCCATTTTGGAATAAGGCTGTAACATGACAAAATGTGGAAAAAGTGATGCCCTGTGAATACTTTCCATATGCACTGTGTGTGTATATACAGTATATATATATATATATGGCTCAAAAAAAAATGAAAGGAACCTTTTTTTAATCCGAGTATAGCATCAAGTCAATGACACTTTTGGGCTGTTGATCTGCTCAGTTCAGTAGCAGAGGGGCTTGTTCATCAGTTTCAGCTGCTTTGGTGCACTAGAGGGGTAACAATGAGACGACCCCCAAAACAGGAATGAATGGTTTAACAGCTTGAGGGAGGCCACTGACATTTTTCCCTCCTCATCTGTTTTGTCACTCGTTTTGCATTTGGCTACGGTTAGTGTCACTACTAGACCCTACAGAGGTTGCACAGGTAGGATGGCACATCAATACGTGGCATTTCCAGAAGGTTTGCTGTGTGTCCCAGCACAGTCTTAATGGCATGGAGGAGATTCCAGGAGACAGAGAGGCAGTTACTCTAGGAGAACTGGACAGGGCCCCTCGTAGAAGGTCCTTAACCCATCAGCAGTACCCTCTGGTATCTGCTCCTGTGGGCAAAGAGGAACAGGACGAGCACTGGCAGAGCCTACAAAATGACCTCCAGCAGGCAGGCAGGGCCACTGGTGTGAATGTCTCTGATCAAACAATCAGAAACAGACTTCATGAGGGTGGCCTGAGGGCCCGACATCCTCTAGTAAGCACCGTGAACTTTGATTTGCATTTATCATATAATAGCTGAATTGGCAGGTCCACCACTGGTGCCCTGTGCTTTTCACAGATGAGAGACAGAGGTGAAATGGTCTAGAGAAGCCGTGGAGAACGTTGTGCTGCCTGTAACATCGTTCAGCATGACCGGTTTGGTCAGTGATGGTATATCTGGGGAGGTGTATCCATGGAGGGTAGCACATACCTCTACAGGCTGGACAACGGCACCTTGACTGCCATTAGGTATCGGGATGAAATCCTTGGACCCTCCACTGGTTCTTCCTGGTGCACGACAATGCCAGGGCTCATGTGTTGAGGGGATGAAGGAATTGATCCCATTGACTGGCCCCCACACTCACTCGCCTGACCTCAATCCAATAGGACACCTCTGGGTGGGACACTATGCTTTGGTCTATCTGACACAGGTTGCACCTCAGACTGTCCTGGAGCTCAGTGATGCCCTGGTCCAGATCTGGGAGGAGATCCCCCAGGACACCATCCGTCGTCTCATTAGGACGTTGTCAGACAACAACAACAACAACAACATTTATTTATATAGCACATTTTCATACAAAAAAATGTAGCTCAAAGTGCTTTACAAAATGAAGAATAGAAAAATAGAAGACACAATAAAAAATAAAAATAAGTCAACATTAATTAACATAGAATAAGTAAGGTCCGATTTGGAGCTGCTGCAATGAAATTTCAGCCAAATGGACTCACCTGCCACATCATTATTTCCCTTTAATTTCCGGGGTGTCTTTGAATTCGGCCCTCTGTCGGTTGATCATTTTCATTTCCATCAAACAATGTGCCATCCTTTAGTTCCTAACACATCACCGTATCAGTCCATAGCAGTAGAGAGAGCTGTAATGATAGTTGATTATTAAGGTCTGTTAAGGAATACTTACAATATGATTAGTAATGTCTGCTGATGCAGATGCAATATATAGACTGGAGGTGGACTAAAGAACCTGTACAGGGTGTCCAGATCTAATTATGCAATTGTCATTACGCTATAACTTATTAAGTTTATTACATAGAAAATTACCCGAAAAATCCCGGACCATCAAGAAGTGTGCGAACTGACGACATGAAGAATCGTCTTTGCGCCGAACTGGAATCGTCCCCGCATAAATCAAAGTCATCCAGACGATCAGGATCTGCATAATTAGATCTGGACCACCCTGTAGTAAAAGTAATGCCTCTAAATACTGTCTTATAAAAAGTTATTATCTTTATCAATCCCGTGTAATGATTAAACTACAAACCTAACATGATCACAATAGCCAGCAGGATTTTCTTTCCCATGGAGACCTTATGTGTTTTCAAAGTGTGCCTTTCATTTTTTTAGCAATACAGTTTCTAAAATATAGAATTTTAGAGGAAACTAAAGTATGGTTGAACAGACACCATTTTTTCTGGAGTTTCACACGTGTTCTTTCTGTTAGTTTTATAGTACTGTGGTTTCCTCTTGTGTAATATTAGACATAAATGATAGACCTGCCTGTGTGTGTATGGAGCAGTCCGCTCTGGTCACGCTCAACCACAGCCACTAGATGGCGCATGCTTGCACTTTTAAATATTTTCAGTACCTCAATTCTCACTATGGAAGACGAGTGTGCAGCAGACGCCGCCGCGCAACAACAACGTCGTGCGAATGACACAAATGAGGAGACACAACGTTGGGAGGAAGGAAATGTCGCAGCTCGACTACGTGCAAGTGAAACACCTCAGTAAAAGAGGGCAAGGCTTGAAGATTTCCCTAAAAAAATTGTCTGTCTGGAGGGATTTTCTGGAGACAGATTAATTGGACTCATACGCCAGCGATAATATGGCATCGTGAGTGTCTTCTTACGAAAGCCAGTGGGGCAGCCAGCACAGGTGGGTCCACGTCCTCCACACCAGGTCATTTTTAAGAGTGAGCTGACGCCTCTCCAAGTTCACTAATACAGTAGAACTGACTGCTAGGGAGTCCTCTGGTTATTTTTTTGTCCCTACCAGTTAGTACATATCTCTCTATTATAAAAAAGGGATGGAGACGAGGGAGACGAGACGTGATCTTCTCGGAAGACACTTTGACATCCCGCGAGATGAGGCAGTGAGACAACAGGGCAGCTGCTGTACAGGTTTTTAAATGATTGACATGCAGCGTGGCATGCAGAACACGCAGCTCGCCAGCAGCTGATCCGACCCCATCTCCTTAGCGTGCGTTCCTCCCCCCCCCCCCCCCCCTTCACAACGCGAGTGGCGGTATACGTCCCACGAGAAAGACATTTAACCAGTCCCGGGGCAGGAAATAAAGAACAAAGACTAGATGACAAAGTAGAACGTCGTAAAGAATTCAAAAATGTTGACGCGGTACACATGCAGAGCAGGTTAGAGATAACGGAAGTATGAAAATTCCAAATTTAAAAAAAAGAATCGGAAAGATCACATTAGCACAAACAAATGCAAATTATTACTCGGTGAAATAACGGAACAGCGAAAAGAGATATGAAAATATGAGAAATATGTTGTTCGGATTTAGACTTTAAGTCGGAGACTTGCAGATCTTCTAATTCGTGTTGCCAGCGAGAATTAAAAGATCCCAAAAACGTTGGCACGGTATAAAGTCATGTGAGACGGAGACTTTTAAGATGAGATTCTTTCAAGTCACGGCCTCCTTACAACTATTTTCAAACAAGACCTCGGTCATTTAACCTCTCATTCATGTGAATGCTTTTGTCAGACACACTTCCTGTGCTCTCAGCTCTTATAAATTTTATCAGGACAATAATATTATACATTCTAGATGATGAAGTGAAGAAGAAAGAGCAGAGACAAACATTCAAGAAAGTCGGTTTATTTATTAGAGAGAAAGAAATGATATTCACTCACGGGCAGTTATACATTGCGTTGTCACAATGTAAGTCCAAACACAGAATCAAAATTCAATATGATCCTGAAGAAAAGTTAATTCCAAATATTGTTTTAACTAAAGTTTAAAAGTAAAAGTGAAAATAATGCATATGTAACAATTCTTAAGAAAATAACAATCTCTTTATATTGCATATGTGGTTAACCAAACCTGGGGGTGGGCGAGCGAAGCGAGCAGGGGGTGGAGCCCCCAGTACTATATATTAAGATTAATGTACTTGTAAAATACTTCATTGTTTTACGTTCTAGCAATTTCCCCGATATTGATGTCACCTCAAGTGTGGCATCCCACTTAGTGGATATAATAAAGCCTTCTGTTAATAACTATTGTTAACATTGACACATACTGTCCAACAGAAAGAAATTGTAATAGCTAATTAAAGTTGATTGTTTATTTTATTTTACTTCACATGTATGTAACTTTATAAGAAATTAATAATAAACAGGGCGGCACGGTGGCGCAGTGGGTAGCGTTGCTGCCTCGCAGTTAGCAGACATGAGTTCGCTTCCTGGGTCCTCCCTGTGTGGAGTTTGCATGTTCTCCCCGTGTCTGCGTGGGTTTTATCCCACAGTCCAAAGACATGCAGGTTAGGTGGATTGGCGATTCTAAATTGTCCCTAGTGTGTGTGTGTGTGTTTGTGTGTGTGTGTGCATGCCCTGTGGTGGGCTGGAGTCCTGCCCGGGGTTTGTTTCCTGCCTTGCGCCCTGTGTTGGCTGGGATTGGCTCCAGCAGACCCCCGTGACCCTGTAGTTAGGATATAGTGGGATGGATAATAATAAACAGGTTTTGGACATCTTCTTCTGTCTCCGGCTGGATGTTCATAGTAGTTGTAATTCAATTCCACCACAATGGTGCAGCGGAGTGACGCGATCGACAAACAGATTAAGGCAAGTTATCAAGAATATAGTCGGCAAGCAAGGCCACCAACGAGTACACCATGTTCGCTGTGAAAAAATGTCGCCGATCAACACGAGTCATAAGTTATCACAATATTGTGCCGCATACTAAGCAAGTCAAGTGAAAAGGTTTGGCGGTAAAATAAAAAAGTCTGAAAAACGTGCAAAAGAGGAATTATAATACAAAAGCAAAGACTTTGAAATGGTTATTAAAAGACAGTATGGTAAGAATTCATAAATTAAAAACCGGGAATCAAAAAGGCGTAGTTGTGGAGGAAGCAACTCCGGGGTCTTCTACTGTTCAAACCGAAACGTACAGTGCGTTCTGAAAATGAAAGGGCCAGGATAAGAAGAACAGAGCAGTGATGATGTGACAGAAACAGCATGGAGGCAGATGATCGAGCAAACGCAATGATGTGCTCAATTTGTGAAAGAAGCTCTGAATTCCGGAATCTGCCAATTAACTCTTTCAGGGCTGATATCGACTTTTGTCAAAAGGAGGAGTTGACGATGGTAATCAACTGTAAACTGTGCCAGAACAAACCGTTATGTTTTAGTTGGACTCTCGTTGCTAGAAGGAAAGTTAACTTCATCGGTTTGACTGAGATTTTCTGCGCTTGTCTGAGTCGTAAGGCGCAAACAAGAGCAAAAATGGCACTGACGTAATGGCGAGAGATCTAATCGAATGCGTAAAGCAAAATACGCCGTGGAGAAAGTTTTACCTATTATCTCTGAACTGGACCATGACTTGCTGGACTCTGATTTTGATACAAGTGATCGAAAACGAATGTGAGGTTCCAGCTAATCGTGTAGCTGACACACCTACGGCAGTGTTCGCCAGGAGGACTGCCACTTAACAATGGTAAGAGGTAGAAACCAGATTGAAATGCAATGCGACCGTGACCACCGCTGTAGCTGCCGCCCCAGCCACACGAAGACAGCCTGACAGCAAGTCTGCCGCACCTTCTTTGCAAACTGGCAGCCGCAGCATGTAGCAACAGACGTTTTATGTTGATTTCTGTGTGAAACCATTGCTTTTCAGAAACTATGTATTTTGGAAAAAATATTCTGCCCTCAAAAAGTTAAAGTCGATAATCGTGTAAAGATGTATATTTTTGAAGTATGCGTAAATCATGTCAATAATAATAATAATAATAATAATAATAATAATAATACATTTTATTGGGTGGCACAGTGGGTTGCGCTGCTGCCTCACACTAAGGAGACCGGGGTTTCGCTTCCCGGGTCCTCCCTGTGTGGAGTTTGCATGTTCTTTGTGTGGGTCTCCTCCCACAGTCCGAAGACATGCTGGTTAGGTGCATTGGCTTTTCTAAAATTGTCCCTAGTGTGTGCATGCCCTGTGGTAAGCTGGCACCCTGCTCGAGGTTTGTTTCCTGCCTTGCGCCCTGTGTTGGCTGGGATTGGCTCCAGCAGACCCCCATGACCCTGTAGTTAGGATATAGTGCAGGGGTGTCGAACTCCAGGCCTGGAGGGCCGCAGTGGCTGCAGGTTTTCATTCTAACCATCTTCTTCATTAGTGACCAGTTTTTGCTGCTAATTAACTTCTTTTGCCTTTGTTTTAATTAGATAGATAGATAGATAGATAGATAGATAGATAGATAGATAGATAGATAGATAGATAGATAGATAGATAGGATACTTTATTAATCCCAAGGGGAAATTCACAAAAAATTAACTTGACTCAGACCCCTTAGTTCTTTCTTTTTCCTTAATGAGGAGCCAAACAATAATGAGACACAAAATAAGCTGCCACATCACCAGCTAACCAGGTTATCTGAACATAAAGAAAGGTGAGGACCTCAGTAAGGCTGATCTCTCAGGTCACCAAAACATCTTGACGGTGTTCTTAGAAAAAAAAGAAAATCAACAGTTATGGAAATGTCTGCTGTGGCAGAATGAGAGCAGCAAGCCGTAGAATTAAGTAATTGGTTCAATTAACAGCAAGAATTGGCTTCTCATTAAGGAACTGGTTGGAGTGAAATTGGCAGGAGTTTGAAGCCCCAGTTTAGCTGGTCATCGATTGGCTCGTTTCACATCTCATTTCTGTTTGGCTGCCACTTAATGAAGAAAAGAATCAATTTAGAGGACTTATTCCTTAAAAACAGGGAGATTAACATGAAGGAAAAGAAGTTAACTAGGAGTAAAAGCTGGTCACTGATTAGGAAAAGGGTTAGAATGAAAACCTGCAGCCACTGCGGCCCTCCAGGCCCGGAGTTCGACACCTGTGATATAGCGGGTTGGATAATGGATGGATGGATGGATACCTTTTAGGGGCGGCACGGTGGTGCAGTGGTAGCGCTGCTGCCTCGCAGTTAGGAGACCCGGGTTCGCTTCCCGGGTCCTCCCTGCGTGGAGTTTGCATGTTCTCCCCGTGTCTGCGTGGGTTTCCTCTGGGCGCTCCGGTTTCCTCCCAAAGACCTGCAGGTTAGGTGGATTGGCGATTCTAACATTGGCCCTAGTGTGTGGTGGGTGTGTTTGTGTGTGTCCTGCGGTGGGTTGGCACCCTGCCCAGGATTGGTTCCTGCCTTGTGCCCTGGGATTGGCTCCAGCAGACCCCCGTGACCCTGTTCGGATTCAGCGGGTTGGATAATGGATGGATGGATGGATACATTTTATTTATATAGCACCTTTACCCTACTCAAGGCATTCATATTGATGAAAGCGTTATATTTGGTAATTGAAAAAATGCACAGCTGGTTTATTTGAAAGGAAATGGGATGCAGTGATGGTGTAAATAAGCACAGTAATCCTGTAGATGGCAGTAAAGCACCAAGATAGAAAAACCCCGTAATATACAGCGAAGCAGGTGCTTTAGTAGCTAGACAGTATTTCTATAGGGTCAGATCTTATGGAGGATTATTTAAAATTGCTTTGTAATTATAATAAAGTTCACTTGAAGGTCCCACAGTTTGTGCTTTTTTTAAATAAACAAGCTAAGCAAAATCTGTTTGATCAGCCGGGCGTTAAGGTGCGCATCAATGGATTAAAGGCGTGTCAGAGTTAATTACATCAGTAAACAGGCAGCCTTCAGTCCCGAGGCGTCGTATATCTGCGCCCCTGCTGGACTGGTTGTAACTGTGTCTACTGTGGCAGTGGAGTCCGATATTCAGTCTACAACGTGTCCAGCAGAATGTTGATGGAGCTCTGACATCTTGGGCACAGGACTTCATGTGGGTTCGCTGACCTCCAGCACTCTGCCTCACGTCGGTCTCGGACCTCGAGGGACCCTTCAACAATTCCTGCTTCCAGGCACTCCTGTCTGAGTCGACTGACTGCCAAGTGCGGGCGCTAATGTCGAGAATATTGAGGTCACGCTTGCGGACATCCCTGTAATGCAGGGGTGCCCACACTTTTTCGGCTTGCGAGCTACTTTTAAAATGACCAGGTCGAAATGATCTACCTACATTAAAAATTATATATATATCATTCGAAGTCTGAATCACAATCTGATTGTATGGGTGGTTACCTACCAGGTAACGCGTGTGGTTGATCTGCAAGTCGGCAGACATGCCCCACGGGTGCCCTTTCAGTTGCGAGAAGCAGATCATAGAATGTTACATAGTTAATAATGCAAAGAGTACGCGGCACGTGTGTCACCCTATTTTGGGCTCATCAGGCGTACACACTCCACTGCACCCCTCATCGGGGATCGAACCTCGGATGTCAGACAAACGCACTTCGATTGTGACATTGTGAGAAAAAAATCCTCTTCCAATTCCACCTCCAGCCCATATACTCCCCAAACAATTTTTTTTTAATACCTTCTTTAGTCGATATAATTTGGAAGGCTAACTAGATCACAACCGGAGTTTTGCAGTAGCTCGCGCGTTTGATCGTGAGTGCGGGATGACCAGTGTGTGAGAAGAAGAGAGATCTCAGACTGGCCGCCCTGTACAGTATGTCAATCAAGTGGCAAATGGCATAGGGAGGATATTTGATAGACTAATGTTTAAAAAAACATTTTTTTGAATGCAACGCGATCTACCTGCACTACTTTTGCGATCGACGCATTGGGCACCCCTGCTGTAATGCGTCCGGGGTCTTCCTGTAGGCCAGATATCCAAAGAGGAACTCCTTGGGTATCCAACGATCATCCATTCGTGAAAGGTGAGCCAGTTATCGTAAACATCTGCTCTTCGTGGAAGAAAAAGGAGTCACGTTATTTAATGAATAATTAGGGGGGTATTGGAGTAGGGGTGTGGTTGGTTATTAAACAACAACGGGCAGACATTCTGAACAATCTTCCATTAATTACCTGTTCTTTTGAAGGTTCTGAAATCCACCCTCATCCATATTCACATTGTTCATCCGAAGTTCTCCCGTATTAACATTCAAGGCTTATTTGCTGATAAGTTAGCGCTTTTGAAACAATAAAAAAGGGGACACATATGGTTGCTTTACAACTTAACTCATAATATTTATTAATTACAGAAATCATTAATTAGTCCTCATCTATTATTAAGAGTTCGAAATCTAGGACTGGCTTTCTTAGGCCCCGCCCACACGACAACCCTTTCCTTTAAAAACGAACACATTTGCCTACGTTTTCTCCTTTCATCGGCGCTACCCTGTCATTTCTGAACCCTGAAAATAAATAAATGTATTTTGATAGATAGATAGATAGATAGATGTGAAAGGCACTATATAATATATAGATAGATAGAAAAGGCACTATATAGCAAATAGATATGAAATGCACTATATAACAGATAGATAGATAGATAGATAGATAGATAGATAGATAGATAGATAGATAGATAGATAGATATGAAAGGCACTATATAATAGATAGATAGATAGATAGGAAAGGCACTATATAACAGATAGATAGATAGATAGATAGATAGATAGATAGATAGATAGATAGATAGATAGATAGATATG
>JANRMT010062820.1:29369994-29380463 GCA_026402145.1 Polypterus bichir lapradei
ATAGATAGAGTGAAAGGCACTATATAATATATAGATAGATAGAAAAGGCACTATATAGCAAATAGATATGAAATGCACTATATAACAGATAGATAGATAGATAGATAGATAGATAGATAGATAGATAGATAGATAGAAAAGGCACTCTATAGCAGATAGATAGACGTGAAAGGCACTGTCGCCTGATTCAACTAATGGCTCAGTTTCACTTTGTTCTATAATTGACTTTTCCGCTTCTCATTTACATGCCATTGTGTGTTTTGGTTGAAGGCTCCACCCATTCATGAATATTGATGAGTTAGCTTACAGTGGCAAAATGCCTAGAAATTTTCTTGTTTCTCTACAGTGTAATGCAATTTTATCCACTAGATGGCAGTAGAGTACTCTCTTGAACATTACTCAGACTTAACATTATTTCACATCCCCTTGAGTCTGACTTTGGGTTTAGTTGTAACTACACAGAACTCTGAGGCCATGTCACACTCGTGGGTTATGCTGAGGAGGTTAACAAAGGACACTTATTGATTGTATAAACTTTTATGGTTACCACAAGGCTCTTCTAGTGAGCACTGATTACTCACCTGGAGTACTCTATTCAGTTTCAGTCTATGTATTATTAAAAAGACATAGCAGCACAAAAGAAGGTCCAGAAGGGATTGACTAGGCTGATTCCAGGACTAAGAGGTCTGATCTATGGAGAGACACTGAAGGAGCTGAACCCTTTCAGTTTAAACAAATGGAGATTAAGAGGTGGCATGATTGAAGTGTTTGGTACACTGTACTAATCCCTGAGGGGAAGTTGTTTTTTTACGTGACATTTTGTGGGTCAGACTTGACTAAATGTTATTTTGGACGATCTTTATAAATCGGATGGACAGGCTTGTTGGGGTGAACTGTTTGTTCTTATCACAAGCTTTTTGATGTTTGTGGAACACGAGTGACTGGCAGACTTCAAAGACTAGTCGGGGTGAAAACCCGGTCACCCCGTTTAATTACGAGCAACAAGAAACTGAGTCAGCAAAAAGCACTGAGTGGCACGAGCAACAAAACTGAACAACAAAAGAGCTTTAGCCTGAGACAGCTCTGTGGAAAGGTTCTCTCTGTGGAGCTCCTTCCTGTAGTAGACTTGAGTTAAGAGTGAGACGCCTCCTTTTGGGAACGACCTCTTCTTCTCGAGTCCTTAAAACCAAAAGTTTCATATGCCATTCCAATGGCGAGCACAGGGTATGGCCGTGGTGAGATCCTCCATGGTGCACGGTCCATCCAGGAGTCGGCAGATCAGGAGATGTTCCGTGGTCTGTCTTTCCCCGCATTCGCACAGGTCACTGTCATCCCCACTTGGTCACGTTGACTTTGGATCTGCCATTCCTTGTACGCGGGCAGTTAAGGCTTTTCCATGTTGGCCAGACTACAGTTGTGGCCAAAAGTTTTGCTTATGACACAAAAATGAATTTTCACAAAAAGTTTGCTGCCTCAGTTTTTTGATGATGGCAATTTGAATCTACTCTAGAATGTTCTGAAGAGCAATCAGATGAACTGCAAAGTCCCTCATTGGCAAGAAAATGAACTTCATCCCAACAAACCACTGCATGTCAGCCCTGCCACAAAAGGACCTGCCAACATCATTTCAGAGGTCCTCTCGTTCACACAGTCACTCTGTCATGATGAGTGAGTCACAATAGAGAGGTGAAGAAGACTTCAGGGCACCCAAGATAGTCCAGCAAGCGCCAGGACCGTCTCCTAAAGCTGATTCAGCTCTGGGCACCACCAGGGCAGAACTTGCTCAGGAATGAATTGCAGCAGGCAGGTGTGAGGGAGGTGAAGACTTTTGGAGGATGGACTGGTGGATGTCAAGAAGGGCAGCAAAGAAGCCAAGAAAAACATCAGGGAAAGACTGAAATTCTGGGATTGGACTGCTGAGGACTGCTGAGGTCAAGTCATTGTTTCTGATGAATCCCCTTTCTGATTGTTTGGGGCATCCGGAAAAAAGAAAAGGTGAGCGGCGCTTCCATCGGTCCGGTGTCAGGCCAACAGTAAAGCATCCTGAGACCATTCAAGTCAGCCAAGGCAGTGCACGGCTCACTCACAATCTGGCCTAAAAACACGGCCATGAATAAAGAATTGGACCAAAACATCCTCTGAGAGCAACTTCTCCCAACCATCCATGAACAGTTTGGTGACCAACATGATGGAGCACCAGGGCCATAAGGCAAAAGTGAGGATT
Organism: Polypterus bichir lapradei; assembly: GCA_026402145.1. NCBI lineage: Eukaryota > Metazoa > Chordata > Cladistia > Polypteriformes > Polypteridae > Polypterus > Polypterus bichir. The sequence continues at coordinate 29,372,219 of JANRMT010062820.1, forward strand.
AAGTGGCTCGGGGAACAAAACATCGAAATTTTGGGGTCCATGGCCAGTAAACTCCCCATTGAGAACTTGTGGACAATTCTCAAGATGCGGGTGGACAAACAAAAACCCACCAGTTCTGACAAACCCCAAGCAATTATTCTGAAAGAATGGGCAGATGCCATCAGTCAGGATTTGGCCCAGAAGTTGACGGACAGACAGCCTGCCAGGGCGAATTGAAAAAGACAGAAAGGCAAACACTGCAAATATGGATTCTGTGCATAAACTTCATGTCATTCTTAATAAAAGCCTTTGAAACTTCTGAAATGCTTGTAATTCTTCTTCAGTATCCCATACAAACATCTGACAAAAAGATCTAAAAACACCGAAGCAGCAAACTTTGTGAAAACCAACACTTGGGTCATTCTCAAAACTTTTGGCCATGACTGTAGGTCACCGTCAGTGGGCAGATGTTCTCTCACTTCTGTGCTAATGCCGTCGATTGTGTTGATGTTTCTGATGTTTCTGATGCGTTTGCACCGTAAGTCCAACCTCATTGCTGTGGCCATTGAGTCTAGAGGTCTCTCGAGCATGAAGCTTTTACGAGATTTGAGGCATTTGGCGACACTGATATGGCCATACAGTGGACATCTAAGGTCCTCTAGTTGCTTTAGTTTTTGCCTGTTTGGAGTTTGAATGTTCTCCCCGTGTCTGCGTGGGTTACCTCACACAGTCCGAAGACATGCAAGTTAGGTGCATTGGCAATCCTAAATTGTCTGTAGTGTGTGCTTGGTGTGTGGGTATATGTGTGTGTGCCCTGTGGTGGACTGGCGCCCTGCCTGGGGTTTGTTTCCTTCCTTGTGCCCTGTGTTGGCTGGGATTGGCTCCAGCAGACCACCTTGACCCTGTAGTTAGGATATAGCGGGTTAGATAATGGATGGATGGATGGATGTTTACTGACTTTATTTCTTCTTATGTCTGGGGGGGGGGGCGCAATTCCAACCAAGATGTAGAGGGCGTTGACGGGTGTCGGTTTTAGGCATGCTGGGATGTAGCGATGGCTCACGTTGAGCACAGGGTCAAGTATTTTGGCATGTGATGACCGCTCCCAAACTGGACATGCATATTCTGCAGTGGAGCGCAGGGTTGTAGGGTTGGCACCCCATCTGGTGTTGGCTGCTTTTCTAAAGGATGTTGTTACGAGTGCTAACTTTCGCCTTAGTCTTTTCCATGTGAGCTCGATAAGTCAAGGTCCGGTCTGGTCAAGGGTGACTCCAAAAACGTCTGCCTTTGCATAGTGGGTCATCTGAGGGTGGAGTCAATCGCCCTCATGTGGCGGCTTCTCAGAACTGAGGAGGGAAGAGACAAGACTGTAAGTGATGGCGCCCCCTCTTGTCCTGGAGTGGCATTGCATACCTGATCTGAGACAATAAACTGGTCCACTGATGCGCATGTTCTAATGTTCTCCCGGATGCTAGAAATTGGATGAACATGAGGAACGATTAAAGACAGGGGATGATTAGGGGGCCCAGAGTGACTAGGCCATGGAGGGCAATTGTGCCAGGACATCATAACTCATCCCCTGAAGTCCTGGAATCAGCCTGATTGCTCTTTTCTGGACTTTTTCTCATGCTGTTATGTTCTTTTTTGTGGTCACTGTCAAGATTGTGCACCCCTCTTGGCCTTGAAAACAGGGCAAAAATGTTTATGCTGAAAACTCACAATAGGAAAAGGGGAAATATAAAACCCCTTGTCCATTATGACAAAAACAGAGCCTCTTTACATTGTAATGACCTACAATTGGCCTCTTAATGCCAATAGCTGCTGAGTTGTCCCTAAAAAGGAACCGTTGGCATCTTTAGTGCTTCCTTAAGTGGCACCATGCTCTCCCAGCTGCTTCTCCCTTTGTCCCTTAATGCCTGCCACCTAGCTCCACATCAGTAGGGATCAGAGTATGTCACACAATGCCCCCAGCTCTCTCTGCGAGCCGACCCAAAGTGCAGGGTCCAATCTGAGGTTCACCAGTGGTGACGACTCTGAGCCGATGGGCGTCAGCAGTCGGGAGACGCGTCCGATCAAAGTGCCGTGTCTGCATCCCCCTCGCCTGCTGCTCATGGGCTCCCTTTATATATACTGTATATCGGCTTCTCCAAGGTATTCCCACCCCCTCAGACAGTCCGCCGCCACCCGAGGAGCATGTCGCCCTCTGAGGTCCAGGACCCTGCACTTGTTACAATATCTGAAAGGTTTAATGAACAGAATCCAAAAAAAAACAAGATCAAAAAAAGAAAGCAAAGCTGATTAAAAAGGAATGCGGATAAAAGGCAGATTCGAGCAAGAACCATCATACCAAGTCAGTAATCCAGAGCTTTAATCGTTAAATCGAGTCAAAGTTCATACGCCACAAGAATCCAAAAGTCACGTTTATTGTCACATCACTTAACACGAATGTACCAGTGAGGGGAAGAACTTGTGCGCAAGGCCCGCAGGGGCAGAGCAATGTTAGTTAACACAAAATAAAGACATTAAAATATGAAGTCGCCGATAATACACCACGGAAAAATAATCACATTACACAAGTAAACAGTTAGACTGCTCGCTTTAAATAGCACACCACACACACCAACCACACGGAGAGACGAGCTGCAACGGAAAGCGCAAACGATGGGCCAGCAGCATGGAGGCGTGTGTGTGTGTGTGTGTGTGTTTGATAAAGGTCAGCATCCTGACAACTCCATGGAGCCTGGTGGTCCGGGACCTGACGCTACGGCATCATCAGGCCTGAAGGTAACAGTGAGAGCAGTTCATGACTTGGGAGGACTGGGGTCACGGATCATTTTCCTTACACACTGCTCCCTCCATAATTGAGACAAAGACCTGTTTTCTTTTTGGCCTTTGATTTCCCCCCCCCCAATCCCTCCCTTCGGCTCCACAGTTTAAAATTACAAACCAAACCATTCAGACATTGTGATTAAAGTGCGCAGTGCAGACTTTCATTTAAGGGGATTTACACATTTTTCGGTCACACAACATTCTTTTTACACCCCCCCCCCCCCTCTCCAGGAGCAATGGCAGGTCATATTTAGGACTTTGTCACATGTCCCTCACATGCAATGACAGCTTGAAGTCAGCCATTCACAGACATAAGCAGGTGCTGCGGATCTTCTCTGGTGACACTCTGCCAAGACTCTCATGCGGCCATCTTCAGCTCCTGTTTTTATTTTTTGGGTGGGGGGGGGCTGGCTTGTCCCCCTAAGTTTTCCCTTCAACAACTGAACATCTAAGAAAAGATGCAGGAAAGAGAGTTGAAGTCAAGGCCATCTTAATGCACGGGCACGCTGGGCAGTTGCCCCCACGAGCATAGGGGGGCCCTATGCTAATCTATGTATGTTGTGACTTGCTGAGTGGTTATGTAGATAGGGGGTCCCAGTGCAATGCTTTGACCCTGGGAGGGGGGGTCTATAGTGCGGGTTGAAGTGGCATGGAAATATAAAGAGGAGAGACAAGGAATATGTGGGCAGAAGAGCGAATGGGAATGGAGAATAGAAAGTGGAGGTGGATGGATAAACTGGAAGATCTGAAGGAAAAGAGTTTCACTGGGGAGGAGCTGTGTGGAGAACAACCCCACATACACTCACCTAAAGGATTATTAGGAACCCCATACTAATACGGTGTTTGACCCCCTTTCGCCTTCAGAACTGCCTTAATTCTACGTGGCATTGATTCAACAAGGTGCTGAAAGCATTCTTTAGAAATGTTGGCCCATATTGATAGGATAGCATCTTGCAGTTGATGGAGATTTGTGGGATGCACATCCAGGGCACGAAGCTCCCGTTCCACCACATCCCAAAGATGCTCCATTGGGTTGAGATCTGGTGAGTGTGGGGGCCATTTTAGTACAGTGAACTCATTGTCATGTTCAAGAAACCAATTTGAAATGATTCGAGCTTTGTGACATGGTGCATTATCCTGCTGGAAGTAGCCATCAGAGGATGGGTACTTGGTGGTCATGAAGGGATGGACATGGTCAGAAACAATGCTCAGGTAGCCCGTGGCATTTAAACGATGCCCAATTGGCACTAAGGGGCCTAAAGTGTGCCAAGAAAACATCCCCCACACCATTACACCACCACCACCAGCCTGCACAGTGGTAACAAGGCATGATGGATCCATGTTCTCATTCTGTTTACGCCAAATTCTGACTCTACCATTTGAATGTCTCAACAGAAATCGAGACTCATCAGACCAGGCAACATTTTTCCAGTCTTCAACTGTCCAATTTTGGTGAGCTTGTGCAAATTGTAGCCTCTTTTTCCTATTTGTAGTGGAGATGAGTGGTACCCGGTGGGGTCTTCTGCTGTTGTAGCCCATCCGCCTCAAGGTTGTGCGTGTTGTGGCTTCACAAATGCTTTGCTGCATACCTCGGTTGTAACGAGTGGTTATTTCAGTCAAAGTTGCTCTTCTATCAGCTTGAATCAGTCGGCCCATTCTCCTCTGACCTCTAGCATCAACAAGGCATTTTCGCCCACAGGACTGCCGCATACTGGATGTTTTTCCCTTTTCACACCATTCTTTGTAAACCCTAGAAATGGTTGTGCGTGAAAATCCCAGTAACTGAGCAGATTGTGAAATACTCAGACCGGCCCGTCTGGCACCAACAACTATGCCACGCTCAAAATTGCTTAAATCACCTTTCTTTCCCATTCTGACATTCAGTTTGGAGTTCAGGAGATTGTCTTGACCAGGACCACACCCCTAAATGCATTGAAGCAACTGCCATGTGATTGGTTGATTAGATAATTGCATTAATGAGAAATTGAACAGGCGTTCCTAATAATCCTTTAGGTGAGTGTAGAAGTGGGAGGAGATGATGGAGAAGAAAAAGAAGAAGAAGAAGAAGAAATGGGTCACGTCTCCAATATCCTCTCTGTATTTAGTACTAGGGTGTTGATTACATCTCGCCTGAAGAAGGGGCCTGAGTTGCCTCGAAAGCTTGCATATTGTAATCTTTTTAGTTAGCCAATAAAAGGGGTCATTTTGCTTGCCTTTTCACTACTCTCTGTATTTAGAAATGAGACCCGCTACCTTTGTGTCATCAGCAAACCTCACAATCATGTTAGACCCCCCTACCAAGTCGTACAGTCATGGGTGAGAAGGGCTTATAGGAGAGGGCTCAGTACACATCCCTGGGGGGGCTCCCATGTTGAGAGTGAGTACAGAGGAAGTGATGCCACCTATTCTAACCACCTGGCGCTGATCCAACAGGAAGTTCAGGATCCATAATGACTTGCATGTTCTACTGGGGGTTGAAAGTGGCACTGTGCTGTTTTCTGCCTTGTGCCAAGAGCTGTATGGCTTCCCGTTAACCTTGACTTGGATTGAGTGGATTTGTGTCATGTGTGACGGATAGCCAGGGTCCTTACTCGGCTTCAGAGTGGCACGCGCAGGATACTACGCACCTGGAGCACTAGATGGCTCCCCCGGGTTGTGGTCGTGCCTCAGACTCCCACAGGGGCTCCATGGGAGTTGGAGTTCAATGTAACCCTTTTGGGTTCCCTGGGTGCTGCCAGGGGGGCACTTCAGGGACTGAGGAGCCCTTGTTGGTTGGACTTCCTCCTCACCTGAGAAATGCTCCTGGACCACGGTAACAGACCACTGGAAGAACTCCTGGGTGCCACTGCTCTAGGAACCAGACTTGGGAAGTATAGGGGACAAAGCTTGCTGGATTGGGAGTGGAGGCAGAAGGAGACGCAGACAAAAGGTAAAGAAGAAGAAAGAAGAAAAGGCATTGCTGTGTGTTGTTTTACTACTGTGCTTTGATACTGTGTTGTGGGAAACGAGTGAAATAAGTTTCCCACTGAAATAAAAGCCATGTATATGAAAGCACTTGTGTCTGTGTCTGTCTGTGTAGAGGTTGAGGAGTTGGTGCACCTCCTGCAGGTCACACATGCTATAAAGTGAGTGAATGAACCGACGTAATTACCAGGGAAATGTGGTCAGGGGAGGCAAGTGAGGCAGAGCCTCGCCTGTCATCATGAAAAGTAAAAAACTAATAATGATAACATAAAATAAATGTGTCCACTGGTCTATGCTATAAATTCGTTTTCTGTATGAGTCCAATGATATTGATCATTTTTATAGTTAAAATCGCTGACTTTGCGCAATTCCTGTTCAAATACAGAGGAGAAACTTTCCTCACACACTGTGTTGATGCGCGCAATTGTCGTGTGTCTGTTGCTGTCTCTCTGTATGTTGCCAATATAAGGTTTGCAGGCACATTTATTATACACCCTGACTTTCCACAGTCTGGCTAATATCTTTAATGAATGTGTGTGACAGATTTAGTCTTGCTGATCGGACACAAAACCATAGTGAGAAGGCACAAGATGAGGCAGACAGTACCACGCTGTCCTGAAGGGGGCGCATGTGAGCCCAACAGGTGTTCGTTGCTGCTGACGCAGAGGCGCCAATAAATTAGTGATATCAGAAACTCAAGTGCACTGCAGCAGGCCGAATATTTTTATTTTCTGTTCCAACTGACTGCCAAAATGGAAGATTAAGATTGTTAAAAGTTTACAAGAAAGTGACGATGATTTTCATGGAGAAGGATAGGCACATGCAGTTCATTTACAAATAAAGGTGAGACCATAAACGGTTTTCAATTTTATATTAAAAAAAAATGCTAGCAGACTAAGTAAAAAAAAAACAATTCAATATCCATCCATCCATTATCCAACCCTCTATATCCTAACTACAGGGTCACGGGGGTCTGCTGGAGCCAATCCCAACCATCACAGGGCTCAAGGCAGGAAACATACTAAATAATTATAGGCCTGTTTCAAATTTACCATTTCTCTCTAAAGTACTAGAAAAAGTAGTCGCCAGTCAGCTTCAGTCACACCTTATGCATTACAATTTATTTGAGAAATTCCAGTCTGGTTTTCGCACTGGTCATAGTACAGAAACTGCACTAACACGGGTTGTAAATGACATTCTGATATCCTCTGATGAAGGAAACGCCACTGTAATTATGTTGTTAGATTTAAGTGCAGCGTTTGACACCATTGACCATTCTATTTTACTGCACAGGCTAGAAAACGATGTTGGGCTTACAGGCCACGTGCTCGCTTGGTTTAGTTCTTATTTATCAAATCGATTCCAATACGTACAGAAATGTGCTGACAGTACTGCATCATTATACACAGAAGTTCAATATGGTGTCCCACAGGGCTCAGTACTGGGACCTTTACTGTTTTCACTTTACATGCTTCCTCTGGGATCTCTCATTAGGAAACATAATGTTAATTTTCACTCGTATGCAGATGACACCTATACCTTTCATTTAAATCAAATGAAGTTTCTCCGATGTTGTCTTTAATTAGTTGTGTTAGTGAATTACAGGAGTGGATGAATGAGAACTACTTGTCTTTAAATACAGATAAAACAGAGATGTTAATTGTTGGAGGGAATGATGCTGATCACAACAATATTTTGTCGTCATTTAACTCAGTTGGAATCCCAATTAATTCTACTGAATCAGCCCGCAATCTAGGAGTTATCTTTGATTCTAGCATGTCATTTAAAGCACATATTACAAAGTTGTCCAAAACATGTTTCTTCCATCTTAAAAATGTTAGGAAATTAAGGCGCTTTCTAAATAAACAGGATTGTGAGAAATTAATTCATGCATTTATCTCTAGTAGGATTGACTACTGTAATGCGGTGTTCACTGGCTGTTCAAACTGTTCTCTATACAGCCTCCAGTTAATCCAAAATGCGGCTGCAAGAATTATTACAAGAACAAGAAAATATGAACACATAACTCCAGTTCTTAAATCCTTACACTGGCTCCCGGTTAAGTTTAGGGCAGATTTCAAAATCCTCCTTTTAACATATAAAGCATTAAATGGCCAAGGTCCGGCTTACTTGTCTGAACTTATCATGACTTACAAACCTGAGCGCACATTAAGATCTCAAGATGCCGGTCTGCTTATGATTCCAAGGATTAATAAAATAACAGTGGGAGGTCGAGCCTTTAGTTACAGGGCCCCTAAATTGTGGAATGGTCTTCCTGCTACTATAAGAGATGCCCCTTCGGTCTCAGCCTTTAAATCTCGGCTGAAGACTCACTACTTCAGTTTAGCACACCCTGACTAGAGCTGCTGATTAACTGTACAGACTGCATCTCTGTTGTTAGTCATTAGCACTAAAACATAAGTAACATGATTGTTATAATTTGTTACTAACCCTCACCTATTCTGTTTCTGTT
>JANRMT010062820.1:29383194-29440195 GCA_026402145.1 Polypterus bichir lapradei
TTTTTACAGAAGCTGTTTAAATAAATACATAGATAGATCAAATAAATAAACATACACATAGACATTGTTCTGAACACACACTGGAATTACTATAAAGCAAGAAAAATTGTAAGTTTGACTGCGAATGTGACAGCCAAATCACAACTGTTCTTTCTTTTGAATTTTTCTTGCTTTTTACTTTGTGTTCTCACTTTGAAATTTGACATTTTCTGCTGATCAGTGTGTCAGAAAAGCCAAATTAAATCCACTGGGATTAAATGTTGTATAACAAGAAAATATGAAACTTCAAAGTGCGTGGGTGGTGGGGGTCAATGCTTTCTTTAGGTACTGTAGGCTCGTTGTCATCACGTTCTATTGGTCATCACTGAGATGTTTGGAGTCCACTTGTCGTCCCTTCTAGTGATTGCACATAATTAGTGACAGCACACCCACTTGTCCATAGAAGTTCCCACAGCTAAGTAAAAACCAAGCCAGGAGGTCAAAGGAATTGCCTGTAGAGATCAAAGACAGGATTTTTGCCAAGTCACAGGTCTGCAGAAGGTTACACAAAATATTTCTGCAGCATTGCAGGTTTCCAAGTGCAGAGTAGCCTTCATAATCCTTAAATGGAAGAAAACTGGAACAACAACTCTTCCTAGAGCTGGCTGACTGAGTAAACTGAGTAATCCTGGGTAAGGGAGCTTGGAAAAAGAGGTGACCCAGAACACCATGAGCTCCAGAGGAACCGTGTGGAGATGGGGAAAACTTCTAGAAGGACAAGCATCACATCAACACTCCACTAATGTGGGCTTTATGGCAGAGTGTCCAGACAACATTTAAAAGATTGATGGGAAACGGCATGTAAAGGTCTCTCCGACTGAAAGAAACAAGATTCTCTGGTCTAGTGAATCCAAGGTTGAACCGTTAGTAAATGGAAGACCTTCCTGAATCTTCCCTAAAGGTGGCCATCTATTTAGCATTGTCAGTGACTTATTTTTTCCTCTCTGGGACCCCCAACTGTTCTGTCATCAGTAAACTTCACAATGTTAGACCCGTACCTATCCGTACAGTGCGTGGGTGTGAAGGGATTATAGAAGAGGGCTCAGTACACATCCCTGAGGGGCTTCCATGTTGAGAGTGAGTACAGAGAAAGTGATGCCACCCAGTTTATCCACCTGGCGCTGATCCAACAGGAAGTTCAGGATCCATATACCTTGCATGTTCTTCTGTGGGTTGAAAGCGGGACTGGGCTGTTTTCTACCTCATGCCCAGAGCTTAATGGCCTCCCGTTATCCCTGACTTGGATTGAGTGTCATGTATGATCCTTACCCGGCAGGAACGCCTCAATACCACAAGGTAGCATGCACAGGGCATTACCTCCCCTGCAGCACCTCGGATTCCCACATGGCTCCATGGGAGTTGGAGTTCAGTGCAGTTCTGCTGGGTTCCATTGGTGCCACCAGGGGGTGCTGCAGGGACTGCAATACCCTACTTTGTTGGGCCTCTGCTGCCTCACCTGGAAGTGATTCCGGACCAATCTAACAGGCCACTCATGAATTTTTGTTTTCACGTTCTACTTTTGATTCTTGTTCTTTATTCATTGCCTTTGAAACACACTCATCTATAGAAGATCTCACAGCTGAAGAAAAACCACACCATGAGGTTGAAGGAAGTGCCTGTGGATCTCATAGACAGGATTGTGTTGAGGCGCAGATCTGTGAATGGCGACAAAACAATTCCTGCAGCACAGCGGCCTTCATAATTCTTAAATGGAAGAAGAAGGAAACAACCAGAGCAGGAGAAAATATCTTCTTCTTCTTCTTCTTCTTCTTTCGGCTGCTCCCGTTAGGGGTTGCCACAGTGGGTCATCTTCTTCCATATCTTTCTGTCCTCTGCATCTTGTTCTGTTACACCCATGACCTGCATGTCTTCTCTCACCACATCCATAAACCTTCTCTTAGGCCTTCCTCTTTTCCTCTTCCCTGGCAGCTCTATCCTTAGCATTCTTCTCCCAATATACCCAGCATCTCTCCTCTGCACATGTCCAAACCAATGCAATCTCGCATCTCTGACCTTGTCTCTCAACTGTCCCACCTGAGCTGACCCTCTAATGTCTTCATTTCTAATCCTGTCCATCCTCGTCACACCCAATGCAAATCTTAACATCTTTAACTCTGCCACCTCCAGCTCTGTCTCCTGTGCCACCGTCTCCAGCCCATATGACACAGCTGATCTCACTACCATCCTATAGACCTTCCCTGTCACTCTTGCTGATATCCGTCTGTCATAAATCACTCCTGACACTCTTCTCGACCCACTCCACCCTGCCTGAACTCTTGTTTTCACTTCTCTTCCACACTCCCCATTACTCTGTACTGTTGATCCCAAGTATTTAAACTCCTCCACCTTCACCAACTCTACTCCCTCATCCTCACCATTCCACTGACCTCCCTCTCATTCACACACATGTATTCTGTCTTGGTTGTCCTACTGACCTTCATTCCTCTCCTCTCTAGTGCAGATCTCCACCTCTCCAGGGTCTCCTCAACCTGCTCCCTACTCTCACTACAGATCACAATGTTATCAGCAAACATCACAGTCCACGGGGACTCCTTTCTAATCTCGTCTGTCAGCCTGTCCATCACCATTGCAAATAAGAAAGGGCTCAGAGCCGATCCCTGATGTAATCCCACCTCCGTCACTCCTACCTCAGACCTCACCACGGTCACACTTCCCTCGTACATATCCTGTACAATTCTTACGTACTTCTCTGCCACTCCCAACTTCCTCATACAATACCACAAATCCTCTCAGTCACCCTGTCATTTGCTTTCTCCAGGTCCACAAAGACGCAATGCAACTCCTTATGGCTTTCTCTCTACTTCTCCATCAACATCCTCAGAGCAAACATTGCATCTCTGGTGCTCTTTCTTGGCCTGAAACCACACTGCTGCTCACTGATCATCACTGCACTTCTTATCTGAGCTTCCACTACTCTTTTCCATAACTTCATGCTGTGGCTTATCAATTTTATCCCCCTGTAGTTACTGCAGTCCTGCACTTCCCTCTTATTCTTAAATATCGGCACCAGTACACTTCTTCTCCACTCCTCAGACATCCTCTCACTTTCCAAGATTCCAATAATAATAATTCTTTATTATTTATTTGTCACATACATAGTTATACAGAACAACACGCAGTGAAATGCATCTTTTCGCATACCCCATGGGGTCAGAGCACAGGGTCAGCCAAAGTACAGCACCCCTGGAGCAATTGAAGGTTAAGGGCCTTGCTCAAGGGCCCAGCACAGTAGCATCTCTTTTGGCAGTGACGAGGATTTGAACCGGCAACCTTCGGGATGCCAGTGCAGATCCTTAGCCTCAGAGCCACCATTAAACAATCTGGTTAAAAGCTCCACTGCCATCTCTCCTAAACACCTCCATGCTTCCACAGGTATGCCATCTGGACCAACGGCCTTTCCATTCTTCATCCTCTTCATAGCTGTCCTTACTTCCTCCTTCCTAATCCGTTGTACTTCCTGATTCACTATCTCCACATCATCCAACCTCTTCTCTCTCTTGTTCTCTTCATTTATCAGCCTCTCAAAGTACTCTTTCCATCTGCTCTACACACACTCTCCTCACTTGTGAGTACGTTTCCATCTTTATTCTTTATCACCCTAACCTGCTGCACATCTTTCCCAGCTCGGTCCCTCTGTCTCGCCCACCGGCCCTTTTCTCCATCCTTAGTGTCCAACCTCTCATACAACTCATCATACTCCTTTTCTTTAGCCTCACCACCTCTCTCTTCACCTTGCGCCTTATCTCCTTGTACTCTTGTCTACTTTCTGCATCTCTCTGACTATCCCACTTCTTCTTTGCCATCCTCTTCCTCTGTATACTCTCCTGTACTTCCCCATTACACCTTCAGGTTTCCTTTTCCTCCATCCTCTTTCCAGATGTCACTCCAAGCACCCTTCTTGCTGTCACCCTTATTACATCTGCTGTAGTTTCCCAGCTGTCTGGTAATTCTTCACTGCCACCCAGTGCCTGTCTCACCTCCTCCCTAAACTCAACCTTGCAGTCTTCCTTTTTCCACTTCCACCATTTAATCCTTGGCTCTGCCCTCATTCTCTTCCTCTTCTTGATCTCCAACGTCATCCTACAGACCACCATCCTATGCTGCTTAACTGCACTTTCCCCTGCCACCATTTTGCAGTCTTCAATCTCCTTCAGATCAGCTCTTCTGCACAGAATGTAATCTACCTGTGTGCATCTTCCTCCACTCTTGTAGATTACCCTATGCTCCTCCCTCTTCTTAAAATACGTATTCACCATAGCCATGTCCATCCTTTTGGCAAAATCCACTATCATCTGACCTTCTTCATTCCTCTCCTTGACACCATACCTACCCATCATCTCCTTGTCTCCACTGTTCCCTTCACCATCATGCCCATTCAAATCCGTTCCAATCACCACTTTCTGTCCCTTGGGTACACTGTTCATCACTTCATCCAGCTCACTCCAGAAATCTTCTTTCTCATCCATTGCAGACAATATAAAAACATGAAGTACAAATAAAGAAATAAAATCAAATCAAAAATAGAATTAAAAATTAAAATTTAAAATAAAAACACAAACAAGACAAGACATTGTGCAAAGACAAGACAAAGAAGTATAGCAGCAATATAGACGTGTAGTACGCAATATGAACATTGAAACAATGTATGGTATTTGCAGTCTAGATATATAAATATAGTCAATAAATATGTAATATAATAAATAAATAATAAATAATAGATATAGATAAGACAGAAATGATCATTGTATGATAATAGTTAACAATGACAGGTCAGAATGTTTCAAAGAATGTCAAAGTGCAGTGTGCAAAATCCTTAAAGGCCAGTATGAGATTTTTCAGTTCTTCTCTACCTGCACACTCGTCTTTACAGGACAGCGGTTCGCATGTATAAAGGTTCTGTTTTTAGAGGTGGTTGAGGCCGTGTGGAAGACCCCAGAGGGCAGCCTGGTGTTAAGGAGTCTGACAGCTTGGGGGTGAAAACTATCCTGCAGCCTGGCAGATCTGGTTCTGATGCTGCAGTATCTTCTCTTGGATGGCAGAAGTGTGTAAAGTCCATGTGAGGGGTATAAGGGGTCCTGCTCAATGCTGCAGGCCATGCGGACACTGCGTTTGAAAAATATGTCCTGTAGTGAAAGGAGAGGCACCCCAATAATGTTCTCTGCTGTCTTCACTATCATTTGCAGGCGCTTGTGGTCAGATATCTTGCAGTTGCCGTACCAGACAGTGATGCAGCTGGTCAGGACACTCTCAATGGTGCCTCTGTAGAACATGATGAGGATGGAAGGGGGAAGACTTGCTCGCTTCAGCCGCCTCAGGAAGTGTAATCTCTGCTGGGCTTTCTTGATTAGTGATGAGGTGTTATGCGTCCACATAAGTTCCTCAGTTACGTGCACACCGAGGAACTTGGTACTTCTAATAGTCTCCACATCTAAACTGTTGATGCTGAGTGGGATGTGGGCAGGATGTGATTTTCTAAAGTCCACGATTATCTCTTTTGTCTTGTCGAAACTGAGAGATAGATTGTTGTCTTCACACCATGCGGACAGCCGTTCTACCTCATATCTTTATGCTCTTTCATCATCCTTGCTTATCAATCCCAGCACCGTCGTATCATCCACAAACTTGATGTGGTTGGTGTTGTGCGTGGCTGTGCAGTCATGAGTCAGCAGGGTGAAGAGCACTGGACTAAGCACACAGCCCTGCGGCACTGCAGTGTTCAGTGTGATGATGCTGGAAGTGTTGCAGCCCATCCCAACTGACTGGGGCCTCTCTGTCAAGAAGTCCAGACTGTACATTGATGACTTTGAGGTGTGTGACCCTCTTGGAACATCCTATAAAAAAAGCACAAAATCAGAGCTGTCGATTGGGTGGTGGGAAATGTTCCAGTGCAGTCACGGTCAACACTGACTTCCATTTACTTAGCCATTCTTTGCAAGGCTGATGATAAGTCAATCTCAAGAGCTTGGAGGAAGACGGACTTTTTATTCCCATGTCCGGAAAGATTAACAAAGGGATGGTGGCTTGTGTTGTAGCTGATAATCTAGGAGCCCCATTCAGTATCAGGATTTGTGGAAGGTTTGTCTGATGGTATGAACGTTCTGCATCTCAGTCTGTCGAGGTAAGGTTAGGGTTAGTCAAGCATAGAACCGAAGAGTGGCATATCTTGTAAATTCGGACAGTTTTATCTCGTCCATAGCTGACTGTTTGCTTTGGAGTGAGAAAACGGTGCCATGGGTCATTTTCACGTGGCATCTGGTTATCCTCCAGATGTTTGACGTGACCTTCCAGAAGGATTTGTTCCTTTGGAGTTGGCATTGCCATTTGATATCCTCATCAAGAAGAAATATTTTTCACTTATGGACCTCAATAATTCCATTCAGCAGTTCCCATTAAAAACAAAGTGATGAAACAAGTCATCCACATTTAGTTTGCAGTAACTTTGCAATACAAAGATCTGTGGGAGGCAATGCTCGGGAAAACTGGTGGTCTCTGCGTCTGGTTCCCCCTTTGATAGGTGCTACAGTACCTGAAGAAGAACCATAATGGCAAATGTTAATGACACTAAGTGATATGGTGGAACTTGTAATGTCCAAACAGAACAACTCATATGCTACTTAACTGGAACATTTCAGAGCACAGGAAACAGATTCCTTGACATTTTCCCTAAGGAAAGGCCACTTCCGAAGCACCACTATCCTGAGCGCTATCCACAACTAATTCAAGAATCTGGTCCTGTGGCTGCCCTACGGAGAATTATGGAAAATAAAAAGTCAATTATTCCTGTTGTACCATAAGTAGATATGAAAACTTACAAGCATTAAACTTCGTGTGAGCGTTGACGCAAATCAGGTATGCCAAGCAAATAGTTAATTAAAGGCACATGCCATATTTCTTTTTTAATTAAAGCTCAGAATGAAACCACCAATATTTCATTAACCCAAAAGGATGCAGAAGGGGGAGACAGCCAGAGGTCAGAGAAGGGAGATCACCTGCCGGTTGAGGGCCAGCTAGGAAATAAGGGAAGTGAGAGAAGATAATGAACGGCAAAACATGAAATATATTGGTGGTTTCTGAGAGGGCCTGCAAGGGGCCAGCTGGAGTGGGGAGTCAGATTAAGCAGCGAATGAGCTGTGTTGAGTGAGGTCAAGATGATAAGAAATAATTATATTAACTGCAACTTTTGGCTTGTTCGGGGCTCAGCTCAGTTTGTCCTAATTGGGTTGAGTCCGTCTTATTGATTATTACAATAAAGCTGACTACTCGGTTTGCCTATCCTCTGACTCCTAGAGCCTTCTTTCGAGGTGAGAACCTCAGGTGTATCTTACGCCCCGACAGAATGTGATTTGAAGTCAAACACGCCTTTGTCAAGAGGACTGTCAGACAAACAGGCTGTTCTAGGAATATTTTGCTGAACCCTTGCAAACAAGCATCAGCTTGTAGCGGCGCCACTGGGGAGTGAAAACTAAAACTCCCAGCAGTCCCTGCAGTGGCTCTGATTGGTCGTCTGCTGAGGGTGCAGGGGCTGCTGGGGACAAGGAGGCCGGTGGAATCTTTTTTTTTTTTTCAAAAAAAAAAATGGTAATTTATTGATTTTTTCGGTGGGGATTCCAGGGATGTGGTCAACTTTGACCAGACCCGCACACACACTCACAAGCAGAGACACGAAACCAACGAATGAATAAATATTAGATGGAAAACCCAATAAACAACAACAACAATCAGACAAACCTACCCTTTCCCCTATGGCAATACAATTTTAACACAACAATGAACCACGACAATAAACACTCATGACAATGTCCTTATATAGTCCCATGCGGCAAAAGCGGATGAAATGCTTTGGTGTGAAGATGATAAGCTCGACAACAGCTTGCTTAGTAAAGGAATGAAACAGTCCTGAGCGGCAGGGAGAGAGATTTGCAGGAGCGCTCCTTTCGAGGACACACAACGTATAATCCACCACTGTACACACGACAGGCGGGCACGAGACAGTCCATTCATCCTAATGGGAAACGATCCAGGGGCACAACTGACTTTCCAGTAGACACGTCGGACAGGATACACAAAAACATCGATCTCTCGTTGCTCAGCTTTCATGCTGGCCTTTCCCGTCCCAAGCAGCCCCTGCACCCTCAGCAGATGACCAATCACAGCCACTGCAGAGACTGCTGGGAGTTGAAGTTTTCACACCCCAGTAGTGCTGCTACAAGCTGATGATTGCCCACCACCTCATCATATCAAACGGAGTCAAAGACTCCACAGATCTGCTCAAGGATGCCATACAGAGTTGTGACAGTAGTGCACGTTGCTAACAATGTGTGCTATTTGGGCACTGATTAGGCTCCTGGAATGGGCCCTTGATGTGTTACGGTTCTACTACAGCAGTGCCCAACTTTGCATGAGAGGTTGGGCATCAAATTAAAAGAAGTGGGAGTTCAGGGTGTGGGGTGTAGATGAGAGCAGAATTGGCTCAGACACAGGAAGAAGAGTGTGATGGTGTGAGGAACCTCATCAGAAATGGCTGATGTTAAGAGTGGTGACCAGCAGGGGTCAGTGTTGGGGCCGCTGCTATTTTTAATATATATAAATGATTTAGATAGGAATATAAGTAACAAGCTGGTTAAGTTTGAAGATGATACCAAGATAGGTAGATCAGCAGATAATTTGGAATCCATTATATCATCACAGAAGGACTTGGATAGCAGACAGGCTTGGGCAGATGAAATTTAATGTCAGTAAATGTAAAGAATTACACATAGGAAGTAAAAATATGAGGTTTGAATACACAATGGGCGATCAGAAAATCGAGAGTCCACCTTATGAGAAGGATTTAGGAGTCACAGTGGACTCTAAGCTATCGACTTCCCAACGGTGTTCAGAAGCCATTAAGAAGGCTAACAGAATGTCAGGTTATATAGCGCCTTGATGTGTGGAGTACAAGTCACAGGAGGTTCTGCTCAACCTTTATAACACGCTGGCGTGGCGTCGTCTGGAATATTGGGTGTAGTTTTGGTCTCCAGGCTACAAAAAGGACATAGCAGCACTAGAGAAGGTCCAGAGAAGAGCGATGAGGCTGATTCAGGGCTACAGGGGATGAGTTATGAAGAAAGATTAAAAGAGCTGAGCCTTTACAGTTTAAACAAAAGAAGATTAAGAGGAGACCTGACTGAAGGGTTTAAAATGAGTAAGGGAATCAGTCCAGTGGATCAAGACGGTGACTTTAAAATGAGTTTATCAAGAACACGGGGACACAGTTGGAAACTAGTGAAGGGGAAATTTCACACAAACATTAGGAAGTTTTTCTTTACACAAAGAACGATAGACACTTGGAATAAGCGACCAAGTCGTGTGGTAGACAGTAAGACTTTAGGGACTTTCAAAACTCGACTCGATGTTATTTTGGAAGAAATAAGTGGACAGGACTGGCGAGCTTTGTTGGGCTGAATGGCCTTTTCTCATCTAGAGTGTTCTAATGTTTTAATCTTGGTTTGTGGTAAACTTGTCTTTGTGGTCAGACTGCAGAGTGTGCGGTACAACGATCACCTCTGGATAGGTGAGCTACAGCAAACAAGGAACGCACTGAGCCCCACAAGGTGTTTGTTCTCACAGATTAGTAACTCAGGGCTCCGTACTCATGAAATCAGGGAAAAATGTAAAAATAATCAGTTCGAGCAAATTTTGTATTTCGTTCGAACAAGTTAATAATTCGTGCAAATGGATTTTTAAACTTTTTCCTTATTTCAGTAGCTGTTTGTTTTTTCTATTATGCAGTTTAGCGAACTGGAACAGGAACAGTATAGCCAGCCAAAAGTTTCAGTCTATTCTATGCTGTTCAGTGAATTATCGACTCGATTTTAAACTTACCTTTCCTTCTATTCCATATCTCCTTCTCTGACTACGGAATATCATGTTCTCGAAGAATATTCCATACTTCCATTCTTGTAAATTTTCCAGCGGTTTGAAACTCATTTCAGGACTCCTCAAAAGGACCATTTCAGCTGTGAAGGTCTTCCAACAAGTTCCTCTTCCGCTTCACTGATGTTAACACACACCTTACTGTTCACACTCGGTTCACTGAACTATATGCCAGGAAAGCCGTACAGGGACTGCATGGTGCAAAAATAAAAATAATCTGTTTGAACGAAATAATGCAGAACAGGGCTCCGTACTAGGGAAGTAAGAGACCAAAGGAAAAATCTAAAAATAATGCGTTCGAAAAAAAATTATGTAATTCATTTGATCGAGCTATTAATTCGTTTGAAGGAGTTACGTACGAGGGATATCCAGAAAAAAAGGTTACAAGTGACCTGGAGGGTGCAGGGAAATTTTTTTTTTTTCGAAGGTTGGCATACCTGCGTGTAAGGGGGTCCTAACGGTCAAAATAAGCCCGGGACTGCGTCAGTCAGTTGTGAAATGTCATCACAGCAAGCGAGTTCGTCAACCTGTGCTGAGGCCGTTTGCTCCACCTACCGCCGATGCGAGATTCGTTCGATCATCAAGTTCCTCACTTTGCGTCGCGACTCCGCGGCCGAGATCCATTGTCAGCTTGTGGAAGAATTGTGAAAGAATTCTTGGGTGGGAAACGTTTTTCCAACGATGAGGAGGTGAAGGAGACAGTGGAGAAGTGGCTTTCGGAGGTGGAGCGGAGCGTATTCGACGAGGGTATAAAAAAGCTGGTGCCCAGGCTGAAGAAGTGCATCGAAGTTGACGGCGATTATGTTGAGAAATAAACACATATTTTGGAACATACCCTGTAAATTTGGTTGAAATATATTCATTTTTCGATTGTTAACAGCTGTTGTAACCTTTTTTTCTGGATATCCCTCGTAATTCGTTCGAACAAGTTAATAATTCATTCAAATGGATTTTTTTTTTCTTATTTTGGTAGCTATTTATTTTTCCTGGCATGCAGTTTAGTTGATTCTGGGGTTCATCAGGGGTTTGTTCTGCTGTTATTCTGTTCTGGGTGTTGGGCAAAGTCGTGGTGTCCTAGCGGTTGCGGGGCATCTGTTGGCAAAGAAAGATTTACTGATCTTGACTTTGCTGACGATGCTGTGATCTTCATGGAGTCGATGGAGGCTCTGATGGGGGCTCTCGAGAGACTGAGTGAGGGGTCTGAGTGTCTGGGCTTGTGAGTGTCCTGATGAAAACCAACATCCAGGCCTTTAATGACCTCTTGGGCACAGCCATCAGCAGTGTGTCTGTCTGCGGAGAGAGTGTCGACCTCGTCGAGAGGTTTACTTACCTTGGCATTGACATTCATGTCTCTGGTGACTCTTCATATGAAGTCAGTAGACGGATTGGGAGAGCATGGGGGGGTCATGAGGTCACTGGAAAGGAGTGTGTGGCACTCCCGGTATCTCTGCAAAAGGACGAAGGTCCAAGTCTTTAGAGTCCTGTTGTTTCCTGTTTGTGAGACATGGATGCTATCCAGTGACCTCAGATGAAGACTGGACCCTTTCAGTACTGAGTCTCTTTGGAGAATCCTTGGGTGCCACTGGTTTAACTTCGTGTTGCTCATTGAGTCCCAAATGAGACACATGACCTGCATTGTGAAGGAGCGTCAGTTATGGCACTACAGCCATGTGGCACGATTCTCCGAGGGTGATCCACCTCGCAGGATCCTTATTGTTGAGGACAGGAGTGGCTGGACCAGACCAAGGGTACGCCCATGTAATGATCAGCATGAGCTCAAGCGCGTGCAGAAGGAACTTCAAGTCCAGCTCAGGGCAGGGAAGGAGCAGTACAGGAGAAAGCTGGAGCAGAAGTTGCAGAATAACAGCATGAAGGAAGTATGGGATGGGATGAAGATCATCACTGGCTGTAGCTCGAAATGGGGTGCCACCATCGAGACAGACGTGGAGAGAGCAAACCAAATGAACAACTTCTTTAACAGGTTTGACCACCCTAACCCACTCTCACCTCGGACTACTGCACCCTCCACCCATCTGTCTGCTGATACCAGAATAGGTGAGACATCCCCACCCACAATTACAGCAACGCAGGTGAGCAGAGAGCTAAGGAGACTTCGTGCCAGCAAAGCAGTGGGTCCAGATGGAGTATGGCCATGACTGCTGAAGGCCTGTGCACTGGAGCTGGGGAGTTCTCAACAGCGCATCTTCAACCTGAGCCGGGAACAGGGGAGAGTCCCGAGGCTTTTTAAAACATCTTGTATCACCCCAGTCCCAAAGGTACAAGTCACATGTGATGAAGACCATGGAGCGGCTGCTACTTCACCACCTGAGGCCACAGGTCCGCCAAGCCCTCAACCCTCTGCAGTTCGCATACCAGGAGAAGGTGGTAACGGAGGATGCCATCATCTATATGCTACACCGATCTCTCCCCCACTTGGACAAAGGAAGTGGTGCTGTAAGAATCATGTTCCTGGACTTCTCTAGCGCCTTCAACACCATCCAACCTCTACTCCTTAGGGACAAGCTGACAAAGATGGGAGTAGATTCACACCTGGTGGCATGGAACGTGGACTATCTTACAGACAGACCTCAGTATGTGCGTCTCGGGAACTGCAGGTCTGACATTGTGGTCAGCAACACAGGAGCACCGCAGGGGACTGTACTTTCTCCGGTCCTGTTCAGCCAACATACATCGGACTTCCAATACAACTCGGAGTCCTGCCACGTGCAAAAGTTCGATGATGACACTACTATCATGGGCTGCATCAGGAGTGGGCAGGAGGAGGAGGAGTATAGGAACCTAGTCGAGGACTTTGTTAAATAGTGCGACTCAAACCACCTACAACTGAACACCAGCAAAACAAAGGAGCTGGTGGTGGATTTTAGGAGGACCAGGCCCCTCATGGACCCCATGATCATCAGAGGTGACTGTGCAGAGGGTGCAGACCTATAAATACCTGGGAGTGCAGCTGATGATAAATTGGACTGGACTGCCAATACTGATGCTCTGTGCAAGAGAGGACAGAGCCGACTATACTTCATTAGAAGGCTGGCGTCCTTCAACATCTGCAATAAGATGCTGCAGATGTTCTATCAGATGGTTGTGGCGAGCGCCCTCTTCTACGCAGTGGTGTGCTGGGGAGGTGGCATCACGCCTGGACGAACTTGTGAGGAAGGCAGGCTCTATTGTAGGAATGAAGCTGGACAGTTTGACATCCGCGGCAGAGTGACGGGCGTTGAGCAGGCTCCTGTCAATCATGGAGAATCCACTGCATCCACTGAACAGGATCATCTCCAGACAGAGGAGCAGCTTCAGCGACAGACTGCTGTCACCGTCCTGCTCCACTGACAGACTGAGGAGATCGTTCCTCCCCCACACTATGCGACTCTTCAATTCCACCCGGGGGGGTAAACGTTAATATTATACAAAGTTATTGTCTGTTATACCTGCATTGTTATCACTCTTTAATTTAATATTGTTATTATCAGTATGCTGCTGGAGTATGGGAATTTCCCCTTGGGATTAATAAAGTATCTATCTATCTATCTATCTATTGGTTATATAGCACTTTTCATAACTATCTATCTATATAGTGCCTTTCACTTCTATCTATCTATTATATAGTCTCTTTCCTATCTATCTATCTATCTATCTATCTATCTATCTATCTATCTATCTATCTATCTATCTGGCTGCAGCAGATAGAGGGTCATTTCCAGAAGGTGGGACTAGACAGTGCGTGTGACTGTGGGGTTGCCAACCAGTATCCCGAGCTGTTTCGTCATGTGGTGGGTGTGCCAAAGCGATGTACCAGAGTACGCTCCCCAATCTAAACCTGACCTGACCTGCAGTTTAGTGAACTGGAACAGGAAAAGTTTAGCCAGTCAGTAATTTCAGTCTATTCTATGCTGTTCAGTGATAAAAAAAATAATAATAAGACCCATGCTAGACTCACTCACTCAGATATGATTTTTTAAAAATCATATAAAATTAATGGAATACTATTATCAATTATTTTTAATTGATTATTTTTAGTGACTCTAAACTTAATTTCAGATTGTATATTAATAATATTACCAAGACTGCTGTCTTCCAATTAAGGAACATTGCAAGGATGCGACCTCTTATAACATTTAAAGATGGTGAAAAATGAATACATTGAGTCTTTGTGGACCGGGAGAAAGCATATGACAGGGTGATTGAGAGCAGCTGTGGTATTGTATGAGGAAGTCGGGAGTGGCAGAGAAGTACGTAAGAGTGGTACAGAATATGTACGAGGGGAGTGTGACAGTGATGAGGTCTGTGGTAGGAGCGACGGAGGTGGGATTGCATGAAGGATCAGCTCTGAGCCCTTTCTTATTTGCAATGGTGATGGACAGGTTGACAGACGAGATTAGACAGGAGTCCCCATGGACTGTGATGTCTGCTGATGACATTGTGATCTGTAGCCAGAGTAGGGAGCAGGTTGAGAAGACCCTGGAGAGGTGGAGATATGAGAGGAGAGGAGAGAAATGAAGGTCAGTAGGACAACCAAGACAGAATACATGTGTGTAAATAAGAGGGAGGTCAATGGAATGGTGAGGATGAGGGAGTAGAGTTGGTGAAGGTGTTTAAATACCTGGGATCAACAGTACAGAGTAATGGGGATTGTGGAAGAGAAGTGAAGAAGAGAATGTAGGCAGGGTGGAGTTGGTCGAGAAGAGTGTCAGGAGTGATTTGTGACCGACGTGTATCAGCAAGAGTGACAGGGAAGGTCTACAGGACGACAGTGAGACCAGCTATGTTATATGGGCTGGAGACGGTGGCACAGGAGAAAGAGCTGGAGGTGGCAGAGTTAAAGATGTTGAGATTTGCATTGGGTGTGACAAGGATGGACAGGATTAGAAATGAGGACATTAGAGGGTCAACTCAGATTGGACGGTTGGGAGACAAAGTCAGAGAGGCGAGATTGCTTTAGTTTGGACATGTGCAGAGGAGAGATGATGGGTATATTGGGAGAAGGGTGCTAAGAGCTGTCAGGTAAGAGGAGAAGAGGAAGGCCTAACAGAAGGTTTATGGATGTGCTGAGAGAGGACATGCAGGTGATGGGTGTAAAAGAACAAGATGACGAGGACAGAAAGATATGGAAGAAGATGATCCGCTGTGGATACCCCTAACAGGAGCAGCCAAAAGAAGAAGAAGAAGAAGAAAAATAAATACATGCGTTTGTATTTAGCCGACTGGATTACAGCAATGCTCTCCCATCATGGCCACCTAAAAAGGGGCGTATATTTACTTCAGCTTATCCAGAATGCAGCAGCAAGAATTTTACCCAAAAAGAAAAAATATAAACATATATATTCCCAATATTAATATCTTTACATTGGCTGCTAGTGTCCTTTAGAATCGATTTTAAAATACTTCTACTTGTATATAAGACCCTAAACAATCTCGCCCCTACCTACGTCTCACAACGCCCACTTCCTTCTGCACCAAACCGCAGTCTTAGATTGGCAAATTCCTGTTTGCTTGTCATTCCAAACTACAAGCATAAAAGAACTGGTGAGGCGGCTTACTGTTCTTATGCACCTAAAATTTGGAATGACTCACCAATAATAACTTGGTAGGGTAAATCTGTGGGACATTTCAAAACACTTCTAAAAACTCTTTCTCTTTTTTTAAATCTGTGCCACCCACACCTGCCCATAGCCCTCTATTCTGCAGTCACCTGGGGTACTGGAGGAAACGAGAAGGACTTGGATATCTTTCTTATCCACTGTGCCAACTGTGCCCGGTGGAGGGTGGGCACCCAGCTGGCCGTTGTCATTCTGACGTTCATGATGCAGAGACTGCTTACCATCAGACCTTACTATTTGATTCGTTCATTTCTGTCTTCCTACCGTGGCCCTCCAGAGGTTTATTTTTTTCCAATGGCCCATCGGAGGTGCTTTTCATGATTTCCTCTCCTCCATGTCAGCTGGTCAAACGATCACATTCAGGAATCAAGAAGTCCGTTTACATCCTAAATCAAAAGAATTGCTGTGGGCTATTTGATTTGCTTTTGAGTGTTTTAGTTAACTTTAGTAACGACAGACTGTTTCTACTCAATGGGCTGCCATGTACATTTGTCTAGATAAAATGTAGATATATACTGTGCATATTTATTTTTATATAAACTGGTCAAAAAAATGAAAGGAGCACTTTGAAAACACATCAGACCTCAATGGGAAAAAAAATCCTGCTGGCTATCTCTACTGCTATGGACTGATATGGTGATGTGTGAGGAACGAAAAGATGGAAATGAAAATGATCAACCGACAGAGAGAGGGCTGAATTCAAAGACACCCCAGAAATCAAAGGGAAAAAAATGAGGCAGCAGGCAGGCAGGCGAGTCCATTTGGCCAAAATGTCATTGCAGCAACTCCAAATCGTACTCAGTAGTTTGTATGCCTGCCACGTGCTTGTATGCATGCCTGACAACGTCCTAATGAGACAACGGATGGTGTCCTGGGGGATCTCCTCCCAGATCTGGACCAGGGCATCACTGAGCTCCTGGACAGGCTGAGGTGTTGGATGGACCGAAACATAATGTCCCACCCAGAGGTGTTCTATTGGATTGAGGTCAGGCGAGTGAGCGTGGGGGGCACTCAATGGGATCAATTCCTTCCTCCTCCAGGAACTGCCTGCATACTCTCGCCACATGAGGCCGGGCATTGTCGTGCATCAGGAGGAACCCAGGAGCCACTGCACCAGCATAGGGTCTGACAATGGCTCTAAGGATTTCATCCCGATACCTAATGGCAGTCCCGCGGTGCCATTGTCTAGCCTGTAGAGAGATCTGTGTGTCCCTCCTCCCCAGATATACCATCACTGACCCACCACCAAACCGCTCATGCTGAGCAATGTCACTGGCAGCATAACGTTCTCCACGGCATCTCCAGACCCTTTCATGTCTGTCATATGTGCTCAGGGTGAACCTGCTCTCATCTGTGAAAAGCACAGGGCGCCAGTGGTGGACCTGCCAATTCTGGTACAGTGATCACTCGCTATATCACGCTTCGACTTTCGCGGCTTCACTCTATCGCGATTTTTTCTCATACACGCTTACGTCACTACGCATGCGCTTTCTGAGAACTTTTATCGAAGCCCCACGATGGCTCTTAAACGTGCTGCTTTTTCTAAGCCTTCTGACAATAAAACTAAGCGCCGGAGGAAGATGCTTGCTATCCAGGAGAAGGTGAAACTCTTGGATATGATCAAAGATGGCAATACCCTACAAAAGCCTCCTCACGTATATGAAAAGACAGCGCCAGCAACTGCCTATCAAGATGTTCTTCAGCCGCGCACCCAGATACCCACTGCCTACTCCTAGTACTCCTTCAGCGGAAGAAGACAACGACGCACCTGCTGAATATACTGCACCACCTGAAGACTCTCCTACTGAGGTTGTGCCCTCATAGGTTAGTGGTTGTGTGTAAGAACTGTGTGTGTGTAATTAAATGTACAGTACAATAATCTACTATAATAAAGCAGTCACTTTGAGCTACATTTTTTTGTATGAAAATGTGCTATATAAATAAATGTTGATTGATTGATTGATTGAAGCAGTCGGGATTGTCCTTCTGTCCCGTGAGTGCAAAGCGTAGTGGTATTCCGCTTATCACAGACTTACTACTTGCGGCTTGCGGTACGAAGCGACGCGATTTTAGCAGAGTTCTGCTGCTCCCATCGTCCCCTTGCTTTTGTGCGCGATGCGCTGGAAAAATAGACAAAATTATGTCTCTGGAAATAATTAATGTTGATGGAGTACAAATGCCTCACCACGTAGTAAATATCAGGGGAGATGGTGCTTGCTTATTCTCATCTATAGCTTATTTAGTGCATGAAACTCCGTCTTTAGCGGTACAGATTCGGGCTGACATTATACGACTTTGGACAGGCACTCGAGGGGATAAAAAAAAACGTAGGTTTTCGGGAGATGTTATGAATGGGCACTTTAATGTCTCATTCCCTACATTTACATGCCTGATGTACACATGGAGCGCACACAAATTGAGGATAAAAGTCAGTCGTCTTAAAAGGCGGGTGAGCCTAGTAATAATATATTTGTAACGTCTAATATGTCTTATTTTCCCTTATTTTGTCTAATATATTGGGTAATACGAGTGTAATGGTGACTAAAGTGTGTTATTTCATGTCTAGAGGGCTCTAATAATGTTAAAAAAACGTATTTAGAAGGTCGTAAACAGGTTTTCTATACTCTAACTGCAAAAATATTCGATTTATAAATAAAGAATCCTACTTCGCGAAAATTCATTTATCACGGTAGAGTGTGGAACGGATTAACCGTGATAAACGAGGGTTCACTGTATTCTATGACAAATGCCAGTCGAGCTCCACGGTGCCCACTAGAGGCCACTCTCGTGAAGTCTGTTTGTGATTGTTTGGTCAGAACAACATTCACATCAGTGGCCAGCCTGCCTGCTGGAGGCTCTGGCAGTGCTCATCCTCTTCATCCTTGCCCAAAGGAGCAGATGCTGGTAGGTCCTGATGATGGGTTAAGGACCTTCTACAAGTGGCCCTGACCAGCTCTCCTGGAGGAACTGCCTCTCTGTCACCTGGAATCTCCTCCATGCCCTTGAGACTGTGCTGGGAGACACAGCAAACCTTCTGGCAATGGCATGTATTGATGTGCCATCTTGGAGAAGTTGGACTACCTGTGCCAGCTCTGTAGGGTCCAGATATGGCCTCATGCCACCAGTAGTGACACTGACCGTAGCCAAATGTAAAACGAGTGACAAAAAAGATGAGGAGGGGAAAAATGTCAGTGGCCTCCCTCCACCTGTTAAACCATTCATTCCTGTTCTGGGGGGTCGTCTCATTGTTGCCCCTCTAGTGCACCAAAGCAGCTGAAACTGATGAACAAGCCCCTCTGCTACTTAACTGACCAGATCAATAGCCCACAAGTTTCATTGACTTGATGCTAGACTTTCATTAAAAAGGGTTCTTTTCATTTTTTTGAGCAGTTTATATATTAATTAGATCTGGTTGTTCTATTGACAGCCTTAATGTATAAATATTTTAATTTGAAATCCTTTTTCTAATAAGAGTGAAGGTTTGTTTTACACTTTCGTGGCTTAACAATACCTGATTGATTTTGTATTTCGTATAATTACATATATTGGAAATGTTCATATGACTACGGTGGGCTGGCGCCCTGCCCGGGTTTTGTTTCCTGCCTTGCGCCCTGTGTTGGCTGGGATTGGCTCCAGCAGACCCCAGTGACCCTGTAGTTAGGATATAGCGGGTTGGATAATGGATGGATGGATGTTCATACGAGGGACGTTCAAAAAGTTTTATATTTTCGTTGTAAACGGCGAAGGCGGGAGGAGCAGTGATTGGTCGTGTCTGAGAGTGTCATGTGATTAGTGCTGTCTGGCAGAGCCACCGGCGGCCCTTGCAGTTTAGTATAAGAGTTGACACTCTGTGGTGAAGATGGCAACGAAACTTATCCATTGCGCCAAAGAGTAATTGCGGTCTGTCAAACGCTTTTTATGGGTGCCAGGAGCACAAATTCATCTCTGCATGTGTGCTCAGTATGGGGGAATCAAGTTCTCTCTCGTGGAGTCGTCTGCACGGTCTACACGGTTTTCATGCATGTTATGAAGTTCATTTGTATCCATACAAGCTTTGACGAGTTGTATTGTATCTAGCTATTTGTTTGTAATAAAAGTTATGACTCTATAAGGGCATGAACATTTGTTTTAAATGCTGGACTTGTGCTACATTGAGTTAACACTGTAAAAAAAATGTCAGTAAATTTAACGGTAAAAATACTGTAAATGGTGAAAGTAAAACATCTTTTCTGAGAAAAAGGAAAATTACCTTATGTTCTACTGAAAATGACCTGTATATCTTAAACAATACATTTCATTATTTTTATAGCCGTGTTCTGCAAAATAAATATTTTTCTACTTTCAAAATATGCTACATACCGCTTACAGCTACAATGAAAAAAAATCGCTGTTAATTTTACAGTGTAAAACTAGTAAAATAGGCTAATGAAGGCAAACAACTGTAAAATGTAAAACGGTTAAGCGCTGTTTCAGTAACACCGAAGATACGATATTTGCATAAGGACACGCCCCCTTACCAGATTGTTCCTGGTGAACTGCATGCCTTTGAATAGTAGGGGAAAAAACTTAATCAAAGTTAAACTTATTTTTCCCTGTGTGCTGAAGGTTTTTTGAGGTTATAGAAGATGATTTATGGTGGGCTGTATTCGATAAGCTGGCACCATGCACCAAAAAAGCAAACTTTTATTTCTCTACCAGACACCGTGCCATAATGTCCTTAAACTTTGGATTCTTTTCAATGTACGTAATTAAAAGATATACAGGTATGTTTGCTCTTGGTTGTTATTACATTATTGATGTAAACTGTGTACTGGTGTTTGATCCTGACGATATTTTCTAAGGGTTTATTGATTGTCATATTAGTGGCGTAACACGAGTTTGTGCCGCTCGGGGCGGGGCGCTGTATGTTAATATATATTTAAATTTAAAATTAAAGTGACGTATAGAGAAAAATTAAGATACATTTTGTATAGATTTATTCATATATAATGAAATCGCAATCATTTTTCACATATAGTTATTTATAAGCATCACCTAGACAAGAATATAGTACAGACGCAATGATAAGCCGTGTTCTAAGTTTTAGTTTAATATAATTAAGCTGCGAAAACCAGAACCAGTGTAGCGTTCAAGTGATAGCAATGAGAGCAAGAACGCCTTCGGACTGATAATGAAACGAAATTATAAATTGCAAATTAGTTGTTCATCTTCCTAGAACTTATGATCGGTGTAATGTTTCTGTTTATTTTAGTTATTGCCTCATAAATTCCAGCTGCTGTGTCTGATGCCGTCACAGATGGACAGCCTGAAAATTATTTTTGAAGCTTCTGTGGATAAAAATTTTTCGACCTCTGCTGCTTACACACGAATTCTACTGAGCCTTTTGGCCAATAATGCCGCCCCCAAAAATCTGCCGCCCGGGGCGGACCGCCCCCTCCGCCCGCCCCTAGCTACGCCACTGTGTCATATTTATTACAGTGCATGGACATCAGGTTATGGTTAAACGTTCACTTCCATTAGAATGTGTTATTTCCAGTAAAGTTATACCGTATACCTAAAAATATTATCACCTTCTTTTTAAATTCAACATTATTTTTTTACAGTGTAAGCTGTAAGTGGATTGAAATGTTCTAAAATGGCTGTACTAGTGTGACGGACGCAGAGCGCTCCGGACGTCCAGCTACAGCCACATCTGTCAAAGAGAACTGTGTTGTTGAATGACAACGGCCGCCCCGACACTGCAGCCCACACATTGGAAACCCTCAGACAACTGAAGTGGGAGGTTATGGGACACCCGGCTTATAGTCCTTGATTTAGCCCCATCTGATTTTTAACTTTTTGGACGCTCACAGAAGCTCTAAAGGGGAAGACGATTTTCATGTGATGATCTTGTGAAAGCAGCGGTACATCAGTGGCTACTCGCTCAACCAAAAACATTTTTTTGCTGATGGCATTAAAACGTTGGCACGACGCTGGGAAAATTGCATTGCAAAGGAAGAAAAATGTAGAAAAGTCCATCCATCCATTATCCAACCCGCTATATCCTAACTACAGGGTCACGGGGGTCTGCTGGAGCCAATCCCAGCCAACGCAGGGCGCAAAGCAGGAAACAACCCCCGGGCAGGGCGCCAGCCCACCGCTGATGTAGAAAAGTAATTTCATTTATTTTTAAAATTCTAAATCGAGTTAAAAAAAAAAATTGCGGAAACTTTTCGAACGTCCCTCGTTGTATTAATTAATGATAACACTCCAAATAAATGTGCCCTGTCTTTGATTTGTTGATTAATCTGTTAAAAAAAAAAACCTTGATGTAGGATTACTAAAGATGGATGGTTTAAAATATAGGGTGGTCCAGATCTAATTATGCAATTTTCATTACGCTATAACGTATTAAGTTTATTACATAGAAAATCACCCGAAAAATCCCGGACCATCGAGAAGTGTGCGAACTGGCGACATGAAGAATCGTCTTCTCACCGAATTGGAATCGTCCCCACATAAATCAAAGTCATCCAGACGATCTGGATCTGCATAATTTATAGATCTGGACCACCCTGTAGTGTCGCGTGTCTCTTTAAGAGATTAAGTCACCCACCTGTATAAATTGGCCCAAGAGCAGTCGCAAGGCAGGTGTGTGAGGAGAGTAACGTTGATGGCTGGTCGCCGTAAGGACGTGAAATCCATGCCTTAACTGTTTGGTTTTATGGTAGGGTTTAATTATTTGTAAAGGGTTTTGTAGGGGGGGATTTTAAGTAGTTTGTATAGATGTACACTAAGAGTCAAGATGTTGTAACTAATTGTAAGTTTTGTTTTGTGTTTTTACATACAAGAGGGCTTGTCACTTTTTTTTTTTTCTCTACTCTTTTCACAATATACTGTTAGATTGACTTGCTTTGAGTTATTGTTGCACTGTTTATTAATTTTTTTTTTTATTCATTATTTTACTAGTATTTTTTTGGTTGGTGGGGTTTTCTTGCATGTTATGAAGTTCATTTGTATTCATACAAGCTTTGACAAGTTGTATTGGATCTAGCTATTTCCTTATAATAAAAGTTATGACTCTAAGGGCATGAACATTTGTTTTAAATGCTGGACTTGTGCTACATTGAGTTAACACTGTAAAAAATGTCAGTAAATTTAGCGGTAAAAATATTGCAAATGGTGAAAGTAAAAGATTTTTTTCTGGAAAAAGAAAGTTGCCTTATGTTCTACTGAAAATAACCTGTACATCTTAAACAATTAATTTCACTATTTTTTTTTTTTTTTTTTTTTTTTTTACAGTCAAGTTCTGTAAAATTATCTACCTTTAAAATATGCATACCACTTACTGATGCATTACAATTACACTGAAAAAACCTGTTAATTTTACAGTGTAAAACTATTAAATAGCGAAGGTAAACAACTGTAAAATGTAAAGCGGTTAAGCGCTCCTTCTGTAACACCGACGTCACAATATTTGCATAAGGATACGCCCCTTTTACCATATTGTTCCTGGTGAACTGAATACCTTTTGAATAGTAGGGGAAGAAACTTAACTTAATCAAAGTTAAACTTATTTTTCCCAGCGTGCTGAAGGTTTTTAAGGTTATGGAAGCTGATTTATGGTGGGTTGTATTCGATAAGCTGGCACACCTGTAGGACACCAGACACCACAAAAGCAAACTTTACTTCCCCACCAGACAATGGGCCATAACCTCCTTAAACATTCAATTGTTTTCAATGTGTATAATGTTTGTGATTGGTTGTTACTTTACTGATGTAAACTCTGTACTGGGGTTTGACCCTGACAATACTTTCTAATGGTTTATTTATTAGCATATTTATTACATTGTATGAATTTCTGCTTGTGGTTAAACATCCCCTTCTCTTGGAATGTGTTGTAAAGAAAAAGCAATTATTTACTACAAAGTTTTATACTGTAGACCTAAAAATATTGTCACCTTATTTATTACAGTAACATTTTGGCAACCCAGCTGCCAGTTTTTTTTTTATTATTATTGTAAACTTTTTTATAGACCTAAAAATACTGTCACTTTTTTCTTACGGTAAAATTCTGGCAACCCAGCTTCCAGTACTTTACTGTAAATGTAACATTATTTTTTTACAGTGTACATGTAACTGTATGTGGTATATACTGTAAATTTATTAGTATTAAAATGTCATTTGGTAAGTTGGGAGAGTAGATTACTTTAAAATTGCAGTAATTGTTTTCTATATAGTTATGAATTTATATTTCAACAGCAGCAGCTTGATGGCGGACGAGGCACTGTCGTGTGCTGTCTAACAGAGTCCCTTCGAGAGTCTGGGCAGGGGCTTATCTGAGACTTCCGGGTTAGTATTCATTCCTGGCATCACTAATATTTCACATTCCTTACTCTGAATGATCAAACGTTCCAGAGTTCGAACGCTGAATTCGATGGAGATTTGATGTGGAGTTAGAAAGATGCTTCTACGTGTGAAAGGCGCACACAGCAGGGCCGTCTTAACAGCTTTTTAGGCCCACCGGGTAAAGCGGTGCACTGGAGGCCCCTACTTACACAACCACTCAGCAAGTCACAACATGCATAGATTAGCATCGACGACGTGTGGTGAGGGTCATGGCTGGTGACTCCTTCAGAGTCAGATTTACAAATATATGAACCCCAGAGAGTAGCTTATTCCCTATTTAACTGGCATATTGACTACTGGTGATGCTTCATATATCATCAGCATTCTTTACACAGGCGGCACTGTGCCTCACAGTTAGGAGACCTGGGTTCGCTTCCCGGGTCCTCCCTGCATGGAGTTTGCATGTTCTCCCCGTCTCTGTGTGGGTTTCCTCCTGCAGTCCAGAGACATGCAGGTTAGTGTGTGCTTGGTGTGTGGGTGTATGTGTGCCCTGCGATGGGCTGGTGCCCTGCCCGGGGTTTGTTTCCTGTTGGCTGGGATTGGCTCCAGCAGACCCCTGTGACCCTGTAGTTAGGATATAGTGGGTTGGATAATGGATGGATGGATTCTTTACACACACACAGGTAAGGCGCATATCTGGCTAAGAAAGAACGTTACATTTATAGCGGCGAAAGAGAGCGCATTTGCTCCTCGCCCTCCATGTGTTCTAAATTTGCCGTTGCAATTTCACAATTCACACTCCTTCACTACAAATGAAAGTATTGAGTGGTGCACAAAAAAATTTTCAATTTTTTGACCTTTTTTAATTAAAATATTTTATTAGTTTTTAAAAGTCTTTAATTCGGATGTTTTAATCAGTTTTAATAAAGATTGTTCAACAAAAGGATAACGAGAACAACAAAAGAGTATTTTATTTAGGGTCAATTTAGTTTTAAAATATATTGATTTTTTTTTTTCTTCTTAATCTTATCCCATTTTTTTAATAAAACTGAAAACAGTTTATGGTCCTGTAAATGAAGTGCATGTGCCTATCCTTCTCCACAAAAATGTTCTTGTAAAAGTCTTCCTCATTTTCCTTTAGTTTTAAAAGTCTTAATCTTCCATTTTGGGAGTCGGTCGGAACAGAAAATAAAACTAAATGGCCCGCTGCAGTGCACTCGACCTTCTGATGTCGCTAACTTATTGGTGCCTCTGCGTCAGCAGCAACGAGCGCCTGTTGGGCTCACGTGTACCTCTTCAGGACAGCACGGTACTGTCTGCTTCACTCGCCTTGTGCTTTCTCACTGCGGCTTTGTCTGATCAGCAAGACTAAATGTGTCACACATTTATTGAAGATGTTAGCCAGATTGTGGAAAGTCACGATGTATAATTAATGTGTCTGCAAACCTTATATTGACGTCATACAGAGACAGCAACGGGCATGCGCCAATCACGCACATCAACCCCGGCGGTGTGTGAGGGGAGGTGAGGCTCCTTGCTGAGGCACCTCGTGTTTCTCCCCTCTAAAACAGGCAATGCAAAAATTCAGCGATTTTTTTTTTTTTTTTTTTTTTTTGGGACTAAAATTGATCAATATTATTGGAATCATACAGGAAACAAATTTATAGCACAGACCAGTGGACACGTTTATTTTATGTTATCATTAATAGTTCTTTACTTTTCATGATGACTTGCCTCCCATGACCGCACTAAAACAACATTTATTTCTATAGCAGATTTTCATACAAATGTAGCTCAAAGTGCTTTACATGATGAAGAAAATAGAAATAAGAGACAAAGTAAGAATTACAATAAGACAACACTAACATAGAATAAGAGTACGGTCCGATGACCAGGGAGGACAGAAAAAACAAAAAAAAAAAAAAACTCCAGACGGCTGGAGAGAAAAAATAAATCTGCAGGGGTACTTGGGCCACGAGACCACCCAGTTCCCTATGGGCATTCTACCTAACATAAATGAAACGGTCCTCTTTGTATTTAGGGTTCTCTTCACACGTACCTGATTAGCATGGTGCCCCTATCCTCGTGGGGGCAACTGGCCAGCGTGCCTATGCGTTAAGATGGCCCTTGCATGCAGTGACAAAAACCGTAGCAAAAGTAGGCACTAAAGCAGCGGGTGTCATCGTCATCTGTTGTGCGCCCAAGTCATCTCTCCCTCTCTCTCTGGAAGCATCTCTTGCATTACCCTTTTTGCTTTATTTTTGGTGTGTGTGTATATAACCCCTGTGTTCGCTTCCCAGGTCCTCCCTGAGTGGAGTTTGCATGTTCTCCCCGTGTCTGCGTGAGTTTCCTCTGTGTGCTCAGGTTTCCTCCCACAGTGCAAAGACATGCAGGTTAGGTACATTGGTGATTCTAAATTGTCCCTAGTGTGTGTGTTGTGTGTGTGTGTGTGTGTGTGTGCCCTGTGGTGGGCTGGCACCCTGCTTGGGGTTTGTTTCCTGCCTTGAGCCCTGTGTTGGCTGGGATTGGCTCCAGCAGACCCAGGTGACCCGGTAGTTCGGATATAACAGGATGGATAATGGATGGATACAGAAGAGAAACGCGAGGTGTGGTAGCGACAGGTTGAGCCTCACCTCAGACTGTGCTCTCCTTCACTCACTGGGTTGATGTGTACGATTGGCTTGGCCTGTTGCTGTCTCTCTGTATGTCGCCAATCTAATGTCTGTAGACACATTTATTATACACCCTGACATTGTAATATCTTTAATGAATGTGTGTGACATATTTAGTGTTGATCGGTCACAAAGCCGCAGTGAATAGGCACAAGGTGAGTGAGGCAGACAGTACTGTGCCGCCCTGAAGAGGGCGCATGTGAGCCCAGCAGGTGCTCATTGCTGCTGATGCAGAGGCGCCAATAAGTTAGCGATACCAGAAAGCCAAGTGCGCTGCAGCTCTCCATTTAGTTTTTTTTTTTTTTTTTTGTTCCAACTGACTGCCAAAATGGAAGATTAAGACTTTTTAAAACTAATGGAAAATAAGGACTTTTACAAGAAAGTGATGGAGATTTTCATGGAGAAGGATGGGCACGTGGCCTTCATTTACAAATAAAGGTAAACACCATAAACGTTTTTTTATTTTATAAAAAATTTAATTTTGACCATCAATAAAATTCTTTTGTTTTTCTTATCCTTTTGTTGAACAGTCTGTATTAAAATTGATTAAAGCATTAAAAGCTTTTAAAAACAACTAAATATTTCAATTGAGGTCAAAATTGAAATCCGTTTTTTTTGTACACCGCTCTCCATACTTTCATTTGTATTGAATGAATAGGAATTGTGGAATTGCAACAGCAAATTTATTACACATGAGGGTGAGGAGCAAACGCCCTCTCTCTCTCTCTCTCTCTGTCTCTGTCGCCGCTATAAACGTAACGTTCTTTCTTAGCCAAATATGTGCCTTACCTGTGTGTGTAAAGAATGCTGACGAGATATGAAACATAGCCAGTAGTCCGTGTGCATGCTGGCTGCCAACTAATTAGTGAATAAACGACTCTTTGGGGATCATAGATTTGTAAATCTGACTCTGAAGGAGTCACCAGCCATGAACCTCGCCTCGCGTCGCTGCCCTGCATTATGTGTATTTGCCATTTAAGTTTATGGAAATGGGTGTTTAGAGTCTTGGAATGGATTAATTCACTTTCAATTATTTCCACTGGGGAAAATTGATTCTGACTTTGAATAATTCAGAGTCCAAAGGGCCTCCTGAAACAAATTAAGTTCAAAGTACGAGGCTGCACTATAATGGGATTCAGGCTAGGGCCGTCTTAACAGCATCCTCGCCCCCACACCTGGTCCTAAGGAGGTAAAGTAGTGTACTGGGGTCTCGGTTTTGATAGAAAAAAACAAACACACAGGCATCAGAAACATTGTGGGCCCCCAGGTGCTCCTGGGGTCCACCAGCCAGTGCCCATTGTGCCCTCACATTGTGACGGCCCTGGATACAGGAGGCCTGCAAGCTACTGAAAGTGACAGACATAAAATGAAAGTCAGTTTTGTAACTTGAAGACATATTGATGATTTTAAGGGATGCGTCGATAGTAATGAAGCAAATGTCTCCTGATTTACTAGCCGGTCCACCTCTGAAATCTGACCCTCTCCATTTACTTTCCGAGCGTTGACGTCTCCATCTTTGCCCCTATCAAGATCTCGGCCCTCCCGTTTCTATCACATGGGTGGGTTTCCCAAACTAACTGCACTTTGATAATACGTTGGTGTTTTACTTTTTCCCACAATCTCCCGCCACGTGTTTGGCAAATTTTAAAAAGGAAATGTGTGGAAATACTGTGCAGTAGGCTGACTTTTTATTCCAAGTTTCTCATTTGTCTCGCAGGATGTCGGCAAAGGATGAGGTATGCCAAACGTGTCACAAATCTTATGTACTGCATGGAGATGAAGACCCTGGTCCCGACCATGTGGTGGCTCTGTGGCTGGGCATCTGTAAGGTTGTCATTACTGGCTGAAGGGATCCTACTCTCTCGGGCCCTCAAACAAGGCCCTTACCTTTTAAAAGCAACTGCTCTTGGGCTGAATAATGGCTGACTCTGGCCCGTGAACCCCAAAGGTCATGCAAAAAGATTAATAAAGTGTCATCACTGAAGGGACTGTGGCATTTGACAAGTGTAAATGTGCGACATAGACCTGACCTTCTGCTCATGGGCTCCATTTAAGCAATGAATCCGAGTTACCCGCACTGTGATTGGAGAGCTGGGATGCCCAAAGAATGGAAGGATGGAGGAAGGCAGCTACTTTGGGACACTGCCTCCCCCAGGACACTAGATGGCGATTTCCGTGCAGCATAGCGGTGCCCCGGATTCCTACAGCGCACCATGGGATCTGGAGTTGAGCTTCATATCCCTGCTGAGTACTGTGGGGTGCTGCCAGGAGATGCTGCCAGGAGACACGGGGATTTTTGATTCCCATTTATCCCAGAAGTACTCCCGAGTCACTTCGGAACGGAAGCCCCAAAGTACTTCCGGGCTGAAGAAAATGCAAGTCCTCCATTTGACCCAGATGTGCTGGCAAGTCATGTGGGAGGAAGAACGGAAGCACTTCCGGGTCAAGGACTGTTGGGAACCCAGCAAGAGAGCCGGAGTTGGGAGGTGTGGAGGCGAGAGTGTATTATTCTAGCTATTGTTACTTACCTGTGTATGGTGGTTGGGGGTGCTTAAAGGCGCTAGTAGTAGAAAAGGAATTAAAATACCTTTTCATTGATTTTTCCTGGTGTCCTGGATGTTTGTCTGTTGGGTTTGAGGAGCGACCGCACCCTCTAGTGTCACACCACCAATGTTCAAATATTCAAAGATTTTCAAAGGCTCTTTTTTGAGCGAGATACCCTTAACCTGAAAACAATGGCTGACCCTACGCTGTGACCCCCAAAGGTCATGCAAATAAACCTCTTCCCACCTCTGGGATTAATTAATAAAGTATATATAAAGTGTCATCACTGAGGGGATTGTGGCTCTTGACAAGTGTAAATGTGTGACAAAGGCTTGACCTTCTGCTCATGGACTCCATTTAGGCATTAAATCCGAATTGCCCACCAATGTAAAATATTCAATCCAAGTGTTTCAAAGGCCCTTAAGGTGTTTCTCCGAAAAGTGCAGCTGGTGTGCTCCACCACACCTTCCGTGTTGATGGATGAGCACTTTCACATTTCTTAATAATAATAAGTCAAATTTATAGAGCGCCTTTCACAAACCCAAGGTTGCCTTATATACAAAGCGGGAGAAAAAAGTTTGTCGAAGAGGAACGTTTTGAGTTGAGATATAAAGGTGGAGAAGCGATCTCGGAGACCATCTTAACAGCGTTATAGACCCACCGGGCAAAGCAGTGCACTGGGGCCCCCCTACCTACATAACTACTCAGCAAGTCACAACATACGTATATTAGCATGGGGCCCCTATGCTTGAGAGGGCAACTGCCCAGTGTGCCCGCGTGTTATGACGGCTCTGCTCGGAGAAACTGAGAAAGAGGGTACCAGAGTTGAGGGGCCATAACACTGAAGGAGATGCCTGCCAGGGTGGAGAGTCTGGCCTTTGTGTGGGGACAGTAAGGAGATGACTGAGTGAGGACCTGGGCTGCAGCTGGCAGCTGAGTGAGGTAGAGGGAGGCTTTGAAGGTGAGAAGCAGAATTGAATCCTTGATGGAACCGATAAGCAGGGAGAGAACAGGGGAGACGTGAGCAGGACACTCTGTGTGGCTGCGGAGATCTGAATGCACTGTAGCTTCTGTACAGATGAAGAGGGAATTGCAGTAATCGATTTGAGACATTAGGAAACAATGAACCAGATCTGAGCTTCACTAAAGGACAGAAATGAATGGAGGCGGGCAATGAGACGGAGATGATAGGTCACTGCCCAGAATTTCATTCTAATGTGGAGCTCAAAGTTGAATGATGAGTCAAACCAAACACCAAGATGTCTGACAACAGGAGACAGTTTGACAAGCGCAGTATCAACAGAAACAGAGACGTTGGGTGCCTTAGAAAGTACCAGTAACACTTCAATTTGATTGGCATTGAGTTTGAGAAAGTGATTTTCTTATCCATAGCTTAAGATCAGTGATGCAGTCGGCTTAAAATTGATTCCTCCTTTTTACAGTTAGAGTCCCTAATATTAATGTTTAACCCTAGAACCCTGATTTTAAATTACTAGAACCCTAGGAGGCACTACTACTTTAGGTTTCTCCAATAACCCTAATAACATTATTTTTAAATTGTATTACTTTTATGTACTTTATTTGATCCTTATTTTATTGCTTTTTAGACCTTGTAGTTTTATGAAAAATTGCTTTTAACTGTCTTAATTTTGCAGTTTTAAGTGTTTACATTCTTATGCAAATTTTTGTACATTTTTTTTTTTTTAAATAAAAGTAATAATTATAAATACATTTTAGGAGGTTTTTAGGCAATGTTTTAGGATGTTTTAAAGTATTTTAAAGGCTCTCTATATGCTGTAAAAAATAATGATAGATATGAAAGGCACTATATAATAGAACCATATTTAGTGCCTTTATCTGTTTAGTAAGTTTATATATTATGTATTGTCCCCTCATATCTATTATGCATTGTCTTTCACATGTCAGCCTAGTGTTATATATATATATATATATATATACAGAATACTGTACATAGACAGAAGTGAGTGGCACTATAGTATTTACAATAGACTGACAGATATGAAAGGCACTACATAATAGGTAGCTATTCATAGATAGTCATGAAAAACACTATACTGCATAAGTGAGACTGATGGGTAAAAATGAAAGGCGCTATACAGATTAAGGATAGATTGAAAAGTAAAGTACTGATTGACAGTCACACAGATTTGGTTAGATACATTTTCTTAATCCTATGGGGAAATTCAGATATTTAAGGTAGTATAACCTAATGAAAGGCACAATATAAAAGATAGATGTGAAAGGCACTATATAATAGATAGATATGAAAGGCACTATATAATAGATATAGATAGATATGAAAGACCAATCCTCTGGTGCTGTCTTTTTGCTGATAACATTGTGTTGTGTAGCAACTGAAAAGAGGAAGTGGAGAGAAAGTTGGAAGAATGAAGAAGGGTTTTGGAAGATAAATAGGGAGAACAAGACAGAATATCTGAGGTTCAATGATGACCAGAATTCAAAAGTTAGCCTATAAGGAGAGTTAATGTAAAGAGTGGACACATTTAAATGCCTAGAATCAGTGGTAGTCCAAGATGGAGAATTAGATACAATGATAACCCACAGAGTGCAGTGTGGATGGAGCAACTGGAAGAAGGTATCAGGAATATTGTGTGATCAAAGAATTAAAGTGAAAGGTTAAAGGTCAGATTTTTAAGACCGTGGTAGGATCCGCAATGATGTATGGAGCTGAGACATGGGCACTAAAAAGGGAGTGCAGGGGATTTTAGATATGCCAGTAAGAAATGAGTACTAAAAAAAAAAATAAGGCAACAAATTACAAGCAATATTTTTTAGTATATTTAATATACTGTACTATTGAGTAAACTTAATTTATTAATTTACTCAAATTTAACTAAACTAAATGAGTTTGAGTAAATATAAGTAGTGGCACAAAAATTTTTATTTAACTCAGATTTTTATTTGAATTGCTCTTCAAACACTTCCTGCATTTACGCCAGCATATCTGGTTAAACGAATGGCCGCCTTTTCCAATGCTTTTCAGTATGCGATAGCGAAAATCCTGAAATAAAATAGGATGTATAGGACATTACAACAGTGTTTTTTTTTTTTTTTTGCATCGCTGAATAAATCACAGTGTTAAAAATTAACCAGAAAATACATTACCTATGCAGAACACTAATTAAATAAGAAGTCAAATAATACTGTGACAGGCAAACGTCTTTTTATTTTGTTTACAGGTCGTAGTTTAGGACAAACGCCATAGCGATCTCAAACTTATCTCAAAGTATCATTTTCTTTTTCTGTGTAAAATAGTAGCTTTAAACGAAAAACAAAATATATGAACATATGTAACTATCCAAGAAATGTGTTTGCTTTTTAAAGCAAACCAACAAGGTAGGTTTATTTATTTATTTATTTATTTATTTATTTATTTTTAACCGTGTCCTGTTCGACTGTGAAGCAATCAGAATTGATGTCTGAATGCTGGCGACTAGCCTTACAGTTTTTCTCTCAGGTGGAGCGTTACAGCTTCTGCTGACGTCACGCCTGATACCAAAACTTTATTAGAAATATTTTCAGATGTTTTTAAGATTCAAACCGGACACGGAGACAAAAATGAAAAAAAAAGAAGAGAGAAAAGGAGGAGATGGAGGTAAAGGGGGAAGGGGGGATTTTCGTATAGAATAAACAATAAATGAACCAGAATCCGCTGCATCAGCTACATGAAGATATATAAAAGTAAAAATGTTTGCTAACAATCACACAGTAATTATTACTAAGGCATTTAGGGCCAACCACAGCCTTAGGTCATGTGCTGAAGATGTCCAAGTCATACCTATGAAAGCACCATGTGAGCACCTGTGTGCGTACGCACGCTTGTATGTGTAAGGTTTCTCTATAGGAGCGTCCAATAGTGAGTGTGAAGGGCCACAGACCTGCCCCCAAAAATGTGCGGAAGACGGAGGGAGTTCCAAGCCCAGAAATCCAGTGGTCACCCCAGAGCGTGGAGACCCTCACCAGAGAAGCCCCAACCCCCCCTCAAGAGGCGCAGAGGATCACCCCAGGGGGCCACAACCAGCAGCCTGCAGAGTCCCGGGAGACATCAATGGCTAGCCCCCAGGCCCGCCCGTAGCCGCTCACCCCGGAGCCGGCCGGGGCCGGAACCCAGCAGCCCGGGACCCAACAGAGCCCAGGGATCTAGATCCCACCAGGCAGCCACCGGGAGCGACCAGACAGATGTTTAAAAAAAAAAAAAAGTGTCAGGGAGAGGGTAGGCGAAGATGTTGTAGCATTGCCAGATGTCCCAGGAGAGGGGAGGAGTCCAAAACCCCACCTGACATATACAGCCACACACAAACACAGTCATACACTCCCTCCCTCATGCTCTCACATACACATACAACCCAAGACTTACAAGGATGTACGCCAGACACCCATTCACACTCCCCATACACACCCTACTAACTCTGGTCCCGGTGCTGCCGTACAGAGAGCACAACCATTCCCGGACGCCAGAGTTAGCCCCGTTCCGCTGGGGTAATAATGAGCAGGCACCCCCGTCCAACGCAGAGCAAAGCAACCCACCACTCCAGACCACAGGCAGACGGCCAGCTCCCACTCCTAGCCTCCAGCCCCGGGCAGCTAACCGAGAACAGAGGTGTGATAAGACCTCTAGTCTCCCTCCGCCGGCTCCAATGTAATGTTAACGTGTGTTGATAAGGTGCATTTTGTGGTTGGGGGGGCACGGGCAGTGCCGGCATCATGTGGCCTACACCAGCTGATGCCAACACACAGCCCCATTTCCCCCCCCTAAACCCTCCGTGACTAGGTGCAGTTTAAAATTGGAAGTGGGCACTGGCACTCGGAGTGAGGCTGGAATTTCCCCCCACTGGATGCCGTTGAGTGTGCTCACTCCCAAGACCCTGAGTTTGCATTTGT
Organism: Polypterus bichir lapradei; assembly: GCA_026402145.1. NCBI lineage: Eukaryota > Metazoa > Chordata > Cladistia > Polypteriformes > Polypteridae > Polypterus > Polypterus bichir. Next base: position 29,417,252 of record JANRMT010062820.1, read on the forward strand.
GTAAAATGTTGTTTGTGGAAGTGTTTAATGTGCAAATAAAATTGGGGGGTAGGCTGCCACAGGACTGCGGAAATGGGATCCATACCCGCACCCCCTGACTTACCCACACCCCAAGGCCCTATGTGTATATTTGTGTGATGATGTGAGGGAGCAGGAGGAGGGAAATGTCTGAGGATGGGGAGGAACGGCTGAGGGGCCTGAGCCCCCCAAGGAGCCAGCTCCCCTACTGGCCCCAATAGGCACCTCCGCTCCCAAAATCCACCCGGGGCATGGAGGCCCCAGCCCATCTAGCCACGGCCCAAAGCAGCAGCATCACAGAGCCCCACGGAGTCTGAGGCCACCAACCCACACCACCCCAGCAGAGTATTTACTCCCATCCCCACATTTACTCAACATTCAGACTAAGTAAGACATAAGACACCCAGGTAAAGTTGGATCCCCCCCCTCCCGGACATCCCCCTCCCCCATGGCGGAGCCAGGACCCGGCACCGCCACATGTTCCGGCCCTCTTCCCGGCAGCGTACATGTCAGGACCCAATCCCCAAGGCCCCACCCAGACCCCCATCCGGGGACGGCCGCCCCCATACCCCAAGCCACCAGGCCCCCACCCAGACCCACCAAGGGGCGATGCAGCCACCAGGCAGCGACCCGCAGCCACTGTCAAGACCCCCCAAGGCCCCACACACAACTACTAGAAGTCCACCCCCCGAGGCAACCCAAGCACCACCAGAGTGGGGCAGCAGCCCCCCAGCCCAAGACGCCCCTAGTGAACCCACCCCCAGGGATCCTCCAGACACTCTAAGCTCAGACTCTCCACCACATCAACCACAGCATCCCGCAGGACAATATCAATGACCCTCCATCGTCGCTATGTGATGGAACCGATCAAAGGAGCACAGAGAGATTGATTTGAAGTGGAGGCAGAGGCTGTCTCAAGTGTAATATGATCCAATAAAAGATTTCTATACTGGTTAATGCAAAGATTATCTTTGTTTTTCCAGTTTATGAGGATAGTTTTCTTAGCGATGCATATGGCAGTGAGAACCACGTGAACCAAATTTGTTTCAATCAGGACATCCTCTAGGTTCCCCAGCAGGCAAAATGAGGGGGAAGTTAGGATATCACATTTCAGACACTTTGACAGGTCTTCACATACTCCATACCAGAATCCCTGAACAGGTGGACATGACCACAGTGCGTGGATATAACTGTCAGGAATGTTGTCTGTGCAGTGTGTGCAGGTGTCAGATGGCACAAATCCCATCCTGAACATCCGATGACCTGTATAGTGTACTCTGTGTAGAATTTTGTATTGAATTAATTGTAAATTGGGGTTTCTGATCGTTTTAAAAGTTTTTAAACAAGTTTGGGACCAGAAAGTCTGGTCAAAGCTAACTAATAGATCCGCCTCCCATTTACCTATAGGAATTGCTATTGTATCATCTATTTTGGTCAATGTTTTATATACTTTAGACAGTAATTTAGGGTGTTTGAGATTACAGAAGTCTAATACCCTTGATGGTGTTTGTAATTCTACTTTATTAAGCTTAAATTTTTCTTTAACTACTGATTTAATTTGGAGATATTCTAAAAATCTATTCTTGTCTATCCCAAATTGGGAGACTATTCTGTTAAATGGAGTGAAATCCAATCCTTCAAATATGTGTTCCATGTATAGAATTCCTTTACTTTTCCAGTATGGGGAGTTCATCATTTTATTGTTTTGCAATATGTCAGGATTTTCCCAGATGGGTGTGCATCTGCATGGAATTAGTGAAGACTCTGTCATTTTTAGATATTCCCACCATGCTGTCAGTGAGGTGCTGATATTAATACTTTTAAAGCTTTCATGCTTTCTTATTTTTGAGCTAATAAACGGTAGGTCCGAAAGCTCTATAGTATTGCAAAGTGTCTGTTCTACATCTAACCAGGACTCATCCAGCGGGTTATGTTGCAACCATCTTGGTATATATTGGAGCCTGTTGGCTAAGAAATAATGATAGAAGTTGGGTAGATCCAGCCCTCCTCTATCTTTGGTCTTCTGTAGTGTTTTTAAGCTAATTCGTGGAGGTTTATCCTTCCAAAGGAATTTAGTGATGGAAGAGTCCAGGGATCTAAACCAATCAGATGATGGCTTGTTTGGGATCATTGAAAATAGGTAATTGATTCTTGGTAAAACCATCATGTTAATTGTGGCAACCCTCCCCATAAGTGATATCGGTAAGGATTTCCATCTAGCAAGATCATCTTCCACTTTCTTTAATAGTGGGATGTAGTTTAGTTTAGTTAGATCTGCTAGCCTGGGAGAGACATGAATACCCAGATATGTAATATTCCCTGATTCCAATTGTGTATTAAGGGAATTGACAAAAGAAAAATTAATTGGGAGAACTGTGGATTTTAACCAGTTTATTGAGTAATCTGAAACTCTTGAAAAGGAGTTTATTAGTTCAATTGCTTGGGAGAGAGAGGATTGAGAATTCTGGATAAAAAGTAACACGTCATCTGCATAAAGACTGATTTTATGATCTATGTTCTTACACTTTATGCCTTTAATTACTGTCGTTTGCCTGATTGCTGCTGCTAGTGGTTCAATAAAAATAGCAAATAGCGAGGGGGAGAGTGGGCATCCCTGCCTGGTCCCCCTCTGAAGACAGAAGCTAGCTGATGTTTGGTCATTTGTCCTGACGCATGCTGTTGGTGAACTGTATAATATTTTTAACCAGTTTATGAAGAAGTTTCCAAAACCAAATTTATGTAAAGTTGCAAATAAGAACTTCCAGTTAACTCTGTCAAAAGCCTTTTCTGCATCGAAAGATAATATACTGGTTTCCATGTTTCTGCTGTAAGAAAAGTCTATCAAGTTAAGTAATCTATGTGAATTTATGGATGAATGTCTCCCCTTAATGAAACCAGTTTGGTCTGGGTGTATTATGAAAGGGGTTACCTTCTCTAATCTTTTTGCAAGGGCTTTACAAATTATTTTGAGGTCAACATTAATAAGAGAAATGGGGCGATAGCTGGTAGGAAATATAGGATCTTTACCTGTTTTTAACAGGAGACTAATGTTGGCTGAATTCATGTTTGGCTGTAGTCTACTATTTTCTTCTATTTCACTCATCATTCTGAAAAATGTTGGAGCCAGAATGATCCAGAATTCTTTGTAGAACTCTACTGGAAACCCATCTGGACCTGAAGCCTTTCTATTAGGCATGCAGTTAAGAGCTTCCTGGAGCTCATCTGATGTTAATGGCGAGTCCAGGACTGTAGCTTGGCTATCTGATAATTTAGGAAGTATTATCCTGTCTAGAAACTCATTGATCTCATTATCTGATGGGTTAATCTGTGGTGAGTACAAGGTTTTGTAAAAATCTCTGAAAGTGTTGTTTATTCTTTTAGGATCATATACTATATTCCCAGTTGAGTCTTTAACAGCAGATATGGCAGTTTTCTCTTTGTTTATTTTTAACTGGTTGGCTAAAAACTTGCCTGATTTATTACCGTGTTCAAAGTTTTCTATTCGTAGTCTTTGTGCTAAAAATTGTATTTTTTTGTCAATAATTCCTTTAAGTTCTAGTTTACTTTTACGCAATTTGTTTTGTAATTCTTCTTCTGTGGATGCCTCTAAAGACTTAATGATTTCTTCTAATTCCTGAATACGTTTGTTTTCTATTTTTTTCTTATGTGATGAGAAGGAGATTATTTTACCTCTCATCACTGCTTTCCCTGCCTCCCAGAGAACAGATGCTGATGTTCCAGGCAGGTCATTGTGTTCTAAATATAAAGCCCACTCTTTTTTATAATATTCCACAAAACCTTCGTCTTTAAGCAGTGACGTATTAAACCTCCAGTTTTTACTTGATGGGATTGTTTTCTTATTTAACAGAGTTAAAGAAATTGGAGCATGATCGCTGACAACTATAGGGTGTATTTTAGTGTCTGAAATGTCAGCCAATAATGAGCTGCTGACTAGAAAATAGTCCAAACGTGAGTGAGAGTGATGAACATGTGAGAAAAAAGTATACTCTCTACGGCTGGGATAAAAAGATCGCCATGCATCACAAAGCCCATAATCGCTCATATACTGTTTGACTATATTAGTGGAATGCCAATTGCGCTGAGTCCCAGCTGTACTGAGCCTGTCTGAAGAATAATCCATCCAAAAATTAAAATCTCCCGCAAGTATAAGTGGACAGTCCAAGTGTTCGGAGAGTACAGAGAAAAAATTATGAAAGAATGCGGGGTCATCTATGTTTGGACAGTATATGCTAACAATACATAAGCTTTGATTTTGTATAGATAGTTTTAGTATTATAAATCTACCATCTGGATCTGAGACTATGTCCAATACTGTGAAATTGGTATTTTTGTGTATTAAAATAGCTACACCTCTTTTTCTAGAGTTATAGGGGGCAGAGAACAGTCTGGGAAACTCAGATGTTTTAAGTTCATCTGCAACTGTGGCAGACCTATGAGTCTCTTGTAATAAGACAACATCTGCCTGCATTCTTTTTAAGCTGATCAAAAATCTTTAATCTCTTCTCTCTAGAGCCAGTTCCGTGAACATTCCAACTGACAAACCTTAGTGTACCCATAGTTATGTGTGTGAGTAGCTAATGTATGGTGCCTTCATGTGAATAAATTAAGTAAATACATGTATAATTTAATCTGAAAAAATAAAGCAATAAATAAGTAAATAAATAAAAAAAAAATATATGTATAATAATGCTAATAACAATAATAATAATATAATTAATGCTGATGATAATAATATTAATGCTGAAAATAATAATAATATTAATACTGAAAATAATACTAATAATAAGATGATAATAATAAAAATAGTGCTAATGATAATAAAAATAATAATGCTAATAATAATAATAGTGCTGATGATAATAATAATAATAATAATAATAATAATAATAGTGCTGATGATAATAATAATAATAATAATGCTGATAATAATCAGACAATAATAATAATAATAATAATAATAATAATAAGACAGAGCCAAGAGTGTTTGTGGTTGTATGATAAAATGTAATAATTATAATCCAGTGTTTGTATGCGTGCATTGTGTGTGTGTGCTGACGCAGTGTAGGAAAGTTGTGTGATTGTGTCATGTGGATGTAAAGTTCCAGAAGCAGGTAAAAGAAGAAAAGGAAAGAGTGATAAAGGTTAAAAAAAGAAAAAAAGAAGTAAAAAGAAAAGGTGCTAGAGGTGTAGGGTGGTGAGAGAACAGGTGATCCCATCATCTAAACACGGATATAGCAGCTTTTTATCCTGACATGCTCATACCCAGTGAATCCCGATAAGAATAATAAACTTGTGACCTGATGTTGGGCTAATAAAGCCAGTCTGTCACTCCTCGCTCCTTGTACAGCCTGTTGTTGACGTAGAGCTTGTCCACAGAAATGACAGTGCGGCTCCCTTCTTGGATGAATTTTTTACGCAGTGGGAACAGAACTCTGTGGCGATCCAGAATTTCTTTAGGAAATAGATCATTCACGCTAAAATCTTTTCCTTTGAGCTCCTTCCCGCGGCTCTTAACAAAATCCTTTTGTTTAAAATGCTCAAATTTGGCCACGATGGGACAAGGTAGGTTATTAAAAAGATGCTACCTTGCTCGCCATCCTCTCCACATGAAAGGGAAAGGTTTCAAGAAAACAAGAACTGCGTACATCTGCAACTATACTAAATTAAATACTAGTTATTCATTATGGAATGAAGTATGACTTCTACTTACACATTGGTAGTAAAATATCTCTTATTGTAGATAAACATTACAGACAGCTGAATGCGTTGTTGTAAAGACCAAGAAATCAATGTGAGAGGAAGTGCAGTGTCATTAAATTTAACTTAAATGTGTTCAATTCACAGTATAGTTTTTTACTTAGAATAAGTTACATTAAAATGTTTACATTTTAAGAAAAATAATAAGTTAACATTATTCTTAATTTTTTTTATTGAATTAGAATTAAATCAGATCTTGCCTGAAGAAGGGGCCTGAGTTGCCTCGAAAGCTTACAAATTATAATCTTTTTAGCTAGCCAATAAAAGGTGTCATTTTGCTTCGCTTTTCTCTACATTCATAATGGCTAACACGCTACAACACCCTAGTACTAATTAAATAATCAATAAAAAACTGTAAAACCCATTTTTATTAAAGTTAGGATTATTTTGCATAAGTTAGCTATTTTTTGTTATTTTTCACACATGCAAGATTTATTTTTTACAGTGAATGGGAATGAGTGTTGACGCAGGGGTAGTAAGTACTAGTTACTACTTTCATAGGCATGTGTGCCCCTGCAATGTGGGCAGTTCGGAGTAAATAAAAACTAAATGTTAGAGATAGATAGGACTAGAAGTATGAGGTTTAAAAGGATTTTATTAGACATGCACAGGCCTTCGGGCTGCTATCCCCTACCCTAAACCTAACCCTAATATATTGGTTACTTATCTGGCTTTCTTGCTTTTTAGTCTGAGTGTTTTTTTTATCATTTTTTCCTATGGTCTATCCCTCTTTTTTTCTAATCTTATCCTCTTTAAAACAGGGCCCTGAGGTTAAAAATAAATTATTACCCAGGTCCCTGATGTTAAATTTTTTTTTTTTTTTTTTTTTTTTTTTGCTGGTCTATCTTTTTCTTTCTTAATCTAAATGTTTCTATAACATGGCCTTGGGGTCAAAAAGAAATTTCTTATGCAGGTCCTGATGTTAAAGTTGGGATTTGTGTGGTAGTGATTTGTTTTATGTGATATGATTTTTGTTGATGGTTTAGGAGTCCTAAGATTTGGCTACCAGGAATAATATAGGAAGGGACCGGATTATTTAGAATCTGATCCCTAGTTTGAAAAAGAGTTTTTTTTTTTTTTAGTGTTTGAGATTATTAATATTAATTTATCATTTGGAGTATAGTTCTTATGATCTGCTGATAGTGTCCTCTGAGTATCCATTTAATAAAAAGAATTATTATCTAAGATTTATTTACAATTGAAAGTAGTATAATTTGACCAGTAAGGGATATTCTTTATATGAGAAACCCTTATTAGGTATCAAAACAATAAAATATGAGGATTTGTAAAACTTTAGATATTTTTTGAATATTAATATTTGGATAGATAGGACCAAAATAAACATATCTGGAACTAAAATTAGTAATATGGGCGTTTTCTACAAAATAAAAATTTTATGGATAGAGTAAGTGTACCAATGAGTTTTTAGATTTACCCACACTCTACCCTAAACCTAACCCTAATTTATTGGTTACTTATCTGGCTTTCTTGCTTTTTTTTTTTAATTTTCCTATTACAAACTCATTAACCACCAGAAAATCCTGCACTTATTATAGATTGTAAATTTTGTTTTGATGGACTTGTTAATGAAGAAGGAAACACTTCACTTTGTGACTGGGAAATCACTATAATTTGAAACGTACTGTAATGTCTCTCTCTATGCGAATGGTACTTTAGTGACAGAGGGACAGAGCTGCGGTGTCAGCAGTCAGTGATGTCATGTTTCTAATGGCAGGAGTGCCTGCTGGTGTGACTATTGTGGCCGAGACTTTAACTGAGCATGTTATTCTCTCACGGCTTCTGGGATTTCCCTGTTGAGAAGATAGATGAGCAAAACTGGAAACTTTGATTTGTATAATCGCACTTGAGCTGATAGTCTTGGTCTTTATTTTATTTTTTTGTTGTAAGACACATTAATATCCTCTTCTGCAAGATGTATTTGAACTCTTTCTTTCTTTTTTATATTTGCACTAGAGTTCAATTTTTATTTTATTGCACTTATGTTTTGGAACGGTGGAATCTTTGGGACTTAAGACATACATTGATGTCTCGTGTTTGTTTATTCACGCATGTGTGAAAACATTTATGGAAGCAATACTAAAACAAAAATAAAAAATAAAGGTGGTCTTGTTTAAAGCTGCTTTCTGTTGTTCCTTAATTTTAACATAACACTTCAATCAAGTGTTTTTATACTTCCTAAAGCTAATGAAAGCATTAAAGAATTAAACTGCACACATGAAAAACGGGACACCTCCGCTTGAAAATACGGAGTTGCTTACTTTCAAGTGTATTTTGCAATTCAGACTTAAGAGTGACTGAGTAAAAATGAATACTTACTGGCATGTAAACGTTACTTTAAGTTAAATTAGCTGTGCATTGTGTAGGTGGAAATTGTTACCAAGTGAACCGTCACTCCAATTTGGTTTTTTTTTGTTTTTTTTTTCAGGGTCGGCTTCATAACAGAGTGGCTAGTTGAGAACGTGAACGCTTGCTTGGAGTTTGCAAAAAAAAAAAACTTATTTGTTTGAAAAAATTGATGGCACAAAAAAAAAGACGACTCTCTTTAACATTGAAGTCAGTAAAGAGGGAGAGAGAAAGAAAGAAAGAAAGAAAGAGAAATGCACTGTTCTCTTTTACCTTTGGTTTCGCAGAGCCGGGCGGATTTAACTGGGCACGGAAAGGGGCGAATAATAAAACAAACAAAAAAAAAAAAAAATCGGAATGGCGATTACAGCCAGAGCTGGCTAATCTAGTAAGTGCTCTCCGAGCACCGAGGGGCACTCCGACCCCACCTAAAGGTCATCGAAGTCATCTCCCCGCTGTTGACAACGAGGGGCGCCGTCTGTGAACCCCGTCTAGGTCTCTAAAAGGGCTTCGACCGGCCCGGCCCGGCCCAGCCCTGGCTGCAGCCCGCTGGTTTCACTGAAGTAACGGGTGAGTAAAGCAGGGTTCGTGAGCCGGAGGATGTAATGATAGTTGATTAGTCAGATATATCAATGAACACTTACAAACTGACTAGTACTGGCTAGGTGTGTGGTGCGCAGACGCTGATGTAAGAGAGATCAATAGTGTTTGATTGAAAAAAGCTTGTATTTAAAGGCACCGTCAATTAAAAAATAATAAACACTTTCAATACTGTGTAATAATTAAACTACGAACCTAATAATATCGCCACAGTGGCCGGACGTTCAGACAAAGAGGCCAAAGACCGGGTTCGATCCCCGTTTCTGTTCTGCTCTTTTTTTTTTTTTTCGCCGATTCTTCATTTTGCCACAGAAAACGTCTCCGTGAAAGTAAAGCGAGCTGATGCGTTTAATTATTAAATCATTTAAATGAATTTAACTCTTAATCTGTATAAATGCTCTACTGTTTGTTTGTTTTTTTTTTCTTTTCATCATGAAAATAATATCTCACATGTAAACCTTAGTATCCCAGAGCCGTGCCAGTCGAAGCTCATTTGAAGCCCTAGGCGGGGGGCGGACGGGGTCGGTGCCCCTTGCTCTCTATAGCGGGACATTATTAGACTTTCGAGGACCTTTGCGGGGGGAGGGGGGTGTTAGGGTTTCCTCTGCCCCCCTACTCGGTGTCCGGTGCGCGAACTCAGAAAAGAGGCACGCGCCTCATTTCCCCCAACTGTTGACGCCCCTTGCAAAACACACACACTCCCCCCACATCTTTTGACGCCGATTGGCCATTTTGTTTACTTTAATTTTGTCACGTTTAAAGCGGGGTCTCGCTTCGAAATACATGCGGAGCTGCGGCCACGAGAAATAGAATACATCTGCTTTATTTTTTTCTTATAGTTGTGACACGCGATCCATGAATTAAACATGAATTAAAATTTACTTCGCGTTTGCATTACATTTTAAACTGTCACGAAAATTGCATGCCGTAGAGAAAAGCAATCGATCATTTGGCCAATGTGTTTTTAATTATGAGCCGATGAAACTGTGAAATGAACCCACATGCTATGTATTGCATTTCAACGGAGTTGACACGTTGGATTGCATTTAAATTTGGCACAAATCGTCTGCCATACAAGACTTCAATGTTAATTGTGTCCACACTGAAAAACAAAAAAAAATGGTGTGTCCAATTTTTAAGAATTACACACTTCAACTGCATGACACATTTCTTTCAATCTGAATTAAGCAACCTTAAACAAGTTTGTGTCCTCTGATTTATTTAAATAATTTACATACTAAAGATAATATTAAAATTTCCATATAAAGAATAATACATTAAATAGGTTGTACTTAAATGTGATTTGTTCATTTCCTTTAAAAGTATCACGTCTATTCATCGTTTCTGCATTTAAAGAAATATTTGGGTTCGTTTTATAAGATTTGCGTGTTTCAGCTGTATGACAAACAGCCATTGATGTCCTTCGTTTAATCTCAAAAACGGTTTGTTTTTCCCTCTGATTTATACAATTGAAATTCTTAAGATAGACAAGTCTGAGAAAAAGATTGATTTAAATCATAATATACTCAAAAAAATTCATTTTCTTCTATATCATCTTCTTCTTTTACTTCTGTATATTAATAAAGCTACACATTTTCATTCAATGAATACTATTAAAATGATTATTTACATGTACTGTAATAAATTAGAGTGTATATGTTTATATAGTTTGTTATATTTAAATATATTTGTAATTAAAATTTATATAATCAATGCTATTCAAATGGTTAGATTGGTTATTCACATATTTTAAATTACAGTTTATATTTTTAAATTATTTAAATTATATTTATACTCAATTATATTTTTACTTATAAAATATATTTATATAAATAATCAAATGATCATTTATATGTAATAAATTATAGTTTATATTTTTTAATTAATTAGATTATATTTATATTTGATTATATTTTTAATTATAATGTATATTTATATATGATCAATACAATTCAAATGGTTATTTATATATATATATATAATAGTTATATTTCACATTTTAAAATATTTAAATTATATTTACTCAATTATATTTTTAATTATAATATATATTTAAATATTATCAATATTATTCAAATGATTATTTATATATAATAAGTATAGTTCATAGTTTAATAGATTATTTTATATTTATATTGAATTTTATTTTTTATTATAATTTTATTTGTATATAACCAATACTATTCAAATGCTTTTCTTCTCCTTCTGCTATATATCAGTTATGCCACACTGCCGTTCAATCGATATTATTCAAATGGTTATATATAATAAACTATAGTTTATATTTTTAAGTTATTTCAGTTATATCTATATTTATCCATCCATTATCCAACCCGCTATATCCGAACTACAGGGTCACGGGGGTCTGCTGGAGCCAATCGCAGCCAGCACTGGGCACAAGGCAGGAAATAAACCCCGGGCAGGGCGCCAGCCCATCGCATTATCTATATTTAATTATATTTTAATCACAATGTATATGTATATATTATCAATGCTACTATAAAGATTATTTATATCTAATAGTTTATATTTTTTAATTGTGTATATTATATTTATATTTAATTATATTTTTAAATATAATATATTTATGTAATACTATTATATTTATATAATACTTTTCGAATGGTATTCTTCTTCAATATATATATCAATTATGCCACACATTTCCATTCAATCTATACTATTCAGGTTGTTATTTATATATAATTTGTAGTTCATATATTTTAATTATTTAAATCATATTTATATTCAATTATATTTGTATTATAACACACATACACACACACACACACTATATATATATATATATATATATAATATATATATATATATATATATATAATCAATACTATTTAAATTATTTTTTATATGTAAGTGTACTTCATCGATAGAAACAGTAATAAACCAGGAAGGCCAATCCATTCTGTATTAATTTTGGATGGCTGCACTTTCTGTGTAAGCGTAATAGTGCTAACTCTGCAATATAGTCGGCAAAAAAAAAGGAAAAGTATCATAATTCAGCTTACACAACCACGCAAAACTCAGTTCAGAATTCGCGGGTAAAAAAATCGGTTTACTAAAAGTTTTTAACTTTCTTTCCAAATCTATAAATGTGTGCCGATCCCGTGGACCACAAGACAACCAAAAGCGCGGATTTTATGCAAATACGGGATAGTCACATACGTAACACGTGTCTGTTTCAAGTTAGAGCAGTGTAATTGAACTGTGTATAATGAAAACGGGCTTACCACGTTTCAACTGTTGAAAAATGTGTTCATTTTGAGTAAGATAGTTAAAACAGGTGAGTAAAGACAACCATCCCCAAGGCTGATATCGCTTCTGTTAAAATAAAATAAAATAAAGATTTTGTTTTAGTGTAATGTAAATGTGACATCTAAGGGAATTATATGAAAATATACGCATTAAACATGATTGTTTTGAGTTATGCTATCTTAAATTAGATAAAGTGAATATCTCTATTGGTTTATTTTATTTGTATTTTATTTTATTTTTTACTATTTCTTTGACACTTTCCGACCCAAATGTATTCCTTGCCGTTAATCAGCCGCGGCTACCTTTAAAGGCGGAGGTGCCACAGCGTTTCTTCAGAACGATGCCAAAGTTATATAGAGACCCGAATTCTTGGTCCATTATAAGGGGACCATCCGTAGGTACCAGAAAGAGCCGTTATTTATTTACATCAGTAGGAGGCTCCATAGATAATCAACTACAGATAACAGCAGCCGCGGGTTCCTGCTTTTAAAAGGACCCTCGCTGCAGAACCTAACATGCCGGCTCAAGCTGAGCTTTGCTCGATCCGTTAGCATCCCCCTTTATAGCTCAAGTTTAAAAATGAAGGTGACAGAGCGGTTCTTCACAGAGATGTCATCGGGGTTCTCAAAAGACCCACCCACTGGAATGTTCCAGAAAGAGCCATGTATTTATTTAAATCTGTAACAGGCTTCATACATGAATAACCATGAGCAGAAAGTAACAGATTCGTGAGTCCTGATTTTAAAAGCATTACGTCCAGTAACACAAGCGAAGCCCAGGCTTTCTTAATCTGTTAGTGCCCTGCGGCCTGACATAAATTAAAGATTTTTTTCTACGTTTTAGGATTTTTTTTTTTTTCAAACTACAAAGAACCAACTTCATATGCAAAGAACCCGTAAATAGAATGAATGGGGTTCTTTGTCAAGAAATGGAACCACGCAGCCCATATAGTGCCATTAAAGAAACAGTTTTTTGGAAAACTATTTTTTTCACATATTGTGAACATTTTCAAAATCCAAAGAACTTAATATGCACAGAACCCTTCCAAGAATTAAGCTTCTTCTTCTTTTTTTTTTTTTTAATCAAGCGCTTTCTCTACACTGAAAAAGTAAGGTAATGACTCACACTTAATATTTTCAATCTGAACCAATATAATCCCTTTTAGCTTATTGATCCCGCAATTTTTAAGTTGAGGCAAATCATTTTAGAGTGATTGGGTGCAATTCACTTGTTTTATACGGAAGTAAATCTATTTTTTAAGTTGTTCTTCTTCGTTGGCAGTTGGAAAGCCATCACGCTGGAAAGTTCGACCGGAAGGATAAATATCGACCCCTCAAACACACAGCACACGAACAACCTAAAATATTAGGTTAACTGAAATACGATTTTTACATTTATTCCCTCCACCATAACTCACTTTGGTACAAACATTTTTTTTTTTTTTTTTTGCTTTGATTGAGATCTGAAACCAAATATTTCAAGCTACAACACTAAATGACTAATCTTAAGTTGCTTGAAAGAGAAAATTTACGTTAAATGAACAGCATCAATGTTACACTTTTTTCAGTGCGGAACCGCACGCAACCCAGTAAAGTGCCATTATAGGACCTTCACTTGTAGGAGCGGCTTCTTTAATGGCACTTTACTGGGTTGTGTGGTTCCTATAGAGCCATTGCTTGAGAAAAAATTCTGTTTCATTCTGGGAAGAGTCCTTCGAATATCAAGTCATTGGGAAAGGCGCTATATAAATGAAATGTATTAGCATTTTGAAAAGCTTTATTTAAAAACAATTTGCTAAATGAACTTGTTCCACACAATTATTTTGAGTAGTTTTGAAACGAAACATTCGTTTTGATCTTATATACTCTTTAAAACGAAGGTGCCGCAGTAATTCTTCATAGTGATGCCCCTTAGGAGGGCCATTTTTGGTTCCCGAAAGACCGATCCAGCACCTTTACCTGTGTTATTACCCTCCATGCAGTAAATAGCCATGACTATCTGGGAACAGATTTGTGAAATCTCAGTGGGGTCCTGCTTTTAAAAAGGACTCTCAGTACACACAATCACACAGGTAGCCTACCAGTAATTAAATATTTATTTTCTACATGTTAGTTCTTGAAAGCACAAAGCACCGACTTCACGTGCAAAGAACCCGTCCCAGAATAAAATGGTGCTCGAACAAGCAATGGGTCAACAAGAAACAAGAAAGCGAAGACCATCAAGTGCCATTAAAGAATCGGGATTTGTTAAGAGTGTGGACATCTTGTCGTGGCCCACGACAAAAAGACTTTAAAATATTGATTACCGCCTAAGCCGGTCAGTTCGTTTATGAAAGCTTAAGGGGGCGTGCGCTCCATAAAGTCTGTGTTATGCATATAGAGGGGGCACCAATTGGGTAACGCTCCGGGCACCAAGTGAGGGCAAGGTAATCAAAGTCTTTCTAGAAGGTTCCAGAAAGAAGAAGACTCTGTGTAAAGGCTTCATTACAGTACTATAATTAGGTTACATAATTGTGAAATATCAAAAGGCTCAGGATTTGAAGAGGACTCTCGCTGCATGCAATTACACAAGTATGGGTTCAGGTCTGTGTAGCCTACAAAATATTCAAGATTTCGTTTTATTTTCTAAAGTTTTTTTTTAAAGCAGAAAGAATTAACTCCATATGGAATTAACCCTTCCCTAAAATAAATGGTGCTTGGTCAATCACTGGTGCGACAAGGAATCGACCACACAACCCAGAACCAAGAGTGTACAGAGAACACAACAGTTAAGACATAATAAAACTTATCAATTAAATTTAACGAATGCCTTTGAGTAGAATCACAGTTACTAGATTCCTTTCATTAAATGTATATTACCTACATTTATTCAACATTCTTTTAGTTGAGGATACAAATTTGTAAGTCAAGTATTTCGTTACATGTGAATGAAAATTGTGGACAGTGGTGCGATTTAATAAATGCATAAAACGCTAAAGGGGGAATAAGCGCGATAGAAAGCAAAGCAGATTCCGTTTCGGTTGAGTGCGTTTTGTATTACATAATCTTAACGTGGGGTGTCACCGGTTGCACGGCTGCATTCGGTCCCCAATCAGGGTGGTGGGTGCCGCAACGCGCTGTAATCGGCGCATGCGCTCTCAATCTCTCTCGCTCTTAACGTTAACTTTTATTGCTGTATCATCGGAAACAACGAAAAAGATGTTATTCTGATGTAGGGGCGCAGGGTGGGCGACGTGTATCTAATTAGAAAAAAAAAATGTCAAAAATCGGCTTCCACGACCTCATGAAACCCATGACATTAGGAAAAAAAAAATTGTTTTCATGGAAAGACCGGTTTTGTCGCTAATGAAGCGCGACAGTGTCATCGTGCGCTTCTCCCTCGTCTCTCACTCAGCGCTGTCGTCCGTTGCTCGAAGGCTTTCACCTGTGAAAGAAAACCACGCCTCCAAAAACCCTCCCCTTTAAGAGGCGTGGTCCGCTAAAGAATCCGATGAGTTACCAATTAAAATTGAAGAATAAAATGACGACAACATTCAAAACTATGAATTTACATTTATGTAATGTGAACGAATTGCTAACATGGGCTGTGTGGACGTGGGAAAACCCAATTAAATACCGCACCTGCCCGATGTGGGGACTGCAACAAGGGGTCCCCTAAAGCGAAGTTCCCCTAGTGCAGGGGTGGGGAAAGTCATTACTGGAGTTGCTTAATTAGAAAATGATCCTTGCCAATAATTACATTTCATGGCTCGTCACTGCTTTAACTCTACTATGTCAAGTCATTCTCATATCCTAGATTTTTTTTTCCATTCTAAGGATATCATCCAAAAGTGTAAAACGGATGGGTAATTCTCAATCCTTCACTTTTTTCTCTTCTCTTTCCTTCCAAGTATTTAATTAAACCAAATTGTGCACGATAAATACACGCAGGTGTAAAGGGTAACAAGCAAAATGAATAACTGCTAGTTTCTTTTGTCATTTGCATCTTATTGCTAATAAGGAGCAATTAAAAACCGAGAATGCAGCTGTTTAAGACTGAAATAAGCAATAAGGGTTTAAAATCATAACGAGGGAGATAACTAAAATGAAGCAGAAGTGTTTCTAGAGCAATAAGTGCTTCTTATTAAGCAATTGGGTTGGAACAAAAACCTGCAGCCACTGTGGCCCTCAAGGAATGACTTTGCCCACCCCTGCCCTAGTGGCTCAAAATGGGTTAATCGCTGGCTTTACAAATTCAGTAACTGCCCAGAAAGTTCAAGTTCAGAATCTACCCCACAATTTCCCACCATTTAATGTTGTCGCAGAGTAAGTAAGACGGTAAACTCGTACATTCGGTGGGTTTTGTGACGTTAACTGTAGAAGTAAAAATAACAACTTGAACGACTTCTGAAAAGAATCTTTTTTATTGGCTAAAATTGCGCAATTTTAAATATATATTTGGGGTAATGCTTTTGTGCGCAGGCTATACCACCGGAAAAAAATACCTGGACGGACACCAATAAATGCAAAGGCATTTTGTGCTTTATAATAATATAATAATAATAATAATACATTTTATTTATATAGCTCCTTTCCCATGCTCAAGGCACTTATAATAAGAATAGTTTAACGACACTTTAGTATTGCGGTTTTATTGTTTTTCTTATGAATTAATAAATTTGGAAGTCTTCATAATTACCTCATCATTTAATTGATTAAAAAAAAAAAAAAAAGAAAACGTTTCAAGGAAAGAACCGGTTAGGGGTCCATGGCGCATGCTGTGGTATTGCTACTGCCTCAGAGAAAGGAGACCACGCGGGTTCACATCCCGGAAACACACTGCACTCTTTAATGGCAGCTTATGTGGTTCTTCGTGGAACCTTTGCTTGACCTAACTTATTGGTTCTATGCATTTGAAATTGATGCTTTGGGCTTAGAAAAACGTCTTAATATGTATAAAAAAACCCACAGATATCTTTAATGTATAGTGGGCTTCAGGACACTAACATTAAGATTAAGAAAACCTGGACTTAGCCTTATGTGCTATTGCACATATACTGCAATCCTTTTAAAATCAAGAGCCATCGGCATTTCAAAAATCTGTTACCAGCTAGTCATGGTTATTTACTACTGAGCCTGTTACAGATCTAAATAAATAAACAGATCTTTATGGAACATTACTGCGGCTGGGTCTTTTGGCAACCAAAAAATGGCTCCACTATGGAATCGCTCTAAAGAACCACTATGGCACCTTTATTTTTATGTTTTCCCGGTATCCATATCGATGGACCGATGATGCTGCACTTGTATGGGATCACCCCACTCAGTTGTTCCTGCTTGTGCCAATTGTTTAAATGGGATAGGCTCCAGGTGCTTGGCAACCCCACCTGGGATAGACGGATATAGAAAATGGATGGACGGACCTTCTTTGAAGGTTTATGTTCAAATGTGTGCATCCACACTGGGCCAGTCTTGCCCTGATGTGTAAACCGCAATTGGGCCACATACAATTGGCTGCCCACACGTTTACCCACACTGGGTCTACACGGGCCCAGTGTCAGTTGTTTGCCAGGAGAACACGAAGTACACAAGAAAATACCAGCACAGGCTATAGAAGCAAATCATGGGAGGTTGGGAGCATGCGCTGATAGCGCGTTGCCACGCCCACCGCACTACGAAACACCTGGGATGGGACCCGAGTGCGGCGGGTGACACCTCGGGACAACGCTGGAGCAGTGTGAGGTTTTTTTTTTTTTGTTTTTTTTTTTTTCTTACGGTGGCTGGAGTGCCAATCCTGCAATTTTTCCCTGAAAGGTAAATCTTAATGAAAATAATGCATGTGATTAAGCTGTTTACTATTTGGATTTATTGCAGACTGATTAGTTGTAGCAGGTTTGGAGTGTGCCCTGTTACAGTGCCGTGTCATGGGAAAAAAATAGAGTCTTCGTCACAAAGGAGAATATTGTAGGCCGCCGCCGGACTAATGCAAACTTGAAAAACGTCTTGTGGAAATGCTGACCATTCGCTGATAACGTCCCATTAAGGGAAGAGAATCCGTCCATTTTTTAAAGTCGCGTATCTGGATGAGGATTACAGGCAGGAACAATCCCTGGACTGTGAGGGCGTCACTCCGTCCCAGCGAAGGAAATCCATTTCTACAAACCCAGAACTCGAGGGATTTCATCCAATCAGAGTAATCGCGCTGTAATTAGAAACGTCCCGAATTGTACGCAGTAAAATAGCCAGGGTTAGCTTTCAAAGGGTTAAAGTAACGGTATAGGAGCTGACCCTGTATTGCAATTAAAATGTCCATTTTATACCATTTCACTGTGAGCAAAAAACCTTCTTTGACGGAGGACCATGCAATACGACACAAGGTCGCATTTGTTTGATACCCGTTAGAGACCATGCAGAAAACAGACACGGACTGACAAGACAGTTTTCGTATTCCGTCTCCTCCATTCTTCCGCCACCGTTAAATGCAATATGTGGCTGCGGCCTTAAAACACAATGAACTGTCAAATATGAAACTTGCAAATGTATAATTAATTAAATGAACGTTTATGTTAAATAGAATTCTACGTCGGGCATTGGCCATCAGGATATTGCAAGCTCTGGGAATTAAAGCATGATAACATTTCTAAAAACAAAGTTGTTTTTATTTTATTTTTTTTTAATTAATTAGAAATTATCATGAGACGCACAAGTGAGTAATCAATGTATAACAAAATGATTACATTTTGTTAAAATTCAGTAACAAAACTGTTTTACTTCACAGTTGTCACTTTAAATAAGTCTGAGGAACTCGGATAAGTTACGCTCACCTAATTCCTTCCACTCTGGTTAGCGTAACCGGAGTTTAAAGCATTCGATACATTGGCATGGAAATTTTACACGCGTAACTGAATTAAGTTTCCCCAACGGATCTTTTTTTTTTTTCAGTGATATTGAGCCTGTTACTGATCTTAATAAAGAGTCTTTTTGGAACTTTCATCTGGATGTTTCTTTTGGGCGACCAATGATTTTTCTCCTATGGCCGTGGTTCCTAAACCCGGTCCTGGGGACCCCCTGGGGCTGCACGTTTCTGTTCCAACTTCTGTTTTTCATTGGACTCGTAGCCTAATTAAATGAAATGTTATTTGGAAATTCGGATAAAGTGTATGTGTGTGTATGTATGTATATATATATATATATATATATATATATATAAGAGAGAGAGAGAGAATTTTTTTAATTTTTATTAATGTTCATCCAGATTTGCCTTTAATTACTAATTAGTGGTTTTGACGATGAACCAGTTGAAGCCTTTCTTCATTTATGCGTAAAGTGCCATTAAAGCACCAAGGACTTTTAAGAGTGCAGAGTTGTTATTCGCCCGAGTGTCTGTTTTGCTTGTTTTTAATTGTCACTATTAGGATATAATGAAGGGAGCAGACTGCGCAAAATAAGGGAAAAAGAACAGGAAAACAATTAAAAAGAGTTAAGCATTTAAAGCTATGGCAAAAATTAGAAATATTTCTAAATATCTTATAATGTGAAAGTCTTACTGCTGTGCTTTTCTGAGTGCAGAATAAGAGAAAACTGAGACCAGCTAATTAAATAAAATCAGTTATTCTCAATTATTATCACTCATTGTGAATGTAGTTGGAACAAAAACCCGTAGCCAAAGGGGGTCCCCAGGACAGAGTTTGGGAACCATGGCGTTGCTCTGAAGTGCCGCTCTAGCGCCTTTATTTTTAAGAGGGTTGCTGTTATTTTGCATTAATTCGGAGATTGGAGAAACTCAGTTTAAACTCGCCTGAAATTACTTAGGAGTACAAGAACTTTTTTAGTTACTCGGACGTATTTAAATTGACAACTGTGAACATAAAATACAGTTTATTTATAGTCAAGCGTCTACTCAATGAGCTCAACCACATCATTATTAAATAACATTGCCAAGCAGCCAATCACACCAAGGTAATTAGCATATTAAATCACCTCCCGTAGCCAGCCTGTGTGCTTTCGGGCGTGCGACAGACTGGCCAGAGTCTCGAAGCACAGGCGATTTAAGACACTCTGCCATGCGGGCCAAAAGACTCTACCCTGCCCTGAGTCCCGACATGGTCACATTTATTATACTTTTCAACGTCTAAATTAATAAGATCAGCAGGCAGAATTTACAAAACACAAATCTTTTAATTTAGTAAAAAAAAAAGTTTAGTGAAAAAAAACACTAAACAACATCTGTGTAGAAAACAGAAATACAATAAAATAAATACAAAAAATCGAAATAAGTAACAATTTAAATGGAATGCAAAATAAATGTAAGGTGTGCATGGCAATAAAAATAAATACAAATTGCACATGATATTAAAAAAAATAAATAAATAAAAGTAGTACTCGTGATCGAAATAAAAAAAAAAAACTTCTCCGCCTGCTGTGACGTTAATTCAATCGGCATTACGGATCTTTTACCACTTTCCGCCATCAAGTCCTCTTTTCTTCTTCTACTTTTTTTTTTTTTTTTCCTCCAGACTTGTATATCCTCTTCATAATTTATTAAAACAGTCCTGATTACATCTTACTTTACACAAACAAAAGTGATGCTCATCACAGATCGTCTCGCAATAGATATTGGGAACCCACTCGGAAAGGGATTGTCCGATTGTGTACTTGTAGTGTGGCGTTAATAATAATAATACATTTTGTTTGCTTTACTCCGGGTGGGTGGGGTCCGCTAATTTGTCGCAGAAATGAGTACTAATGAAAACGGGCGCTCGGGACACTCCTCAGAGTGTCCTGTCGAATACAAACGCGCTCAAAGCCGCCTTCTTAACCGCACACATCCCTGGCACTTCAACGATTGTCATGTCCAGTCTTTTATCTTTCTCCAATGTTAGACAAATGGTCGAAAACTGCTAAAACACTGCAATATCTTTAGTAAAAGGATGGTCGCTCAATACAAATGAACTCCTCTTATGCTAATAAGGCGTTTCTTGTCACCACAAATAATAAAAATTTACTTTAATATTCTGGAAAACATCCCCCCAAAAATATTTCCATAGTGAAATTCTCCTCTGCAAAAACTATAGAACAAAAAACCGACAGCGTTAGGGAAACTCTTAGCGCGTTAACGAGACCTTTTAAAAGTCTTATGTATGGAAAGTGTTCCCCTATTTACACTTAAAGTGTTCGTTTAACGGTAGCGCTTTTGCTGTTTTATTGTTCCTGATTTGTTAACAGCGCATTCTAACTTGATAGCCAATGAATTTCTTTGTTTTTATAAACATAAACAAACCTATCTCTTATGATAATTACTCCAAAGATGTCACGTGTACTAGAAATAGATACCTAAAGTCTACAGTCACCCTCATTTTAAGTTAAAGTAAATTAGCTGCGCCACGAGCAATTTTACTAAAATCTTTTTTTTTTTTATTATTATTATTTTTTAAACATTAATTCTGTGTAAAATCAACTTAAGATGATTGGGTAACGGCAATGTGCCCAATGAATTTATGTAAATGATGCACTTAGTTAAAGCAATGACATTCGTGTTGTTTGTAAACAAGTTATATTTCTTAATGTGATGCGTTAGAAATTTAACAGAAATTAATATGTAAAGCTTTAAAACGACTTCATTGTGAATAAAGTCATTTTACATTATTTAATTAAAGACAACGGACCCCAAAAATCTTTTTTGAGTAGATGCCGACAAATCAAGAAAACTTCGAACTAACCTGAGTAGTTTTCCTTTTAAAACCAGAAACTCGTTGGGATTTCGTACATCTGTTAGAATTTATTCTTGAAACCAAATTACCGAACTAAACAAACAAATGTTCATTCTGAGATTTTCATTTGGATCGTTGTTTCGGGAACCAAACGTGGTTCATCTGTGGCTTCGCTCTCAAGACTCACTTATAGTGATCTTTTATTATTATTATTATTATTATTATTATTATTATTATTATTATTATTATTATTATTTTTATTTTAAAGAGTGCAAGTCGCAACACTCGGTGTCCTCCATCTGACAAGCGTGTGTTTGTGACGTGAAGGGACACCAAGTCGGAATACAAGTCGGAAGAAACAACAGGGACACACCTGGAAGAACTTAAGTCCGCGTTACCAGGATGAGTTATAACATGCCGAGATCTTCTTCGGTTGGACAGAAATTTATCAGGAAACACTGCATTGTGGCTAAAACATTTGAACATCGACGAACTATATTGTGTATTTCATAATAAATAGTAAAGTTAATTCAATATAATTTTGCCTGTATTACTTTATGAACATCTGAACAGTAATATAGACAAACAAAAAAATAGCCAAGGGGTTAAACAAAACTCTTGAAAAATGTCTATCCTGTCCATTTATCAATCGTCAGGTTTCCAGTTTATGGCTTTGGTAAGCCTGGGTCAAAACGGGGTATAAATTTAAATATATATTTTATGCAGTTTAAATCAAAGGCGAAAAATTAATTTAAAAATACAAAACCATAAGATTTCATACATCTACTCATCCATTTTCTATGGAGTCAATCTGAGCAAACATCGGACACAAGGCAGGAACAATAAACAGACAGACAACGGACCACCGCGCGGTGAGCACGCGTGCCTTTCATACCTATCGATCATATAGTGCCCTATCTATCTATCTATCTATCTATCTATCTATCTATCTATCTATCTATCTATCTATCTATCTATCTATCTATCTAAATCCGCTTATCCAGAGCATGGTCGGGTATAGTAGGAGACATGGAGCCTATCCCAGTAAACATTGGGCATAATAACACCTGGACAAGATGCCAGTCCATTACAGAGTAAAAAACAAACACACACACATCATAGGACCAATTTAGCAATGCCAATTCACCTAACCCATATATTATATAGTGCCGTTCATATCTATCTATCTATCTATCTATCTATCTATCTATCTATCTATCTAT
>JANRMT010062820.1:29452434-29466280 GCA_026402145.1 Polypterus bichir lapradei
GAATCCTGGATGTTTATTTACCTGTTGACTTCACGCTGTGTTGTCTGCGGTTGGTGAATTTTTTTTTTAGTGCCTACCACCCAGGACAGTATGGGAGAATGTTTAAGTCATAAAGGGGGAAATAAATAGGCAAAAAACTGTACCATGGAATGTGACAATAAAGAGGACACATACAGTGCCTTCGGAAAGTATTTAGTGTAATTAATATAAATGTTAACACAGTAAGCCATTAAACAATTTTTAATGGGAAAAAAAACGTTATGCTCTTAATGCTTTGTATTGATTTAGCATGAATGGCTGTTTTGCTAAAAAACTCTACCAATGTTAATTACGCTCAACATGTCTGGCCATCGTTAGACGAACCCCAGTGGGTTGTGTTAAAGTTAATGTTGTTGGTTGCTTTGGTGTGAACAATCTCATCTGTGCTAAAGGTGTTGGCATAACTCAAGGAAGTCGTTTCACCATCATGTTTATTTCGAGTTCCATGTAGTCTTTTTTTTTGGCTCTGAACGTGTCTTTAAACTCCCAGGAGCTCACACATTGTAAAATAACCCTGCAATTTGATGTAACATCTTAAACTTTAAATGGGTTCCAGCCATGGCTCCAGACCAAAATATTTGGTTACAGTATCTGGTATGATAAAGACCCAAAAATCCAACATGTAACAATATAACTAACACTGCGGTTATGGTGGGCATAAAATGATATGTGGAGAGGGCCTCGGGAATGAACAGAAGAAATTTGACAGGCGAGAGGAGGCCATTCAGTCCATCAAGCCTGTTTGTTTAGCTAGTAGCTAAGCTCTCCCCGCGTCTCATCCGGATTCTTCTTAAAGGTTCTTAAGGTTTTTTCTTCGACTCCACGTCTCGGTAGTTTATTCCAGAGTAAGGACGTGCTTCCAGGCTTCAGTTTTAAATGCACTTCCCCTTCATTTCCACTGATATCCTCGAGTACGTGATTCACCCTTAAGCTGAAAGAATTTTGCTGGATCTCCTTTATCGACGCCTTTGAGGATTTTAAATACCTGGCTTACATTCCTCATGCAGTCTGCTCTGCTAAACAGGTGTAATTCTCCGAGTCTGTCACAATAGGATGTGTCCTCAAGTCCCATGATGCACTTGGTTGCCCTCTTTTGCACAGCTTCAATTGCTGCTACAGTTGTGCTTGAAAGTTTGCGAACCCTTTAGAATTTTCTATATTTCTGCATAAATATGACCTAAAACATCATCAGATTTTCACTCAAGTCCTAAAAGTAGATAAAGAGAAACCAGTCAAACAAATGAGACAAAAATATTATACTTGGTCATTTATTTATTGAGGAAATTGATCCAATATTATATATTTGAGAATAGCAAAAGTATGTGAACCTCTGGGATGATCAGTTAGTTTGAAGGTGAGGTGTCAGGTGTCGAGTGTTTTCAATCAATGGGATGCCAATCAGGTGTGAGTGGGCACCCTGTGTTATTTAAAGAACAGGATCTATCAAAGTCTGCTCTTCATAACACGTTTGTGGAAGTGTATCATGGCACGAACAAAGGAGATTTCTGAGGACCTCACAAAAACAGTTGTTGATGCTCATCAGGCTGTTAAAGGTTACCAAACCATCTCTAAAGAGTTTGGACTCCACCAATCCACAGTCAGACAGATTGTGTACAAATGGAGGAAATTCAAGACCATTGTTACCCTCCCCAGGAGTGCTCGACCAACAAAGATCACTCCAAGAGCAAGGCACACGTGTAATAGTCGGCGAGGTCACAAAGGACCCCAGGGGAACTTCTAAGCAACTGAAGGCCTCTCTCACATTGGCTAATGTTCACGTTCATGAGTCCACCATCAGGAGAACACTCAACAACAATGGTGTGCATGGCAAGGTTACAAGGAGAAAGCCATTGCTCTCCAAAAAAAACATTGCTGCTCGTCTGCAGTTTGCTAAAGATCACGTGGACAAACCAGAAAGCTATTGGAAGAAAGTTTTTCGGACGGATGAGACCAAAATAGAACTTTTTGGTTTAAATGAAAAGCGTTCTGTTTAGAGAAAGGAAAACACTGCATTCCAGCATAAGAACCTTATCCCATCTGTGAAACATGGTGCTGGTAGTATCATGGTTTGGGCCTGTTGTGCTGCATCTGGGCTAGGATGGCTTGCCTTCATTGATGGAACAATGAATTCTGAATTATATCAGAGAATTCTAAAGGAAAATGTCAGGACATCTGTCCATGAAGTGAATCTCAAGAGAAGGTGGGTCATGCAGCACGACAACGACCCTAAGCACACAAGTCGTTCTACCAATGAATGGCTAAAGAAGAATAAAGTGAATGTTTAGGAATGGCCAAGTCAAAGTCCTGACCTTAATCCAATCGAAATATTGTGGAAGGACCTGAAGCGAGCAGTTCATGTGAGGAAACCCACCAACATCTCAGAGTTGAAGCTGATCTGTATGGAGGAATGGGCTCAAATTCCTCCAAGCCGGTGTGCAGGAATGAGCAAAAGTTACCAGAAACGTTTAGTTGCAGTTATTGGGGGGGTCACACCAGATACTGAAAGCAAAGGTTCACATATTTTTGCCATTCACAAATATGTAATATTCGATCATTTTCCTTAATAAATAAATGACCAAGTGTAATATTTTTGTCTCATTTGTTTAACTGGCTCCTCTTTATCTACTTTTAGGACTTGAGTGAAAATCTGATGATGTTTTAGGTCATATTTATGCAGAAATATAGAAAATTCTAAAGGGTTTACAAACTTTCAAGAGCAACTGTATGTCTTTCTTATGCCGTGGTGATCAGAACTGCACATAATGCTCCAAATTTGGCTTTGGTGATGCGATTAAAAGAGGAGACACACGAGAGAGAAGAGAGGAATATCTCCACACTTAAAAGCTTTGATTTTGCCAGGTCTGCTCTAAATTTGCCCTACCAAAGTTAAACTTAACATTTTTCGTCTTTGTATCTGCACTCCTCCAAGACACTGAGAACTGAATTATATTGTGGTCACTTGAACCTGGCGGTTCAATCGCTTCTATGACCTCAATTCTGTCCTGATTATTATAAAAAACGAAATCTAGGCGGCTTCACCCGTCATTGGTGCGTTAACATACTTTGTCAAAAAAAAAATGTCACTGATTACGTTTAAAAACATCTGTCCTTATGCTCCGTTATTTGCAAAGGTATCCCAGTTAACATTTGGGTAGTTAAACACCCCATAACTATAATATCAACCTGTAAATTTTCCCTTTTAATATCACTAAAGAGATTTATGTTGAAATTATTGTCTGCATTGGGAGGTATATAACACATTCCTAAATTAAGGCCTCTTTCCCTAATGCTTTCCAGACAAAGCCAGATGTCCTCACTAAGACGGGGCTCATCATCCAACAGAAGAGGCCTTGTGTTTAATTTCTGTTTATCATAAAGAGCAACCCCAAACCCTTTTATGTTCTGTCTATACTTCCTAAAAAATGTGTTTCCCTCTATGTTATACTCATGTCCATCTTTGTTATGGTGATGTTTAATGGGCCCACTTACAAGATAAAGTCACTTTAATTTTTATGGGTCGTTGACAAAAAATGACTTCTGTGTTCAATTTTTCTTTAAGAACAAGTACATGTCTCAAAAGAAATTAAATGGGTTTGGCACAGCAGTGCTGCTACCTCACAACAATGAGTTCAGGGTTCAGGTTGTGGTGATGCCAATGTGGAGTTTTCATGCTCCCACCATGTGCATGTGAGTTTCCTCCCACAGTACAAAGTCATGTAGCTTAGGTGGACTTGCAGTGATAAAATGGCCTCTGATGTGTGAAGTGTGTGTTTTCACCCCACAATGGACCAGATTGTTCCTGTCTTGCGCTTGATGCTTGCTGAGGTAGGCTAAAACTTCTTTGTGACGCTACTTGGGATAAGCTGGGTTTAGAAAACAGAAGGATGGATGGATTGGCTCTGTGTAGTAGCAGCAGCAATCCAATTGTCACTTATTGTTCAGAATACAGCGATTTTTGAACATCTTCTTCTTCTTCTTCTTTCTGCTGCTCCCATTAGGGATCGCCATAGCAGATCATCTTTTTCCATATCTTTCTGTCCTCTACATCTTGTTCTTTTACACCCATCACCTTCATGTCCTCTTTCAGCACATCCTTTAATCTTCTCTAAAGCCTTCCTCTTCCCTGGAAACTTTATTCTTAACATCCTTCTACCAATATACCCAGCATCTCTCCTCTGCACATGTCCAAACCAACGCAATCTCGCCTCTCTGACTTTGTCTTCCAACCGTCCAACTTGAGCTGACCCTCTAATGTCCTCATTTCTAATCCTGTCCATCCTAATCACACCCAATGCAAATCTTAGCATCTTTAACTCTGCCACCTCCAGCTCTGTCTCCTGTGCCACTGTCTCCAACCCATATAACATAGCTGGTCTCACTACCATCCTGTAGACCTTCACTGTCGCTCTTGCTGATACCCGTCTGTCACAAATTACTCCGGACACTCTTCTCCACCCATCCTATCCTGCCTGCACTCTCTTCTTCACCTCTCTTCCACAATCCACATTACTCTGTACTGTTGATCCCAAGTATTTAAACTCATCCAACCTTCACCAACTCTACTCCCTCATCCTCACCATTCCTCTAACCTCCCTCTCATTTACACACATGTATTCTGCCTTGTTCCTACTGACCTTCATTCCTCTCCTCTCATATCTCCATCTCTCCAGGGTCTCCTCAACCTGCTCCCTACTATCGCTACAGATCACAATGTCATCAGCAAACATCACAGTCCACGGAGACTTCTGTCTAATCTCGTCTGTCAGCCTGTCCATCACCATTGCAAATAAGAAAGGGCTCAGAGCCGATCCCTGATGTAATCAAACCTCCAACTTGAATGCATCTGTCACTCCTACCGCAGACCTCACTACGGTCACACTTCCCTTTCACATATCTTGTACAACTCTTACGTACTTCTCGGCCACTCCCGACTTCCTCATACAATACCACAGCTCCTCTCCAGGCACCCTGTCATATGCTTTCTCCAGGTCTCCTTCTGGCCTTCTCTCTACTTCTCCATTAACATTCTCAGAGCAAACATCACATCTGTGGTGTTCTTTCATGGCATGAAGCCATACTGCTGCTCACTAATCATCACCGCACTTCTTAACTGAGCTTTCACTACTCTTTCCCATAACTTCATGCTGTGGCTCATCAATTTTATTCCCCTGTAGTTACTGCAGTGCTGCACATCCCCCTTATTCTTAAATATCAGCACCAATACACTTCTTCTCCACTCCTCAGGCAACCTCACACTTTCCAAGATTCCATTAAACAATCTGGTTAAAAACTCCACTGCCATCTCTCCTAAACACCTCCATGCTTCCACAGGTATGTCATCTGGACCAACAGCCTTTCCATTCTTCATCCTCTTCAAAGCTGTCCTTACTTCCTCCTTGCTAATCCGTTGCACTTCCTGATTCTCTATCTCCACATCATCCAACCTCTTCTCTCTCTCTCTCGTTCTCTTCATTTATCAGCCTCTCAAAGTACTCTTTCCATCTGCTCAACACACTCTCCTTGCTTGTGAGTACGTTTCCATCTTTATCCTTTATCACCCTAACCTGCTGCACATCTTTCCCAGCTCGGTCCGTTTGTAGCCCACCAGTCCTTTTCTCCATCCTTAGTGTCCAACCTCTCATACAACTCATCATACGCCTTTTCTTTAGCCTCGCCACCTCTCTCTTCACATTGCGCCTTATCTCCTTGTACTCTTGTCTACTTTCTGCATCTCTCTGACTATCCCACTTCTTCTTTGCCATCCTATTCCTCTGTATACTCTCCTGTATTTCCTCTTTCCACCACCAGGTTCAAATTTTCCTCCTTCCTCTGTCCAGATGTCACGCCAAGCATCCTTGTTACTGTCACCCTTACTAAATCTGCTGTAGTTTCCCATCTCTCTGGCAATTCTTCACTGCCACCCAGTGCCTGTCTCACCTCCTCCCTAAACTCAACCTTGCAGTCTTCCTTTTTCAACTTTCACAATTTGATCCTTGGCTCTGCTCTCATTCTCTTCCTCTTCTTGATCTCCAACGTCATCCTACAGACCACCATCCTATGCTGCTTAACTACACTTTCCCCTGCCACCACTTTGCAGTCTTCAATCTCCTTCAGATCAACTCTTCTGCATAGGATGTAATCTACCTGTGTGCATCTTCCTCCACTCTTTTACGTAACCCTATGTTCCTTCCTCTTCTTAAAATACGTATTCACCACAGCCATGTCCATCCTTTTGGCAAAATCCACTATCATCTGACCTTCTTCATTCCTCTCCTTGACACCATACCTACCCATCACCTCCTCGTCTCCTCTGTTCCCTTCACCAACATGTCCATTGAAATCTGCTCCAATCACCACTTTCTGTTCATCACTTCATCCAACTCACTCCAAAAATCTTCTTTCTCACCCATTGCACACCCATCTTGAGGTGCATATGCACTAACAACATTCATCATCACACCTCCAATTTCCAGCTTCATAATCATTACTCTGCCTGACACTCTTTTCACCTCCAAAACACTCTTGACATGCTGTTCCTTCAGAATTAATCCTACTCCATTTCTCCTTCCATCCTCGACATGGTAGAACAATTTGAATTCACCTCCGATCCACCTGGCCTTACTCCCCTTCCATTTAGTCTCTTACACGCACAATATATCCACCTTCCTTCTCTCCATCATATCTGCTAACTCTCTCCCCTTACCAGTCATACTGCCAACATTCAATGTTCCTACCCTCAGTTCCACTCTCTTTACCTTCCTCCTCTCCTCCTGCCTCCGGACACGTCGTCCCCCCTCATCCTCTCCTTCTTCTTCTTCGGCCAACTGTAGCCCAATTTCCGCCAGCACCCTGTTGGCTAACATTACTGGTGGCAGTCGTTGTTGACCCGGGGCTCAACTGATCCGGAATGGAAATTTGTATTGTTGTCCGCATATTGATTTGGGGTGCGGCACGGTGGCGCAGTGGTAGTGCCTCGCAGTTAGGAGACCTGGGTTCGCTTCTCGGGTCCTCCCTGCATGGAGTTTGCATGTTCTCCCAGTGTCTGCGTGGATTTCCTCCCACAGTCCAAAGACATGCAGCTTAGGTGGATTGGTGATTCTAAATTGGCCCTAGTGTGTGGTTGGTGTGTGGGGGTGTTTGTGTCTGTCCTGCGGTGGGTTGGCACCCTGCCCGGGATTAGTTCCTGCCTTGTGCCCTGTGTTGGCTGGGATTGGCTCCAGCAGACCCCCGTGACCCTGTGTTCGGATTCAGTGGGTTGGATAATGGATGGATGGATATTGATTTGGTAAAATTTTACACCTGATGCCCTTCTGATATAACCCCCATATATTTGGCCTTGGGATCGTCATGAAGAAACACACTGGCGTGTGCATCCCCTGTGGCTGGGTTGATTTTGGGTTGATTTCATCTGACCCTCGACTTTAACAAGGGCCCCCAGTCCCTGAAGTAGCCACACAGCCTCACAGCATGATGGGACCTCCGCCAAATTTGATAGTAGGTAGCAGGTGTTTTTCTTGTTCTTCTTCCGCGATACAAAGCACTTTTTGTTATGACCAAATAACTCAATTTTTGTCTCATCAGTCCAAAGCACTTTGTTCCCAAATGAATCTGGCTTATCTAAATGAGCATTTGCATACAACAAGCGACTCTGTTTGTGGCGTGAGTGCAGAAAGGGCTTCTTTCTCATCACCCTGCCATACAGATGTGCTGAATTGTAGAACGATGTACAGACACACCATCTGCAGCGAGATGTTCTTGCAGGTCTTTGGAGGTGATCTGTGGGTTGTCTGTAACCATTCTCACAATCCTGCCTCTTCATATGCCACTCCTGTATTTTTCTTGGCCTGCCAGACCTGCTGGGTTTAACAGCAACTGTGCCTGTGGCCTTCCATTTCCTGATTCCATTCCTTACAGTTGAAACTGACAGTTTAAACCTCTGAGATGGCTTTTTGTAGCCTTCCCTTAAACCATGAGACTCCACAATCCTTGTGTTCAGATCTTTGGAGAGTTTCTTTGAGGATCCCATGCTGTCTGTTACTCTTCAGAGTAGAGTCAAAGGGAAGGAAGCACAACTTGTAATTGTCCACCTTAAATACCTTTTACCACTCATGATTGGACACTCCTGTTTATGAAGTTCAAGGCTTAGCGAGCTCATCCAACCAATTTGGTGTTGCATTGAGCAGTGACAGGCATTAAAATTACAAGGGGACTCACATTTTTGCACAGCCTGTCTAAATACTGCCTCACTAAAAATCTTTGTTCAGAAAACACTGCAGTGCTCAGATGTTCCTAGGAAATGAAAGACATACCACTGTTATCTTTTTTGTTGAAAGTAGAGTCAATTATTATGCAGGCTGAGAGGGGGTCCCAAACTCTTTCATATGACTATAACTTGAGCAAATCGCTTCACCTTCTTGTGCTCCGACTGAAAACACAAAGGAAACGTAAC
Organism: Polypterus bichir lapradei; assembly: GCA_026402145.1. Lineage (NCBI taxonomy): Eukaryota > Metazoa > Chordata > Cladistia > Polypteriformes > Polypteridae > Polypterus > Polypterus bichir. The sequence goes on from JANRMT010062820.1 coordinate 29,460,923, forward strand.
CAACTGTATCTCAAAGGGTTTAAGTCACCACAGATAAATGGTGTCAGCCAAGTAAGTAAATGTAAATGTGAAACTAAAATTACAAAATGCCACCACTCTTCAGTCCCATGATAAGAGGAATTAAAAAATGGTGGATTGGCAGTGATGTCTGTTTGGAAAAAAAAAACAAAACTCTCAGAATAAGACAATATGATAGGAGAAAGTTAAGGAAAGGCAATCAATATTATCGATATTTCAGTGTCTCATAATGTGTGGATCACCTTTCAACATTTATTCCTCAGGATTTTAATTTTCATGTATTATAACCAAGGCCGTGCTTTGCTTGTGAATCCTGGATGTTTATTTACCTGTTGACTTCACGCTGTGTTGTCTGCGGTTGGTGAATTTTTTTTTTTAGTGCCTACCACCCAGGACAGTATGGGAGAATGTTTAAGTCATAAAGGGGGTAATAAATAGGCAAAAAACTGTACCATGGAATGTGACAATAAAGAGGACACATACAGTGCCTTCGGAAAGTATTTACAGTAATTGATATAAATGTTAACACAGTAAGCCATTAAACAATTTTAAGTGGGAAAAAAAAACGGTATGCTCTTAATGCTTTATATTGATTTAGCATGAATGGCTGTTTTGCTAAAAAACTCTACCAATGTTAATTACGCTCAACATGTCTGGCCATCGTTAGACGAACCCCAGTGGGTTGTGTTAAAGTTAATGTTGTTGGTTGCTTTGGTGTGAACAATCTCATCTGTGCTAAAGGTGTTGGCATAACTCAAGGAAGTCGTTTCACCATCGTGTTTATTTCACGTTCCATGTAGTCTTTTTTTGGCTCTGAATTTGTCTTTAAACTGCCCGGAGGTCAGACATTGTAAATTGTAACCCTGCAATTTAATGTAACATCTTAAACTTTAAATAGGTTCCAGCCATGGCTTCAGACCAAAATATTTGGGTACAGTATATGGAATGATAAAGTCCCAAAAATCCAACATGTAACAATGCAACTGACACTGTGGGGGTGGTGGGCTTAAAATGATATTGGGGGGTCTCAGGAATGAACAGAAGAACATGTGAAATTTGACAGGCGAGAGGAGGCCATTCAGTCCATCAAGCCTGTTTGTTTAGCTAGTAGCTAAGCTGTCCCCGCGTCTCATCCGGATTCTTCTTAAAGGTTCTTAAGGTTTTTGCTTCAACTCCTCGTCTCGGTAGTTTATTCCAGGGTAAGGACGTGCTTCCAGGTTTCAGTTTTAAATGCACTTCCCCTTCATTTCCACTGATATCATCGAGTACGGGATTCACCCTTAAGCTGAAAGAATGCTGCTGGATCTCCTTTATCGACGCCTTTGAGGATTTTAAAATACCTGGCTTACATTCCTCATGCAGTCTGCTCTGCTAAACAGGTTTAATTCTCTGAGTCTGTCACAGTAGGATGTGTCCTCAAGTCCCATGATGCACTTGGTTGCTCTCTTCTGCACAGCTTCAAGTGCTGCTCTGTCTTTCTTATGGTGACCATAACTGCACATAATACTCCAAGTTTGGCTTTGGTGATGCGATAGAAAGAGGAGACACACAAGAGAGAAGAGCTAAAGGAATATATTTAAAAGTTTTGATTTTGATGAGTCAGCTCTTAATTTGCCCTACCAAAGTTAAACTTAACATTTTTAGTCTTTGTATCTTGCACTCCTCCAAAACACTAAGAACTAAATTATATTGTGGTCACTTGACGCTGGCAGTTCAATCACTTCTATGGCCTCAATTCTCAGTTCCTGATTATTATAAAAAACAAAATTTAGGTGACTTCACCCAACGTTGGTGCTTTAACATACTGTGTCAAAAAAAAAAAAGTCACTGAGTACATTTAAAAACATCTGTTCATGTGCTCCGTTATTTGCAAAGGTATATCAGTTAACATGTGGGTAGTTAAAGACCCCATAACTATAATATCAGCCTGTAAATTTTCCCTTTTAATATTACTAAAGAGATGTGTGTTGAAATTATTGTCTGTATTGGGTGGTATATAACACATTCCTAAATTAAGGCTTCTTTCCCAAATGCTTTCCAGAGAAAGCCAGATGTCCTCACTAAGATGGGGTTCATCATCCAACAGAAGAGGCCTTGAATTTAATTTGTGTTTGTCATAAAGAGCAACCCCAAACCCTTTTCTGTTCTGTCTATCCTTCCTAAAAAAATTGTTTCCCACTATGTTATACAGTAATCCCTCGCTATATTGCGCTTTGACTTTCATGGCTTCACTCTATCGCAGATTTTATATGTACAACAACAACAACAACATTTATTTATATAGCACATTTTCATACAAAAAAATGTAGCTCAAAGTGCTTTACATAATGAAAAGCATGTAAGCATATCTAAATATATAACGCGGATTTTTCGCTGCTTCGCGGGTTTCTGCGGACAATGGGTCTTTTTACTTCTGGTGCATGCTTCCTCAGTTGGTTTGCCCAGTTGATTTCATACAAGGGACACTATTGGCGGAGGGCTGAGAAGCTACCCAATAAGAGCACGCAGTTAAGTTCCTGCGTGCTGATTGGCTCAGCTACAGAGCGCCAAATCTGATTCCGCTGCGTTAACCGGGAAGTCTCGTCTAACTCATTTAGCATCAACGTGTTTCACTGTGTAAAGAGTTAACTTTTGTGCTCTTTTGTGTTTATCTTTGTGCATTGTCAAGCCCTTCTTTATGGCTCCAAAACGATCTGCTCCTGCTACTGCTTCTGCTTCAGGGGCCGTGCCCAAGCGCTAACGGAAAATGCTAACGAATGCCAAAAAGGTGAAAGTTTTGGATATGTTGAAGGAAGGGAACAGCTACACCGCTGCAGGACACCATTACGGCATCAATGAGGCTACGATTCTTTTTATTTAAAAAGTAGGAAAAGAATATAAGATCTATGGCCGCAGTGTCCTTTAACCAGGGTGCAAAACGAGTTGTAAGTGGATGTAATAAGGCAGTAGTCTAGATGCAATCTGCTTTAGGGAATTGGATTGAAGACTGCTGGAAGAAGAACAACGGCAGTGCTACACAATCGCCTGAAGAGGCTCCTTTAGAAGAGCTATGACGCTCTCCTTTGTTGTGCAGTAAAACTAAACTCATCGTTATCGGACAAGTCATAGTGTCATTATTGGTGAGTAACCATAATTCATTTTCTACGTACAGTACTTAGTACATGTGCATATGTTTAGTGTCACTGTACACACATTTTACTGTATACAATTTTTATTGCATTGTATGTTTTAATTGCTGATGGCCTGTCCATCGTAATGGCTGTAACATATGTGATATCGGAGATGCTCGATATCTTTAAAATAATGTTTAGGTTTTACTGTATATAAACAGTGTGTTTACCTACATAATTTCAACGAATCTTACCTAATATCTAAGATAATACAATGGGTTTATGCAGTGTAACTGTGCAGGAAATGTTTATAAGAGTGTGGGAGAGTTTATAAGGGCTGAAAATATATAAAAATCACCATATGAACATATGGTTTTTACTTCGTGGATTTTCACCTTTCGCTGGGAGTTCTGGAACGTAACCCCCGCGATCGAGGAGGGATTACTGTACTCATCCCCATCTTTGTTATTTAGCCAAGTTTCCATTATTTGCTGTAATTATGCTCCACTACATACAACGGGAACTCACTTGTTTTATCAACAACTCTCTCTCTATATATATATATCTATCTATACTAATAAAAGGCAAAGCCCTCACTCACTCACTCACTCACTCACTCACTCACTGACTGACTGACTGACTGACTCATCACTAATTCTCCAACTTCCCGTGTAGGTAGAAGGCTGAAATTTGGCAGGCTCATTCCTTACAGCTTACTTACAAAAGTTAAGCAGGTTTCATTTCGAAATTCTACGCATAATGGTCATAACGGTCGATAATGGTCGACAACATCCACCATGTTGAACTTTCTTATTTATGGCCCCATGTTCACGAAATTTGGTAGGTGGCTTCCCTGCGCTAACCAAAACAGATTTACGTACTTATTTCGATGGTATGACGTCACTGTCGGCCGCCATATTTAACTTTCTAACGTCACTAATTCTCCAACTTCCCGTGTAGGTAGAAGGCTGAAATTTGGCAGGCTCATTCCTTACAGCTTACTTACAAAAGTTAAGCAGGTTTCATTTCGAAATTCTACGCGTAACGGTCATAACGGTCAACAATGTCCGCCATGTTGAACTTTCTTATTTATGGCCCCATCTTCACGAAATTTGGTAGGCGGCTTCCCTGCGCTAACCGAAACCAATGTACGTAATTATTTCTGTGGTATGATGCCACTGTCGGCCGCCATATTGAACTTTTCAACGGTCTTTGTTACTTATGGGCCCATCTTCAAGAAATTTGGTACGCGGGTTCCCAACGCTAACTGAATCCTACTTACGTACATATATACATCCATAGCCTGCAGCTCGGTCACTGTGTGAGGCGGCGTTGGATCCCCCATCCCAACGCCTCCCACGTTGTTGGCTGCCTGCCTATATAAGGCCGTCCATCGCTCCAGTCTCTACATTCACTTCCTTGCTTCGCCACGGGATTCACGTCTCCCTGCTGATAACTACAGCCTTTTTATTTAATCCACGGCTTCTCCGCTGTTTTATTGTTCATTTATTACGATTATAGTTATTGTGTAGGTATTTTAGACTTACTTTACATTGTTCAGGTACCCATTTCCTTTATCATTCCAACCGTACCCCCATTAACATGTCTATCGAAGTGATCACCATCGATCAAAGAACTGTCACTTACCGAGTGGTTTTCATGCCCGGAGATGGCACCTACCTTTTCCATTCTCTTTGTTACATATTGCACGGCCATATCAGGCTCACTCTTGATATCCGGAGGAACATTGTGTCTTATGTATTGAATGACTGGGACAGGTTCAAGGTGTGGACTGATGACGGTACAGGAGATAATTATACTACACAGGAGCACTAGAAGAGTGAAATGCTTAAGCCCTTCACCTATAGTTCTACATGTGAGTTGATGGCTGCCGCTGAATTGTTCGGTTGTCGCCTCAAGTGTACCGAAATGGCCAAATATTTTACACCTTTCGACAACCGCCAATGCCTCTTAAACATCTTAGATTGACAGGTGATGATTTGAGTAGTGGACACTTTGGTGTTTATGAATGTTTAAACTCTCAAAAGCTGGATGCGAAGTTATCGATGAAGCCGGTTGTATACTTACAACGCTTGACAGATGCCGAATGTCACTTCAACACAACAAATCCTGCAAATACTGTCGTAATTGAAACAAACCATGAAACTCAAACCGATTATGACAGCAGCAATCCAAGCTGTGAGATTTGAGGCAAGATTACTGTTCACAT
>JANRMT010062820.1:29467222-29481527 GCA_026402145.1 Polypterus bichir lapradei
ATATATAAAAAATCCAACATCTGTCCGTGTGTATATCTGTCCACTTTTCACAAGAGAACTGCTTAACGGATTTAGATCGGGTTTTTTTCTACCAATTTATTTGTGCGAATCCAAGAGAGACAGACTGCGGGCCGCGTTGCCCTCCTCCATTACGTGCCAGCTTCAGGGCGTAACTTTAACTCCATTAAGCTAGCGAACAAGAGAACTGCTTATCAGTTTGGAGTACAATTTGGAGTTGCTGCAATGAAATTTCGTCCAAATTTCGGGTGTCTTTGAATTCAGCCCTCTGTTGGTTGATCATTTTCATTGCCATCCTTTCATTCCTAACACATCATCACATCAGTCCAAATCAGTAGAGAAATCCTACAGGATTTGTTTCCTATTGAGATCTGATGTGTTTTCAAAGTGTTCCTTTAATTTTTTGAGCAGTTTATATATACATATACAAGTATACTATGGTCTTAACACACTCCAGAATGACTAAAAAGGAAGAACATTTTTAAAAAGAAGTAAAAGAAAAATTCTGACTTGGCTGTCCCTGTCCCAGTGCGGCACGCTGAAAGATTCATAGATTGAAAGTCCTTGGTGTTGCTGTGTCATAGAGGAGGATGTGCAGCATTGCTCATAATGGCACTCAGTATTGTTTTATTTTTCTCCGTTGCTAAAACTTCCATGGGCTCCATTGTGCATCCCATTTTAATTAACTTGTTGATTCGGTGGGCCTCTCTTGAAGTGATGTTACCAGCCCAGCATACGACACTGGCCATCACAGAATTGTAGAAGATGTGACGGATGTCACTAATCACATTAAAAGTATGTGTTGCAAGACCGGTGTAGCCACTCCCTGATGTGGACCCCCACATACTTGTAGCAGTGCACCACCGCAACATCCACTCCCTGAACGGTGACTGGACTTAGAGGCTCTTTGGTCCAGCGAAAGTCAATGTTAAGTTGCAGACAGCTCTCAATGTTCTCCCTCTGACTCCTGTCCTCCCCTTTATCAATTCCCTCCATAAGTGCAGAATCATCTGAGGATTTCTTGAAGTGACCTGGCCTGCTGTTATATTTGTAGCCTGACAGAGTGGAGATTAAAGCAGACAGGCCTGCTCCTTGTGGTGCTCCAGTGTTGCTCACACAGTCCTTGAGTCTCACAAACTGTGGTCTCCCTGACAGATCGTTCATCATCCAGGACACCACTGGCTCATCCATCTGCATATCTCTGAGTTTACCCCTTAACAAAGATAGCTGGATTGATTTACCTACCTACCTATCTACCTACATATCTACCTATCTATCTATTTATTTATGTGTGTGTTCATTTATTAAACTCTGTCTGACATATTCCGCCATACTGCAGTAGTGATCTGTGAACTCTACAGTGGCGTATTGGACATTGATAACAGTAAATTGGTGTCGTTTTTGTTTATTGTTTCTTTCTGTAATATTTAAAGCACTTGATGGAATCTTTGCTGACTGTAATTTATGGTTAAACATATTGCAGGTAAAACACTGTACATTTCTTTTTCACTGCAGAGCAAATAGAGAATAACAGAGAAAACAGCGTTTTTAAGAGTTTTGCTACTTTAAAGGTTCCATGAAGGTGGCATAGTGCAGGGGTGTCAAACTCCAGACCTGGACGGCCGCAGTGGCTGCAGGTTTTCATTCTAACCCTTTTCCTAATCAGTGACCAGTTTTCACTGCTAATGAACTTCTTTTCCCTTCATTTTAATAGCCCTGTATTTAAGGATTCAGTCCTCTGAATTGATTCCTTTCTTTATTACATGACAGCCAAACAGAAATGAGATGTGAAACGAGCCAACAAATGACCAGCTAAATTGGGACTTCAAACTCCAACCAATCTCTTAATGAGAAGCCAATTCTTGCTGTGAATTAAACCCGTTATTTAATTTAATGGCTTGTTCCTGCTCTCATTCTACCACAGCAGACGGTTGATTTTCTGTTTTTTTCTAAGACCATCATCAAAATGTTTGGGTGACCTGAGCAGACCAACATGACTGAGACCTTCACCTTTCTTTATTTTCAGGTTAGCTGGTCATTTTGTGTCTCATTGTTTGGCTGCTAATTAAGAAAAAAGAGACAACTTAGGGGTCCGAGTCACGTCAATTAAAACAAAGGCAAAAGTAGTTAATTAGCAGTGAAAACTGGTCACTGATAGGAAAAGGGTTAGAATGAAAACCTGCAGCCACTGCGGCCCTCCAGGACTGGAGTTTGATACCTGTGGCGTAGTGGGTAGGATTTATGTGCTGTGTGTTCCCTGCGTGGAGTTTGCATGTTATCCCCGTGTGTCTGTGTGGTTGTCCTCTCACAGTCCAAAGACCTGCTGGTCAGGTGAATAGGCAATGCTGTAACTGGTGTGTGTTCATCCTGTAACAATACAATACAATACAGTTTATTTTTGTATAGCCCAAAATCACACAAGAAGTGCCGCAATGGGCTTTAACAGGCCCTGCCTCTTGACAGCCCCCCAGCCTTGACTCTCTAAGAAGACAAGAAAACCCTTGTAGGAAAAAATGGAAGAAGCCTTGGGAAAGGCAGTTCAAAGAGAGACCCCTTTCCAGGTAGACTGGGCGTGCAGTGGGTGTCAAAAAGAAGGGGAGTCAATACAATACAATACACAGAACAGAACAAATCGTCAATACAGTATAATAGTAAAATAAAAATGTTACAAGTACAGAGCAAAATTTAACAGTAGATGATATCACAGAATATGATTTGGATTTGTTCAGAGTCCCAGAGACCTCAGCCATCAAGCTGCCTCCCCCTATTGGCCATTCTGCAGCTGAGTCAAAGCTGGGCCAGCCAGTCTGATGAAAGGACCTCTCTACCCCACGATTCCTGCGATCCTCCATCAGAGATGACTTTACCTTAGGCAGGCAGAACAACTTGCCAGGTTGGCAGTGGCACCAAGTGGCACATCTGAGTACTGAGAAGAGAAACAGAATAGGTGAGGATTAGTAACAAATTCTAACTATCATGTTACTTATGTTTTAGTGTTAATGACTAACAACAGAGATGTAGTCTGTACAGTTAATCAGCAGCTCTAGTCAGGGTGTGCTAAACTGAAGTTGTGACTCTTCAGCCGGGATTTGAATGCTGAGACTGAAGGGACATCTCTTATAGTAGCAGGCAGACCATTCCAGAGTTTAGGGGTTCTATAACTAAAAGCTCGACCTCCCACTGTTATTTTATTAATCCTTGGAATCCTAAGCAGACCGGCATCTTGAGATCTTAATGTGCGCTCTGGTTTGTAAGTCATGATAAGTTCAGAAAAGTAAGTCGGACCTTGGTCATTTAAGGCTTTACATGTTAAAAGGAGGATTTTGAAATCTGCCCTAAACTTAACCGGGAGCCAGTGTAAGGATTTAAGAACTGGAGTTATGTGTTCGTATTTTCTTGTTCTTGTGATAATTCTTGCAGCAGCATTTTGGATTAACTGGAGGCTGAATAAAGAACAGTTTGAACATCCAGTGAACACCACAGTAGTCAATCCTACTAAAAATAAATGCATGAATTAATTTCTGAGAATGCTGCTAATTTAGAAAGCGCCTTAATTTCCCAACATTTTTAAGATGGAAGAAACATGATTTGGAAAGCTTTGTAATATGCGCTTTACATGACATGCTAGAGTTAAAGATAACTCCTTGATGATTCAGTCAAATTAATGGGCATTTCAACTGAGTTAAATGATGACAGAATATTGTTGTGATCCGCGTCATTCCCTCCAATAATTAACATCTCTGTTTTATCGGTGTTTAAAGACAGGTAGTTCTCATTCATCCACTCCTTTAATTCACTAACACAACTAATTAAAGACAACATCAGAGAAACTTCATTTGATCTAAAAGAAAAGTATAGATCAAAAAAAAGTGTCATCTGCATATGAGTGAAAATTAACATGATGTGTTCTAATGAGAGATCCCAGTGGAAGCATACAAAGTGAAAACAGTGAAGGTCCGAGTACTGAGCTCTGCAGGACACCATATTGAACTTCTGTATGTAATGAAGGAGTCCTGTCAGCACATTTCTGTACATATTGGAATCGATTTGATAAATAAGAACTAAACCAAGCGAGCAGGGGGCCTGTGAGCCCAACGTCATTTTCTGGCCTGTGCAGTAAAATAGAACGGTCAATGGTGTCAAACGCTGTGCTTAAGTCTAACACATAATTACAGTGGAGTTTCCTTCATCAGAGGCTATCAGAATGTCATTTACAACATGCGTTAGTGCCGTTTCTGTACTATGACCAGTGCAGAAACCAGACTGGAATTTCTCAAATAAATTGTAATGCGTGAGGTGTGAATGCAGCTGATTGGCGACTACTTTTTAAAGTATTTTAGAGAGAAAGGGTAAATTTGAAATGGGAAATGGGTCTATAATTATTAAGTATGTGTGAGTCTAGGTCTGACTTTTTAAGTAATGGTAATTAGCACTTTTAGTGCATCAGATACTGTGCCATGGAATAATGAACTATTGATAATGTTAAGAATAGGCGCTGCAAGAACATCCATTGTATTTTTTAAAGGGGCGGACTGGCCATTAGGGTATTTGGGCAATGCCAGGTGGGCCTCAGACTCTGGTTTGGTCATCGGCCGGCCATTTCATGAAATAAATTTCATATACCTGTACTGGTTACCGTTTGACATTAAAATTAAATTTCAAAACTACTAAACATTATCTGTGCGGTACTGTGATTTATATAGTCCTATGTAATATACCGTATTACATCATCAAGTTGTTTTAGTTGTCAGTACACAATGTTGCAGCAAAACTGCCTTATGTCGATTTCTGTTTTGATAATACTACATTTTGGTTAGTATATACATTATTGCAATTTATTTTATCTCATATCTAGTATTTAAATTCTTTGGTGCTAATAATTAGTTTAGATTATGTATTATGCATTTTATTTTTCTCTGGTCGTCAACGTGAGTGATAATTAGTGGTTTTCAGCTGCGATTATTAGTATGATGAAATAAAGTTATAAAGCACAGGATTGGAATTTTTCATATTAGGTCAGAACATTTATAGTTTATTGTTAAATAAATGGAACATTTAAATCGTTTGAGGTTTTCATTCTAACCTCAGTTATCATTTATTCCATTGTAAATGAGCAGCTACTAGGGTACTGGCACTTGGACATGACATTGACATTTGACACGTACTCTAATAACGTGTAAGCCGTGTTACTAAATTCTTATTTTTCATTATATTTTATTTCTAAGCATGTCGTCAAATGTTAAGTTGTGTCTAAACAATAGTGTACAGATTACGTTTGGCAACAGAGTTCATATCATAGGCTCATAGCAAGTAGCGAGCCACGTACTCATCACAAATTTTAATAAAATTACAATGAATAATGGGCCAAACGGGTCGACCTCGTCACCTCACTCGTTGAAGGATTCCCGGGCCGGTCTTGAGACCCCAGTCCGCGCCTGACTTTTTACTAGTTTTGTTGGCACTGGATCTAGGGAAGAAAGACAGTCATATGAAAAAGTTTGGGAACCCTTCTTAATTCTTTGGATTTTTGTTTCTCATTGGCTGAGCTTTCAAAGTAGCAACTTCCTTTTAATATACGACATGCCTTATGGACACAGTAGGATTTCAGCAGTGACATTAAGTTTATTGGATTAACAGAAAATATGCAATATGCATCATAACAAAATTAGACAGGTGCATAAATGTGGGCACCCCAACAGAGATATGACATCAATACTTAGTTCAGCCTCCTTTTGCCTCGTATAGCCTCTGATGAGTGTCTGGACTCTGGATGGAGGCATTTCTGACTATTCTTCCATACAAAATCTCACCAATTCAGTTCAGTTTGATGGCTGCCAAGCATGGACAGCCTGCTTTAAATCATCCCATAGATTTTCGATGAAATTCAAGTCTGTGACGGCCATTCCAGAACATTGTACTTCTCCCTCTGCATGAATGCCTTTGTAGATTTCCAACTGTGTTTTGGGTCATTGTCTTGTTGGAATATCCAACCCCAGCGTTACCTCAACTTTGTGACTGATGCTTGAACATTATTCTGATGAATTTGTTGATATTGGGTTGAATTCATCCGACCCTCGACTTTAACAAGGGCCCCAGTCCCTGAACTAGCCACACAGCCCCACAGCATGATGGAACCTCCACCAAATTTGACAGTAGGTAGCAGGTGTTTTTCTTGGACTGCGGTGTTCTTCTTCCGCCATGCAAAGTGCTTTTTCTTCTGACCAAATAACTCCATTTTTGTCTCATCAGTCCAAAGCACTTTGTTCACAAATGAATCTGGCTCGTCTAAATGAGCATTGGCATACAACAAGCGACTCTGTTCGTGGCGTGAGTGCAGAAAGGGCTTCTTTCTCATTACCCTGCCATACAGATGTTCTTTGTGCAAATTGTGCTGAATTGTAGAACGATGTACAGATACACCATCTACAGCGAGATGTCCTTGCAGGTCTTTGGAGGTGATCTGTGGTTGTCTGTCACCATTCTCACAATCCTGCCTCTCCATATGACGCTCCTGTATTTTTCTTGGCCTGCCAGACCTGCTGGGTTTAACAGCAACTGTGCCTGTGGCCTTCCATTTCCTGATTCCATTCCTTACAGTTGAAACTGACAGTTTAAACCTCTGAGATGACTTTTTGTAGCCTTCCCCTAAACCAGGAGACTCAACAATCTTTGTTTTCAGATCTTTGGAGAGTTGCTTTGAGGATCCCATGCTGTCTGTTACTCTTCAGAGGAGAGTCAAAGGGAAGGAAGCACAACTTGCAATTGACCACCTTAAATACCTTTTACCACTCGTGATTGGACACTCCTGTCTATGAAGTTCAAGGCTTAACGAGCTCATCCAACCAAGTAATCAGCATTGAGCAGTGACAGGCATTCAAATCAGCACAATGACAAGGGGACCCACATTTGTGCACAGCTAGTTTTTCACATTTGATTTCATTTCATACAACTAAATACTGCGTCACAAAAAATCTTTGTTCGGAAACAACCGCAGTACTCAGATGTTACTAGGAAATGAAAGACACACCACTGGTATCTTTTTTGCTGAAAGGAGAGTCAATGATTATGCAAGCTGAGAGGGGTCCCCAAACTTTTTCATATGACTGTAATAGACTTCATTTTAGAAATTAAAGTTAAGAGTTCCTGCTCAGTTACAGGAGTGTTGAATGCCAGGTGAGACAGGGTCTGCCAGGCTAGTGTGTGGTTTGCTCTGTGATGCTGAGATCTGGGGTCTGATATTTTTAATGTTCTCATTAAAGAAGTTTATAAAGTCTGTACTGCTAATATCTGTTGGTATTTTGCACTGTAGATCTGAAGTCTAGAGATCTAACAATAGGGGTTGTTTCTGCCTTTGTTCCCAATGCTTGGCTAGGATTGGCTCCAGGTTCCCTGTGACCTGCTTTGGTTAAATGGGTTTGGAAGAGGGGTGGTTAGTTCAATGAAAGTGGCACGGTGGGTAGTGCGCACCCCTTCACAAATCCAGCACTCTTAAGTTCTGTTTTTCAAAGACGTGTTGGGGACATTAACTGGCGATTCCAAATTGCCGTTGGAGGTCAGTACAAGTGCAACGCAAACGTGTGGTTCCGGGTCTGTTTAGACGTCATCCCTCGGCAAACCTGACTCGAATTTGAGTGACTTTGACAGTGTTGTGTTGTGTTGGTGGACTTCCAAGTTTTCGTTAAATATTTTGAAAGGGGCGCGCGACTGACATTAATTAGCAGTTCCATGTGCGGGGCGTTTCAAGTTAAGGGTTGATTTAGCAGCTGGTGTGAAATTGATCAATAAAAGCATACGCTGAATGTGCCAATTCAATGGAATGTCCTTCATGTAATCCCACATCCTTTAAATATACTACAATGAAATCCATTATCTGGCACTGGTTGTCAAAACTAAGCCAGCTAAAGTGTGACTGTACTATAATTCTGCTGCATTTAACAAACACACGCGATCACTTCATCTTTCTGCTTAAGCGCCAACCGCTAAGCCCAAGCAGGCCGGATGTTTCGTTTTAGAAGTTAGCGCACATTCATTCCTTGTACAAAACCCCCCTGAAGCTATAAACCTGGTCGGCAAAATAAGCGTCAGGTGTTGTGGAGCAGGCAGCACGGTCCGCTGAGCCAGACAAGTGTCAAAGCTCTGCACGTCTGCTAGGATTGACAGGATTATTCCATGTTCCAGCTTTGCCAGCCCTCGGGCTCTCGGTGCGGACTTGTGAGCAGGTGAAGGCGTAGGTTGAGCGCGATGAGTGACAGCAGACCTCCGATGGATAGACACGGCAGCGTCTCTGCTCGCAGGTAACAATGGGCCAGGGCTGGCGTGTGGGAGCGATCACTTTACCACTCCTTCGTGGGTTTCCGGTGTCCTGTGCAATGCTGCGGGGTGTGAAGGACAATTATAACGAGGGTACTGAATATGAAGTCATGGATGTGCTTGTTTAAGGTGCAACTTACACTCGTGTACTACTTAACTGGCAATTTAATGATATAATCTCATGTAATACGCGCCGGTTCAGCCCTGCTGACTTTAGTTACAAACTCACGTCCTTAAGGGTAAGAAACACTTTTGCTTTTAAGGGCTTCACAATTGTACATTCCTGACCAAAGGTTTAGAGAATGACACAAATATTACATTTTCACAAAGTTTGCTGCCTCAGTTTTTTTGATAATGGCGATTCGCATCGACTCCAGAATGTTCTGACGAGGGATGAGATGAATTGCAATGAATTACAAAGTCCCACTCTGCCACGAAAGTGAACTTCATCCCAAAAAGCAACTGCATGTCAGCCCTGCCACCAAGGACCTACTGACGTCACTTCAGTGATCCTCTCTCTAACTCAGGTGAGAGTGTCAAGAAGGACAAGACTGGAGGTCACTCTGTCATGATGACCGAGTTACAATAGAGAGGTGAAGAAGGCCTCAGGGTGCCCAAGAGAGCCTAGGAAGCGCTAGGACCGTCTCCTAAAGTGGAATCGGCTGTGGGCAACACCAGGGCAGAGCTTGCTCAGGAATGAATGGCAGCAGGCAGGTGTGAAGGAGGTGAAGACTTTGGGAGGATGGCCTGGTGGGTGTCAAGAAGGGCAGCAAAGAAGCCAATAAAAACATCAGGGACAGACTGATATTCTGGGATTGGTCTGCTCATTTTCTCTGATGAATCCCCTATCTGACTGTTTGGGGCATCTGGGAAAAAGAAAATGTGAGCGGCGCTAATCATCAGTCCTGTGTCAGGCCAACAGTAAAGCATCCTGGGACCATTCATGTCAGCCAAGACAGTCGGCTCACTCACAATTTGGCCTAAAAACTCAGCCCTGAATAAAGAATGGGACCAAAACATCCTCCGAGAGCAACTTCTGCCAACCATCCAACAACAGTTTGGTGACCAACAATGCATGACGGAGCACTGGGCCATAAGGCAAAAATGAGAACTACAGTGGGTTGAAAAAGTATTCAACCCCCTAAACAAAGTTTAAATTTCCTGTAATACTTTTCTTTGAAAATGTATCTTAAGTTTCATACTGTTACATATAAACGAGGGCCCTCATGGACAATAAATTTTCACTAAAAATCCTGAAATTCAAATTATGCTGCAATGATAAAGAACAGTCAGTCAGTCAGTCATTTTCCAACCCGCTATATCCTAACACAGGATCATGGAGGTCTGCTGGAGCCAATCCCAGCCAGCACAGGGCGCAAGGCAGGAACAAACCCCGGGCAGGGCGCCAGCCCACCGCAGGGCACACACACGCCAAACACACACTAGGGACAATTTAAGATCGCCAATGCATCTAACCTGCACGTCTTTGGACTGTGGGAGGAAACCGGAGCACCCGGAGAAAACCCACACAGACACAGGGAGGACCTGGGGAGCGAACCCAGGTCAACTAATTGCGAGGCAGCGGTGCTACCACTGCGCCACTCATGATAAAGAACACATCAGTGAAATGTGCTGCTGAATAAGTAATCAACCCCTAATAGTCTGGAGACTGTATGATTTTTAATGATCCAATAAGGGAAATTAAAATAGGCGTAAACAATCAAGCAGTGAATCCTCTAGCGTGTTGACGGGCCTAGAAGTGATTATTCAGGCCAGTTATTAGGAACAGACAACTGAGAAATCAGTACAAGTGGCTTATTTGGTGAAACCTCAGAAACTGACAAAAATGAAGGCAAGGGAACTTTCTAATGACTTGAGGCCTACTGTGATTAAGAAGTTTAAAGACGGCAGTGGTGCCAAGAAGACTGCCAAGCTCCTTAGCCTCAGCGTGTCTCTACTGTGAAGGCCACCATAGTGAAGTGGAAGACAACTGGAAGCATAGTGAAGCAGCCTAGGTCAGGCCACCCTGTTAAAATAACAAAGAAAATGTCAAGAAGACTAGTCAGAGACGTAAGAGGTGACTCTCAGTGACCTGCAGCTGGAGTGGATGTGCACAAGACTACAATATCAAAGGGGGGCTGTATGGCAGAGTTGGCAGGTAAAAAGCCGCTACTAAAAAAAATGTCAGCTGAATGCTCGATTGGAATTTGCTAACAGACATCTTGACAAGAGTCCTGCATTCTGGAGTCATGTACTTCCGTCTGATGAGACTAAAATTGAACTTTTTTGGCCTCAAAACAAAGGTGTTTGTCTGTCTGGCGGATGGAAGGGACTGCCAATGATCCAGCAAACGTCATACATACCATCAAGCATAGCGGGGGGAGCGCCATGCTTTGGGGCTCCTTCTCTAGGGCAGGCACTGAGTCCCTTGACCGTATTGAAGGAAGAATGGATAGTAAGAAGTATATCCAGATTTTGGAAGAAAACCTTCAAATGTCAGCCATGAGATTGGGACTCGGACGACGCTACCACTTTCAGCAAGACAATGACCCAAAACACTGTGCCAAAGTAACCAAAACAGGGTTTGACAAAAAGATGATCCAGGTTTTGCATTTGAATCCAATTGAAAATTTGTGGCGTGATCTCACAATTGCAATGCATAAATGAAAGCCTTCAAACTTTGCCTAGTTGGAGCAGTTCCGCAAGGAAGAATGGGAACAATGGCCTCCATCCAGGTGTGTTACGCTTGTAGATGGCTATCCAAAGCAACTGCAAACAGCTATTGCCGCAAAGGGTGCTGCTGCCGAGTATTGACTGTGTGTCATGTGAAGGGGCCCATTACTTTTTCAACAGCATTTTTCACAACATCCATCCATTATCCAACCCACTATATCCTAACTACAGGGTCACGGGGGGTCTGCTGGAGCCAATCCCAGCCAACAAAGGGTGCAAGGCAGGAAACAAACCCCGGGCAGGGCACCAGCCCACCACACACACACACGGGACAATTTAGAATTGCCAATGCGCCTAACCTGCATGTCTTTGGACTGTGGGAGGAAACCCACGCAGACACGGGGAGAACATGCAAACTCCACGCAGGGAGGACCCGGGAAACGAATCCAGGTCCACTAACTGCGAGGCAGCAGTGCTACCCACTGTGCCACCGTGCCGCCCATTTTTCACAACATGACTGTCAATTTGCATTTGTTTAGTTCACCAAGCTCTAAATGTTTCAAAATATGTACACAGAGAAAGAAAAGTTCACTGTGATACTCTGCATGTGTGATTTTTATAGGTTGTAATGATGTAAGATGGAAATATGGTGGCTTTCCAGAGTACTTTTTCAACCCACTGTAAGTCGCTCGGGGAACAAAACATCAAAATTTGGGGTCCCTGGCCAGGAAACTCCCCATACCTTTAATCCCACTGAGAACTTGTGATCGATCCTCAAACAAAAACCCACCAATTCTGATTATGCAAGAATGGGCAGCTGCCATCAGTCAGGATTTGGCCCAGAAGTTGATTGACAGACAGCTTGCCAGGGCGACCTACACAGGTCTTGAAAAAGACAGAAGGGCCAACACTTCAAATATGGACTCTGTGCATAAACTTCATGTCATTCTCAATAAAAGCCTTTGAAACTTCTAAAATGCTTGTAATTCTACTTCAGTATACCAGAGAAACATCTGACAGATGCAGTGGGCTGGAGCCCTGCCCAGGGTTTGTTTCCTGCCTTGCGCCTGGTGTTGGCTGGGATTGGCTCCAGCAGACCCCCGTGACCCTGTAGTTAGGATATAGCGGGTTGGATAATGGATGGATGGACATCTGACAGAAAGATCTAAAAACACTGAAGCAGCAAACTTTGTGAAAACCAACACTTGGGTCATTCTCAAAACTTCTGGTCATGGCTGTAAGTCGCACGTAACAGAGCCTAGCATAAGAATGTCATGTCTGCTTAATGCAGATTCAGGGTGGCAGGGATCCCGAGTCTGCGCCAACAGCCATACCGCCTGCACTTAAGGATAGGTCATCCGCCTGAAGCTCAGCATGGTCGGATCCGGCTGCTACTGTATGTGGATGGATAACCATCTAGGAAGAAGCTGGGGATGCTTCTAGAAGAGGTGTGTGTGAGGCCATTGGGGGCACCTACCCTGTGGTCCAAGTGTAGACAACAACAACAGTAACATTCATTTATATTTTACATCTACATACAACAATGTAGCTCAAAGTGCACTTTAGATGACAAAAAGAATGTCGCAAGGAAAGAAAAACAAGACAAGGCACCAATATAAAGGAATAAGTAAAAATAAAACAAGTGTGGACCACCAGGGGGGCTTACCGCTCGCCAAACTCCGACGCAGACAGGCTGAGACACGAGTCTTGCCAAATTGCACACCTTTTATTTACTGTTAGTGGGGATGTTTTTCACTTGCCCCCCTGTCCCCCCCCCCAACTTCACAGCGCAGTACACAAAGCACCAAATACAACACACTGCTTTCTTCCTCTTTCTTTCAGTCTCCACGCCTCCTCCCGCAAAGCTTTGTCCTCCAGACTCTGGCTGCTGGTGAGGCGGCTCCAGGTGTTTCTTGCCCGGGTGTAGCGGAAGTGGTTCCTCCAACGGACTCGACTGCACCTTGTAGCGCCCACAGATCCAAACTACAACATGTCCTGCAGGGATCCATGGTGCTGTAGCAACCCAGGAGGGCTGCTCTCTAGTGTCTTGGCGATGATAGTAACTCTAACGAGGTCTGTTCCTCGGTCCTTCCACCCAGCCGGCATCCGGGCCAGGTAATGGCCCTGGCTATCTGTCACACAACATAAGGTCAAATGACTGAGAGGACAGAAAAAAAAAAAACAAACTCCAGTTAGGCTGGAGACAAAACTAAATCTGTAAGACCCCACTGGACATGCTACCTAACATAAATGCTCTTAATCAGTCCTCGTAGTTTTCATGCTTCACATCGTAGGATTTAATGACGTACGTAATTTTGGACTGATGAGACACCCATCTTTATTTCTTCATCTCAGGGGGCTGCATAGTGCCTTGATCAGGTGGTTGGGGTGCAGAAGAACCGGAAAAGATAGCAGAAGTAGAGGGGAGCAGCATTGATATTTTCATAACGAAAACGAGAACTAGAACTGAAAATATTGTTTATTTCATTTTACAAGCACAAGAACTGAAATTAAGGCAAACGGAGAAGCTAAAGCTAAATGAAAATGAAAATTACTGATATGTGAACAAACTCAAACGAGAACAAAAAATTGAGAAAATAACGAAAAAACAGCAGGAGGATTTTTGTTCAATCCGGATCAAACGTGTGGATGTGTTGTTTGATCGCCCTGAGCATTCAGTTACGTTGCGCTATTTACTATGCGGTGACCTTGTAAGTTGGGCTTACTGGAGTCACGTTGTAATGGCCAACCCCTACATTACCAAGACTTATTCCTTGGATCACCTGAGGCTTCGTGCTCTAATAACAGGCCGTACTCCTTACAAGTTGTCGTTTTTTTCCCACACGACGAAATAACCAGCAAACAGTAGACAAGACTGTAAAATCAAACACGGATATATTGTGAATAGAAAAGACAAATAAATATTAAATAATGTAGATATGTACGTACAAAACCCCACTATCCCAATGACACCAGTGACTAATCCTTATATATAATTTGATACTATCCGTATGTATGGTGTTCGCATCAATACCCCGTATGTATGGCGTTCGTGTCAATTCCCCGTATGTATGGTGTTCATGTCAATAACCCGTATGTATGGTGTTCGTGTCAATACCCCGTATGTATGGCGTTCATGTCAATAACCCGTATGTATGGTGTTTGCGTCAATACCCCGTATGTATGGCGTTTGCGTCAATACCCCGTATGTATGGTGTTCGTGTCAATAACCCATATGTATGGTGTTCGCGTCAATTCCCCGTATGTATGGTGTTCGTGTCAATACCCCGTATGTATGGTGTTC
>JANRMT010062820.1:29489626-29534830 GCA_026402145.1 Polypterus bichir lapradei
AACCCTGATAAGGCACACCTGTGAAGTGAAAACCATTTCAGGTGACTGACTACCTGTTGAAGCTCATCGAGAGAATGCCAAGAGTGTGCAAAGCAGTAATCAGAACAAAGGGTGGCTATTTGGAAGAAACCAGAATAGAAAACATGTTTTCAGTTATTTCCCCTTTTTTTGTTAAGTACATAACTCCACGTGTGTTCATTCATAGTTTTGATGCCTTCAGTCATGAAAATAAAGAAAACACATTGAATGAGGAGGTGTGTCCAAACTTTTGGCCTGTACTGTATATATGTGTTATGGCAAGCGGCTGGGGGTGGCATCCAGCTGGGATGATCGGAAGAATCAGAGGAGGGATTACGCCTCCTCCAGACCGCGAGGGGGCGACCACCCTGGCGGCTTTGGGGACCATGGGAACTAAGCTTGGAAGCTCAACCCTATTGGGGCCCGTGGTCACCGCCAGGGTGTGTCCCAATGCCTGGAGAGCCCTGGTCCTCAGCACTTCCACCACACCCGGAACTGCTGGGGGGGAAGACGACCAGGGACACCTGGAGTGCGCCCGGGCGCACAGCCAGTACTTCTGACACACTTGCCGACGGAAGATTATCGGGAGTCACCTGGAGCGCGTCCGGGTGATTATAAAAGGGGCCACCTCCCTCCGTTCAGTGGCTTGAGTCGGGAGCGGAGAAGTACGGAGCTCGGGAGGAGAGGAAAGGAGGCGGCCAGAAGAGAGGCATCATTTTGCATAGGCCTGGACGGGGTCGTGTGCACCTTTGTAAATAGTATTTGTAAATAAAGCGTGTGCTGGGTGATTCAAACGATGTCTGCCTGTCTGCGTCCAGGCTGCTTACCACAGTGTGTATGTGTGTATATATATATATATATATATATATATATATATATAATGCTTCTTTGTACAGTGCTTTGCCGCAACTTCTGTTGTTTTAAAAGTGCTTTCATAAATAAATCAGCTGTGTAAGCCCATGCTGTAAAAACTGCTGATGAACTCATTTTAAAGTCACCGTCTCGATCCACTGGACTGATTCACTTCATCATTTTAAACATTTCAGTCAGGTCTCCTCTTAATCTTCTTTTGTTTAAACTGTAAAGGCTCAGCTCTTTTAATTTTTCCTCATAACTCATCTCCTGTAGCCCTGAATCAGCCCAGTCGCTCTTCTCTGGACCTTCTCTAGAGCTGCTAGATAGATAGATAGAATGATGGATAGACAAACAGATAGATAGATACTTTATTAATCCAAAGGGGAAATTCACATACCCCAGCAGCAGCATACTGATAATAACAATATTAAATTTAAGAGTGATAACAATGCAGGTATAACAGATAATAACTTTGTATAATGTTAACGTTTACCCCCCCCGGGTGGAATTGAAGAGTCGCATAGTGTGGGGTCTCCTCAGTCTGTCAGTGGAGCAGGACGGTGACAGCAGTCTGTCGCTGAAGCTGCTCCTCTGTCTGGAGATGATCCTGTTCAGTGGATGCAGTGGATTCTCCATGATTGACAGGAGCCTGCTCAGCGCCCGTCGCTCTGTCACAGATGTCAAGCTGTTCAGCTCCGTGCCCACAATAGAGCCTGCCTTCCTCACCAGTTTGTCCAGGCATGAGGCGTCCTTCTTCTTTATGCACACCACCGCGTAGAAGAGGGCGCTCGCCACAACCCTCTGATAGAACATCTGCAGCATCTTATTGCCGATGTTGAAGGATGCCAGCCTTCTGAGGAAGTATAGTCGGGAGTATATGTCCTTTTTGTAGCCTGGAGACCAAAACTGCACCCAGGACTCCAGATGAGGCCTCACCAGTGTGTTATAAAGCTTGAGCAGAACCTTCTGTGACTTGTACTTCATATATCAGAGTGCTATAAAACCCTCTAAAACCCTTAAATCCTTTTCAGAGGTTGCTTCCAGTAGCTCAGTGTCTCCCATTTTGTATTTATAGTTGACGTTCCTTTTGGTTCCTTTTGCCCACGTGTAGCACTTTTCCACTTTCCTCCATTATAAACTGCATTTTCCAAGTCAAGTGTTTGCCCAGTTCTGAAACTTGTCTGGGTATTTCTGAATTGTTTTTGCTACCTACTCAGTGCCAGGTGTTCCTCCAAATTTTGTATCATCTGCAAATTTCACAATTTTACTAATCAATGTCATTAATTTAAATTCATAAAAAGTACAGTTGTGGCCAAAAGTTTTGAGAATGACCCAAGTGTTGGTTTTCACAAAGTTTGCTGCTTCAGTGTTTTCAGATCTTTGTGTCAGATGTTTCTCTGGTATACTGAAGTAGAATTACAAGTAGTTCACAAGTTTCAAAGGCTTTTATTGACAATGACATGGAGTTTATGCAAAGAAGTCAATATTTACAGTGCTGGCCCTTCTTTCTTTTTCAAGACCTCTGCAATTCACCCTGGCATGCTGTCTGTCAGTCAACTTCTGGGCCAAATCCTGACTGACGGCAGCCCATTACAAAATCAGAATTGGTGGGTTTTTGTTTGTCCACCCGCCTCTTGAGGATTTGACCACAAGTTCTCAATTGGGAGTTTCCTGGCCATGGATCCCAAAATTTGATGGTTTGTTCTCTAGACCACTTATTTATCATTATTGGTCACCAAACTGTTCCTGGATGGTTGGGAGAAGTTGCTCTCAGAGGATGTTTTGGTCCCATTCTTTATCTGGGCGGTGTTTTAGGCCAAATTGTGAGTGATCCTTCCACTGCCTTGGCTGACATGAATGGCCTCAAGATGCTTCACTTGTTGTCCTGACACAGGACTGATGGTAGCGCCGCTTACCTTTTCTTTTTTTCCGGATGCCGCAAACAATCAGAAAGGGGATTCATCAAAGAAGATGACTTGACCCCAGCAGTCTTCAGCAGTCCAATCCCAGAATATCAGTCTGTCCCTGATGTTTTTCTTGGATTCTTTGCTGCCCTTCTTGACACCCACAATGCCATCCTCCAGAAGTCTTCGCCTCACTCACACCTGCCTGCTGCCATTCATTCTTGGCCAAGCTCTGCCCTGGTGGTGCGTACAGCTGAATCACTTTTAGGAGACAGTCCTGGCGCTTGCTGGACTTTCTTGGGTGCCCTGAAGCCTTCTTCACCTCTCTATTCTAACTCAATCAGTGTGACAGAGTGACCTCCAGCCTTGTCCTCATCTACATTCTCACCCGTGTTAATGAAAGGACCACTGAAATTATGTCAACAGGTCCTTTTGTGGCAGGGCTGACATTCAGGGGTGTTTTTGGGATGAAGTTCATTTTCATGCCAATGAGGGGCTTTCACTCGTCAGAACATTCTGGAATCGATGCAAACTGCCATCATCAAACCTGAGGCAGCAAACTTTGTGAAAATTCATATTTGTGTCATTCTCAAAACTTTTGGCCATCACTGTATTGGTTTTAGACCCCTGAGGGACTCCATTGATGACCGCACTTCACCGATGACCTCCTGCATTCTCCTCTTCTCTGTACTCTTTGTCTTCTGCCGGTTAACCCAGCTCAGCTCTGGTTTTGTAAGTTACCTCTGATGCCTACAGCTCTGAGTCAAAGGCTTTTTGAATGTCTCCATAAATTCGGTTGCGTGCTTTGCTTTTGTTGACGACGGCAATGGACTGTTCATGAAAATCTGAAAGGCTGGTTTGACAAGATCTGCGTCTCGTGAATTCATGCCCGCTGTTTTTTAGTAATGTTATTTTCATATTGGTACTGAATATTGGGAAATATGTTGGGAAATTGGTACTGAATTTATCTCATGGGATAATTAAAGTTTATCTAATCTAATCTAATCCAATCTAATAAGAAAAACAGAAATTGTGTGTTTGAGATTTCTAACAAAGAATCGTGAAATGCATGCTGTAGGAGTTCAAAAACGGTACTTTGACACACCGTCTCATACACCAGTACTGCATTCTTAGGAACTGCTTTGTTTTCATTTTATCCACATTGTTCAATACCGTCATATGAAAAAGTTTGGGAACCCCTCTCAGCCTGCATAATAATTGACTCTCCTTTCAACAAAAAAGATGACAGTGGTGTGTCTTTCATTTGCTAGGAACATCAGAGTACTGCGGTGTTTAATGAACAAAGATTTTTAGTGAAGCAGTATTTAGTTGTATGAAATTAAATCAATTGTGCAAAACTGGCTGTGCAAAAATGTGGGTCCCCTTGTCATTTTGCTGATTTGAATTTATGTCACTGCTCAATCTTGATTACTTGCAACACCAAATTGGTTGGATGAGCTTGTTAAGCCTTGAACTTCATAGACAGGGGTGTCCAATCATGAGTGGTAAAAGGTATTTAAGGTGGTCAATTGCAAGTTGTGCTTCCCTTTGACTCTCCTCTAAAGTGTGACAGACAGCATGGGATCCTCAAAGCAACTCTCCAAAGATCTGAAAACAAAGATCGTTCAGTCTCATGGTTTAGGGGAAGGCTACAAAAAGCCATCTCAGAGGTTTAAACTGTCAGTTTCAACTGTAAGGAATGGAATCAGGAAATGGAAGGCCACAGGCACAGTTGCTGTTAAACCCAGCAGGTCTGGCAGGCCAAGAAAAATACAGGAGCGGCATATGCAGAGGCAGGATTGTGAGAATGGCTACAGACAACCCACAGATCACCTCCAAAGACCTGTAAGAACATCTCGCTGCGGATGGTGTATCTGTACATCGCTCTACAATTCAGCGCAATTTACACAAAGAACATCTGTATGGCAGGGTGATGAGAAAGAAGCCCTTTCTGCACTCACACCACAAACAGAGTCGCTTGTTGTATGCCAATGCTCATTTAGACAAGCCAGATTCATTTTGGAACAAAGTGCTTTGGACTGATGAGACAAAAATTGAGTTATCTGGTCAGAACAAAAAGCGCTTTGCATGGTGGAAGAAGAACACAGCATTCCAAATAAAAAACCTGCTACCTCCTGTCATATTTGGTGGAGGTCCCATCATGCTGTGGGGCTGTGTGGCTAGTTCAGGGACTGGGGCCCTTGTTAAAGTCGAGGGTCGGATGAATTCAACCCAGTATCGACCAGTTCTTCAGGATAATGTTCAAGCATCAGTCACAAAGTTGAAGTTACGCAGGGGTTGGATATTCCAACAAGACAATGACCCAAAACGCAGTTGGAAATCTACAAAGGCATTCATGCAGAGGGAGAAGTACAATGTTCTGGAATGGCCGTCACAGTCCCCTGACTTGAATATCATCGAAAATCTATGGGATGATTTGAAGCAGGGTGTCCATCAAATTGAACTGAACTGGAGAGATTTTGTATGAAGAATGGTCAAAAATACCTCCATCCAGAATCCAGACACTCATCAGAGGCTATAGGAGGACAGCGTCTAGCGGCTCAACTAAGTGTTGATGTCATATCTCTGTTGGGATGCCCACATTTATGCACCTGTCTAATTTTGTTATGATGCATATTGCATATTTTCTGTTAATCCAATAAACTTAATGTCACTGCTGAAATCCTACTGTGTCCATAAGGCATGTCAGATATTAAAAGGAAGTTGCTACTTTGAAAGCTCAGCCAATGAGAAACAAAAATCCAAAGAATTAAGAGGGGTTCCCAAACTTTTTCATATGACTGTATTTTATTTGGGTGTTTACATGTGGAGTTATGTTTTTTTTGGGGGTTGCCGTAGACATACACAAGACCCTGTGGACACAAAAATAAAGGGGGCATGCAATCACAGATGCTTATGTCCATGCGACATGACCGCTGATGAAATTTGCATCACGTGGACATTTTGTGGCTAGACGGATGTGCAAAATATTAACAGGCCTTGAGATGAAACCGGTGGTGTGAATGATGGGAAGGATGTGAGAGGATGTGTCTATACAGCAGGGGGCGCTAGCTCCCTGGTTGGAATAAGTTCTTTTGTAATTGCGGCGTGTTACATAACCTGAAACTATATAGATATGATATTAAAAGGCGATACCCCTCCCTTAGTGATACGGCGGTAAGAAATCACATAGGAGAAATAACTGAGCTTTCTTTAATGACTGTTTACGTGGCATAACAGACGAGGAAGCCATGACAAGACTATTACCGAAGTGGGAGCTCGATCTATGCAGTCTGCCATTTTCATTTCTGCACAGGAAGGATTTTCAGGATCGGAAGACGTTATCTCCCATCCGCCCATCTTCTTCAAAGGTGTGCAGGGCAATGTTCCAAGGTTTTATACTCTTTCTCCATGTGCAGGCCCTCACTTAGGTAAATCATACCATTCTAAACAAGGAAAAGCAGATCCAATGTCATGCTGACTCTGACACACAGAAATAGTACACGTTGCCCATTTCGCAGTTGTCCCTTTCTCGTCTTCTAATGCCTGCCTAGCAGTTCTAAATGATGAGCTCCTGTGTGCTAAATCTGGCCTTGTGTTAGCTGTGCATGTGAGTGGATTTATAAAATATTTTTTGTACAGAGCACAGTGACATATTAAACTTATATACTTAATGTGGAACCACAAAAAAGAGAAGCCTTGGAAAGTTAAAGCAGGAGCGTAAGCGCTGGACGGCAGCAGAGGAAGGAGATTGTGGCTTCAGCTGTAGGAGAACCAACAGTCACTGCTGCCCCCACTCACATCCTTCCCATCCCCAAACCCTACCTACTACAATCTTGTTTAATAATAAAAGATTTTGGAAATAGACAATATGACTTCCTTTTTCTTCGTCTTCGAGTGAGTGTATGTGAACATGCTCTCCACGGTGGACTGGAGCCACTCTGGGTATTGTTCCTGCTTGGCACTCGATCCTGCACAAGTGTTTAGAAAATGGATGGATAGATGGATGGATGAATGGATGGACTCCTCAGTGTTACTCAACATGATGTTAACACAATGTGTATCTTTTGTTTATTTGTAGAAAGCGTCAGTCCTATAAAAACCAACGTGATTTCAGGCAGAAAGCAAATTCAGCAACAGAAACCCAACAGAGTCATGGTAAGTAATAAATTGAATGATAAATTACCTTGAAATTTAAAATGGAGCAATGTTTTTTACAAATGGTGATGTGTAAAATAAATTTTAATTTGCAAATATAATTAGATGTAACACAGGCAGCTTAATGAACATAATCAACAAAAACAATAAATGGCCCAACAAAAAGAAATGAAACAAGAATTTGAACCCCAGGCAGGGGATGACCTTTGGCTGAAACATGACATGTGTTTACTCGATTATGTTGACCTCTTTTATGAGTTGCTTTGGATAAAAGCACCTGCTAAACAAATACAATACAATACAATATAATTTATTTTTGTATAGCCCAAAATCACACAAGGAGTGCAGCAATGGGCTTTAACAGGTCCTGCCTCTTGACAGCCCCCCAGCCTTGACTCTCTAAGAAGACCAAAATAAAACCCTTATAGGGAAAAAATGGAAGAAACCTCGGAAAGGCAATTCAAATAGAGAACCCTTTCCAGGCTGGTTGGGCGTGCAGTGGGCGTTCAGAAACTAGGGGTCAATGCCATACAATACACAGAACACAAGTCATCCTCAATACAATGTTCCATCCATCCATCCATTATCCAACCCACCACATCCTAACTACAGGGTCATGGGGGTCTGCTGGAGCCAATCCCAGCCAACACAGGGCACAAGGTAGGAAACAAAACCTGGGCATGGTGCCAGCCCACCGCAGTCAATACAATATAATAATGCAATAGAAATATTACAAGTACAGAGCAGAATTCAGCAGTGGATGATATCCCATAATAGGATTTGGATTTGTTCAGAGTCCTGGAGACCTCGGCCATCAAGCTGCCTCCCCCTATTGGTCATTCCACAGCTGAGACAGCGCTGGGCAAGCCAATCTGATGAAAGGACCCCTCCACCTAACGATTCCTGCGATCCTCCATCAGAGATGACTTTACCTTAGGCAGGAAAAAACAACTTGATAGGTGGGCATTACCATCAAGTGCCGCATTTGAGTACCGAGAAGAGAAACAGAATAGGTGAGGGTTAGTAACAAATTATAACTATCATGTTACTTATGTTTTACTGCTAATGACTAACAACAGAGATGCAGTCTGTACAGTTAATCAGCAGCTCTAGTCAGGGTGGCTAAACTGATATATATATATATATTCAATGCATTCGTAGTCTGAATCACAATCTGATCGTGTGGGTGGTTACCTACCAGGTAACGCTTGTGGTTGGTCAGCAAGTCGGCTAACGTCCTTTATATATACGAGGGACGTTCAAAAAGTTTCTGTACCTTTTTTTAACTCTATTAAAAATTTCAAAAACAAATTACATCACTTTTATACATTGTCACATTCCTTTGCGATGCAATTTTCCCAGCGTTGTCCCAACTTTTTAATGCCCAATTATTACTCCTCCTGCCTTCACCGTTTCCAACAAAAATATAAAAGTGCGGAAACTGTTTGAACATTCTTCGTATATATATATATATATATAATATATAATAATATATATAATAATGAAATGAACAACAAGTGCACTAGAGGGGCAACAATGAGACGACCCCCAAAACAGGAATGAATGGTTTAACAGCTGGAGGGAGGCCACTGACATTTTTCCCCCCTCATCTGTTTTGTCACTTGCTTTGCATTTGGCTACGGTCAGTGTCACTACTGACAGTATGAGGACATACCTGGACTCTCCAGAGCTGGCACAGGTAGTCCAACTTCTCCAGGATGGCACATGAATACGTGCTTCCCATTGCCAGAAGGTTTGCTGTGTCTCTCAGCACAGTCTCAAGGGCATGGAGGAGTTTTCTTGAGACAGACAGGCAGATGCTCTAGGAGAGCTGGACAGGGCCCCTCGTAGAAGGTCCATAATCCATCAGCAGGACCCACCGATATCTGCTCCTTTGGGCAAAGAGGAACAGGATGAGAACTACCAGAGCCTACAAAATGACCTCCAGCAGGCAGGCCACTGGTGTGAATGTCTCTTACCAAACAATCAAACAGACTTTATGAGGGTGGCCCAAGGGCCCAATGTCCTCTAGTGGGCACTGTAGAGCTCGATTGGCATTTACCGTAGAATACCAGAATTGGCAGGTCCACCACTGGCGCCCTGTGCTTTTCACAGATGAGAGCAGGTTCACCCTGAGCACATGTGACAGACGTGAAAGGGTCTGGAGAAGCTGTGGAGAATATTATGCTGCCTGTAACATTGTTCAGCATGACCGGTTTGGTGGCGGGGGGTCAGTGATGGTCTGGGGTGGCATATCCATTGAAAGACGGACAGACCTCTACAGGCTGGACAATGGCACCTTGACTGCCATTAGGTATCGAGATGAAATCTTTGGACCCATCATCAGACCTTATGCTGGTGCAGTGGCTTCTGGGTTCCTCCTGGTGCACGGCAATGCCCAGCCTTATGTGGCAAGAAGATAAAGGAATAGATCCCATTGACTGTCATCCACACTCACTCACCTAATCGCAATCCAATAGAACACCTCTGGGTGGGACATTATGTTTCGGTCCATCCGATGCCTCAGACTCAGTGATGCCCTGGTCCACATCTGGGAGGAGATCCCCCAGGACACCATCCATCGGCTCATTAGGACGTTGTCAGGCATGCATACAAGCACATTGGGGGTAGGGGTATACAAACTACTAAGTATGATTTGGAGTTGCTGCAATGACATTTTGGCCAAATGGACTCGCTTGCCTGCCTGCCGCATCAATTTTTCCCTTTGATTTCCGGGGTGTCTTTGAATTCAGCCCTCTGTTGGTTGATCATTTTCATTTCCATCAGACGATGTGCCATCCTTTCATTCCTAACACATCACCATATCAGTCCATAGCAGTAGACTTATCCAGCAGGATTTTTTCCCATTGAGATCTGATGTCTTTTCAAAGTGTTCCTTTCATTTTTTTGGTGCAGTTTATATATTATCTCGCCACTCTTGGTTGACTTTGTGGGTCAGTGCTAGCCTATGGCATCCCAGGCGCTGTTTGTTTAGAACTTCCTGTAATGACCCCCAGATCCCCTAAATTAAGGACCCCCTGTCACCTGTCCTTTACAGTGGCATGAACGGAATCTCATATTGCATGACAGGTCTCACTGTTGCCCCCGTCGGTCTGGAGGACTGATATTCCGTTACTCGTAATTCCCCACTGTCACTTTAGTACACAGTTGTTTCCCGGAATGACGTATTCTGGAATTATCTTCCAATTAAGAACCCTAGGACCCTATAATGATGTTGACCCAGTACTGCAGTGTTCTCCTTCTTGATGTCTTACAGTCCAGCGCCTGCCCTGTACTGAACCTAAATGCCTTCTTGTCAGTCCAAACTGGAAAATCAAAGTAAAACAAAGCTGTTTACTGTTTGCTTTTAAGTGGCCTCACCACAGTCACATTTGCACATTTCTTGCCTCATCTCTAAGAATGTCACAGGCCTGGACGTTACGTTTCGACGAGAAAACAGCATTCATTTCTGACGCAGCTTGTCCGCTCCTATTCACAAGTCTCATTTGAGATCTGAAGGTCCCTGAGGTGACACATGAGGAGGAGTTCCACCAGACTCTCTGACACTTGTGTGACATTTACTCTCAACGGGTTTTCGTCTTGGCTCCACATCCTTATTGCTAAAATAACTTCTGACGGCCACCTTATTGTTGCCCTTCATGATGTTAAACCCTTCTACCCTGTCTCTTCTCAATCTTTGTTTGCTAGGCCTTGCAGATATTTTTCTCGTTTACTCCTTCAGCGTTGCTCGTTCCCAGCAGTCCTGGTCTAGTAGTTCATTTAGCATAAAGAGAAGAACAAGGCACCATGGCAGCACAGAGGATAGTGAAGCTTCCTCAATGGTTTAGATCCAGTCTGTGTGCAGATTGTATATTCCACCTGTGCTTCCTAATGGATTTGATTAGGGTGCTAACGTTTTCCTCCCACATTCTCAAAGATTTAATAATAATAATAAT
The DNA here is from genome assembly GCA_026402145.1 of Polypterus bichir lapradei. Classification (NCBI taxonomy): domain Eukaryota; kingdom Metazoa; phylum Chordata; class Cladistia; order Polypteriformes; family Polypteridae; genus Polypterus; species Polypterus bichir. Next base: position 29,500,518 of record JANRMT010062820.1, read on the forward strand.
AACTAGGGGGCTTTGCCCCCTGCTCGCTTCACTTGCCAGCCCCCTGCCTACGCTACACACTAGCCTCTTTGTGGTTCTGCCGCGTATGGGTTTGCGGATGTACAATTTACTAACTATTTTACATTGCAGCGAGTAATTAAAAAATATTAACACGTAATAATTCATCCATCCATCCATTTTTCAACCCGCTGAATCCGAACACAGGGTCGCAGGGGTCTGCTGGAGCCAATCCCAGCCAACATAGGGCACAAGGCAGGAACCAATCCTGGGCAGGGTGCCAACCCACCGCCGGACACACACAAACACACCAAGCTCAATTTAGAATCGCCAATTCACCTAACCTGCATGTCTTTGGACTGTGGGAGGAAACCAGAGCACCCGGGGGAAACCCACGCAGACACGGGGAGAACATGCAAACTCCACGCAGGGAGGACCCAGGAAGTGAACCCCAGGTCTCCTTACTGCGAGGCAGCAGCACTACCACTGCGCCACCCTAACACGTAATAATTTGAATATAAATTATCTTTCATGTTGCGTTAGAGGTATTCGTTGCGTAATACGATTTTGTTCTGTTTGGCTTTGAAATTAACACGCAAATACTGTAAAACTTCAGTAAAAACTATTTTCTGAATTAAATTTTCAGCAATATCGCATTGAAATTTGATTCTGTGTTTGGACTTTCATCGTGACAACGCCACGTATAACTGCCCATGAATGAATTTCGTTTCTTTCTCTCTATTAAATAAAACGACTTTTTTGAATGTTTGGCCCCATGATTTGTTAATTATCTTTGCAAAAGCTATTCTAACGGGAGACTGTTAACGTTTTAATACGAATGGCATATCAAGATCTCCTTTGGTGTCTAATGTTATCCGCGGGAGATGTACTACATTACCTTTCTTGGATACATCCTCCTTCCTACAGTAATTCGTGCAGTAGAAGACCGGACGGTATTAACGGTTCTAGATATTCTTCATGATATTGTAAGTTTTCATCTTCCACACCATCACCACCAACTGTTTCAGCACAGTCTATTGATACGCATTTAACCAATTTGCTGTGTAACCGATCGACAATTCTGGCGTTAATTCATTTGACTTCATCGTTTCTCGGTTGCTAGGATTGCCCTTCTGTTGATAACCCTTGGGGATGAAATTCGTCAATAAGTTTTGGACATAATACGTCTTATTTAATTGGGAACTTAAAGTGAGGAAAACGTTAAAATTTAAAAGAGCTGAGAGAGCAGGAACTGTATCTGTCAAAAGCATTCACACCAATGAGAGGTGAGAGGGCTGTGGGCGTGGCTGAATATCGCTGAGAGGAGGGCGGGACTTGAAAAACATCTCATGGCCAAAGTCTCGACTCACGGGACTTGAAAAAATCTTCCAAAAAGTCTCGCCTCATCGCAGGATTTTTTTTTATTATAGTAGAGAGAAATGTTTCATTTATAGGCACCATTGGTGAGACCCAAGGGCACTGAACATACGCAAATGTGGAAAAGTAGGCACACCCCGTGAAACGCTGTTTCTTTTTTAACATATGTGGACATATCGAGATTTGTTCTTCATTTAATCAAAATCTTTAAATATACATGAGGCCATACTGACTTCTTATAGTCTGTTGTTTGCAGATGATACCAAGATAGGTGGATTAGCAGATAATTTGGAATCCGTTATATCATTACAGAGGGACTTGGATAGCACACAGGCTTGGACAGATTTGTGGCAGATGAAATGTAATGTCAGTAAATGTAAAGAATTACACATAGGAAGTAAAAATGTGAGGTTTGAATACAGAATGGGAGGTCGAAAAATCGAGAGTCCACCTTATGAGAAGGATTTAGGAGTCACAGTGGACTCTAAACTATCAACTTCCAGACAGTGAGCAGAAGCCATTAAGAAGGCTAACAGACTGGCAGGTTATATAGCACCTTGATGTGTGGAGTACAAGTCACAGGAGGTTCTGCTCAAGCTTTATAACACAGTGGTGAGGCCTCATCTGGAGTCCTGTGTGCAGTTTTGGTCTACAAAAAGGACATAACAGCACTAGAGAAGGTCCTGAGAAGAGCGACTAGGCTGATTGAGGGCTACATGGGATGAGTTATGAGGAAAGATTAGAAGAGCTGAGCCTTTACAGTTTAAACAAAAGAAGATTAAGAGGAGACCTGACTGGAGTGTTAAAAATGATGAAGGGAATTAGTCCGGTGGATCGAGACTGGGACTTTAAAATGAGTTCCACACACTCTGCAGTCTGACCACAAAGACAAGTTTACCACAAACCAAGATTAGAACATCAGAACACTCTAGATGAAAACAGGCTATTCAGCCCAACAAAGCTCGCCAGTCCTCTCGACTTATTTCTTCCAAAAAAAAACCATCAAGACGAGTTTTGAAAGTCCCTAATGTCTTACTGTCTACCACACTACTTGGTCGCTTATTCCAAGTGTCTATCGTTCTTTGTGTAAAGAAAAACTTCCTAATGTTTGTGCAAAATTTATCTTTCACAAGTTTCCAACTGTGTCCATGTGTTCTTGATGAACTCATTTTAGTTCTGAATGGCCTGTTCTCGTCTCAAGTGTTCTAATGTTCTAATTGCAAATTCTGCATATGAACAAAGTAAGTGCACCCCTTCATTTCTCACTACCTCAAGGACCTTATAATTGATTCCGGTGCAAATGATTAGAACTTCAGTAGAGAGGATCTTGCCTGAGCCCGTCTTCTTATTCGAACCTCGGATATTTAGTTTGGCGTCCTGTTTGTTGTTGATGTGTGTTCACACCATGCCAAGATCATAAGAGCTCTCTGATGCCTTCAGAAAGAAGGTTTTGGCTGCTTACGAGCCTGTAAAGTGTTTTCAAAAGATTTCCAAACAACTAATCCACTGTCCAGAAGATCACCTGCAAGTGGAGAAGATCAGCAACAAACAGCTACTAGTTTTTTTTTTCCAGGCCAGGCCACCCACCTAAGTTCAGGTTGAGCACAAGATGCTGAACAAAGTCTCCACGAAACCCAGAGTTTCATCTTGGGACCTCCAGGTAGACCTGTTGCTACTGTTGATGTCAAAGTGCACGGATCTACCATTAGAAGGAGGAGTATCAGGAGGAAACAGAAAGAACGTCAGGTTTGCCCACAAACACCTAGGCAAAGGCCAGGGAGAGAGTTAGTTGACCACAGAACCAGAAGACATGTTTGGTGAAAACTAAAGACAGCATTGGAGCAGAAGAACCTGATAGCCCCCTTGCAAAGCTCAGTGGTGGAAATCTTCTGGTTTGGGGGCTGCTTTGCTGCATCAAGGCCTGGGCAGCTCACCATCATACTATTCGCCTCCACAGTGTTATTGAGGAGTATAGAAGACCATCTGTCAGGAGAATAAAGTTCAACCAAAAGTTGACTTTACAACATATCCATAACCCTGACCAAACCAGTAAATCCACCAAGGAATGGCTGAAAAGAAAGAAATGGAGGGTTCTGGAATGGCCAAGTCAAAGGCCCAATCTGAACCCCTTTGTGATGCTCAGGAGGAGTGGATTTGAAATGGACTGTGGATGGAGGCGACCCCTCAATACATCACACGGCTGAAAGAATTTTGCATGGAGGAGCGGGGAAGAACTTTGAGCCAATTGGCATCAGAGACAGTGAGATGAAATGTGGGGGCCGTACCAGCTGTAAGAGCCAAAGGGTGCACTTCACTTTTTCCTGAACAGAAACAGTAACCGACAGAAATGGCATATCGGTTCATGAAATGTTGAATAAATTATGGCAAGGTCAAATGTACATCATTGTGCTTTTCTCAATTATGTCCCCTTTTATCTAAAGGGACTGTTTCAATGAAAATGGGATCTTGATATGTCCATATATGTTCAAAAAGTAGAAACGTCTCAAGGGGTGTACTTACCTTCCCATTTAAGTGACAAGAAGAATTAGAAAATCTTCAGATTCCCCCTCCCCTCTGCCCACTTTATTGGTTGCAGATTTAATTTTAAATGTATAAATTTGCCATTTTTGCCCATCAGTCTACACTCAATAACCCGTAATGACTAAGTGAAAAGATTTTTTCATAAAGGCTTGCCAAATATATTACAAATCAAAACTGAAATCTCTCATTCCTAGAAATACTCAGACCATCAATTCAGTGCTTTGTAGAAGCTCCTTTGGCAGCTTTGAGTCTTTTTGTTCAAGTCTCGACAAGCTTGGCAAGCCTGGATTTGGACAGTTTATCCCATTCTTCCTGGCAGATCCTCTAAAGATTTGTTAGACTGCCATCTTCAGGTCTCTTCACACTCAGAGACTCCAGCATTGTCTTGGCTGTATGCTTGGGGTCATTGAGCTGCTGAAAGGAACACCATTACCCCAGGCTGGCATCTTGTTGTTCTGTTCAAATGCCATCTTTAATTTTTACATGTTTTTCTGATACCGTGGTCCAATAGCACAATCTTTGCCTTGTCTGTCCGGAGCACATTGGTCCTGGTCATTGCCTAGGTGTTCATGGGCAAACTTTAGTCTTGCCCGGATGTTCTATCTGTTTCCTCCTGGCACTCCTCTCATGTAGATCTAATTTTCTTCAATGACATCTTTGTATTTGGGTGAATTCATCCTTCCCTCAATTCTGACAGTCAGCAGATAGATTAAGAGAGCATTGGGGGGTCATGAGGTCGCTGGAGAGGGGTGTGTGGCACTCTTGATATCTTTGCAAAAGGACAAAGATCCAAGTCTTTAGAGTCCTGGTGCTTCCCGTTTGTGAAACATGGACTGGACTGGACTCCTTCATGTGTGTCTCTTCAGAGGGTCCCTGGGTACCGCTGGTGTCCCGAATGAGGCACACGACCTGCATTGTGAGGGAGTGTCAGTTACGTCACTATGGCCATGATTACCTGAGGGTGATCTAGCGCATTGCAGAGGACCCGAGTGGCTGGACCAGGCCATTGAAATGCCCAAGTGACACTTGGCTGCGGCAGATAGAGGGTCATTTCCGGAGGGAGGGACTGGACTGTCTGTCTGCCTTTTCCAACCAGAATCCCAAGCTGTGTCATCATGTGGTGGGTTTGGCAAAGCGCTGTACCAGTGCATGTTCCCCAACCTGACCTGACCTCCCTGTCCCTGCTACTGAGAAAACTCACTCACTCACTGCTTCACTATAGTGATGGTATTAGGTAGAGGAGGAGCACTGCCTGATCTTCATCAGACATAATGCTTTGAGTTCCGCCCAAAGAGTTCTATTTTTGTGTTGGAGTGCACCTTGCCTCCTCTTAGCTAGTGATACGTTTGTTCAGCAGACATTATCATCTAGAGACTGTTAAGGAGTAACGTTTGACGCTTTTGAGAGACAGATCAGAGCTACGTGTGTTTAAGAGGGTAGCTGCTGATTGCCAGAGATATCACAGCCATGTGCTTTTCTCCCCACACGGGGAACGCTCTCCCGTCAGAGCTGAACACAATCAAATACAGTGCCAACGTCTATTGATTTTTAACGTTTGTCCTGTTTCATTACTATGTGGGCGAAGCCACGGGGTACAGCTAGTATAGATAGATAGATAGATAGATATGAAAGGCACTATATAATAGATAGATATGAAAGGCACTATATAATAGATAGATAGATATGAGGGGCACTATATAACAAATAGATAGATATGAGAGGCACTATATAATAGATAGATAGATACATACATAGATAGATAGATAGATAGATATGACATGGCACCAAATGTGGCACTTGGTGCCACGGACCACCTGCCAAGTTGTTTTGCCTGCCTATGGAGGATCGCCGGAATCATGGGAAAGAGGGGTCCTTTCATCGGATTGGCTGGCCCAGCACGGTTTCAGCCATGGAATGGCCAAATAGGGGAGGCAGCTTGATGGATGAGGTCTCCAGGACTCTAAAAATATCCAAATCTTATTATGTGATATCATCTACTGTTAAGTTCTGCTCCATACTTCTAAAATTTTTATTTTTATACTGTATTGAGGATTTGTTCTGTTCTGTATATTGTATTGTATTGTATTGACCCCCTTCTTTTGACACCCATTGCACGCCCAAATTACCTGGAAAGGGGTCTCTCTTTGAACTGCCTTTCCCAAGGTTTCTTTCATTTTTCCCTACAAGGTTTTTTGGGAGTTTTTTTCTTGTCGTCTTAAAGAGTCAAGGCTGGGGGGCTCTCAAGAGGCAGGGCCTGTTAAAGCCCATTGCGGCACTTCCTGTGTGATTTTGGGCTATACAAAAAATAAACTGTATTGTATATTGTATATGAAAGGCACTATATAATAGACTAGCCATGTGCGCCCAACTACGTTGCGCGTGTTAAAGTTGTCTGTGAAGGGCTCCCTGTTTAAATGCGGCTGCCAGTCATGAACTGGACCCTTCGTCGCACAGCATTATGATTTTTTATAAGGGAAACAAATTTACAAAAGAAAACCCTTGGATATTGATTCGATAGGAACGGCCTACTCGGAATCACTGTCCGAATCGTACTTATGTGGTGTTGTAGGAGCATTTCTGCTTCTGTCCGTTCACAGTCCGTCTCGTTTTCACGACGCTGTCGTTTCCTCTCACGATGTCTTGTCAACCTTTCTCCAATCTCGCAGGTTGCTTTGTGGCAGTCCAAAGAGTAAGGCAATACAGACGGAGCAATGGTAATGAAAGGGGAACAGAAAGGTATCCAGGCTCTTTAAAGCATAAATATGGATGACTTCACTGACATGTGAGCAAGCCACGGTACAACTGTGAGACGCGCAGCACTCACCGGCTACAACGTAACAATAATAATTTCTGGAACGTGCTGTTACGTTGTCATTCATTTTACCCACAGTCTTTCTTTCATTCATATGTTACGTAGGCACGTACCTTTTATCTTCGGCAATCTCATTCTCTAACCAGGCCTCAGGAGCTAACCAGCGTAACACTGTCCACCACCCCTTTCGTTATTCCGGCACATTGTTGACATCCGTGAGTAACAACAACGTACTAAACTGGAAGGTGGTCTACGCATGCGTGGAATTCGCGGACAAACAAAGATCAAGATCTAAATGAAGATCTCTTTAGTTAATTTAAAGCACAACAATTTGTTTAGTTTGAATGTCTGTGTTTTGAGGTGTGACTGGAGTACTACAGTCTTCAGTAGTATAAGCCTGGAGGAGATTCTTAATGCAATGCCTATGTTTTAGCTGTCTCTCTACTGCCATCTAGTGCTTCTTCTTCTAATTCATTCGCGGACAAACAAAGATCAAGATCCAAATGAAGATTATACAGGGTGGGCCATTTATATGGATACACCTTAATAAAATGGGAATGGTTGGTGATATTAACTTCCTGTTTGTGGCACATTAGTATATGTGAGGGGGAAAACTTTTCAAGATGGGTGGTGACCATGGTGGCCATTTTGAAGTCGGCCATTTTGGATCCAACTTTTGTTTTTTCAATAGGAAGAGGGTCATGTGACACATCAAACTTATTGGGAATTTCACAAGAAAAACAATGGTGTGCTTAGTTTTAACATAACTTTATTCTTTCATGAGTTATTTACAAGTTTCTGACCACTTATAAAATGTGTTCAATGTGCTGCCTATTGTGTTTGTGTTAACAAACAAAACCACCGCTATAGGTCTGACACTAACCCACATTGGATAGATCCCTCCAAGACTGTTGGAACATAAAAATTGATAGTATGGTGTGGTATATGGGGTACAAAGATAGTGGGGCCATTCTTCATCAATGGAAACCTCAAGGCCACTGATAGATAGATATGAGAGGCACTATATAATAGATAGATAGATAGATAGATAGATAGATAGATAGATAGATAGATAGATAGATAGATAGATTTTACTTTGTAGCAGTCTGGTGCCACTAAGATTCACACTGTTGAGAAAACGGTGATTTATTTCTTTTTTTAGGTGGAGATTCCAGGAACGCACCCAGCCTTGGCTCGACCCGCACACACTCACAGGTAGAGACACAAAACCAACAAATAAATAAATAATATATTAGATGGAAAACCCAATACACAACAACAACAATCAGACAAACCTCCCCTTTCCTGTACGGCAATCCAGTTGTAACATAACAATGAACCACAACAATAAACCCTCACGACAATGTCCTTATCCAGTCCAGTACAGCAAAAGCGGATGAAATGGTTTGGTGTGAAGATGACAATCCCGAGAACAGCTTCCATAGAAAATGAGTGAACTTGTCCTAGCGGTATTCCTGAGCAGCGAGGGGTGAGATTTGCAGGAGCGCTCCTTTTGAAGACACACAACAATTAATCCACAACTATACACACGAGAAGCTGGTATGAAATAGTCCATTCATCCTCTTGGGAAACAATCCAGAGGCACAATGAACTTTTCAGATGACACATTGAACAGGTTACACAAAAACACTGATCTCCCGTTGCTCCATCAGGACCCCCTTTTCAACTTTCCCGCTGACCTCTTTTGTCCCCAGCAGCCCCTGTTTCCGTTTCACTCATCCTATACGGGTAATCCCCTTTGGACTCCTGGGAAATGGAGTTCTCCCCACGGTAGCACTGCTACAACTTATTTTGCATTTATCTTTGGAGGCAGGATAACGCTCTACCCTCGTGCAGAATTATTGAGTGTGCAGCGCAGTGTGTTGTTGTCAATCGTGCTGCATGTGCGAAAAAGATTTTTATGGAGGCAAATGATGTTAAGGGTGGAGTTTGCAGCTTTTCTTGCCAACTACAATGCATGGTCATCTGTAAGGTGAAGAATTAAAACCTGTTTTGAACTGAAATGGTATCAAATGAAATCTGACTTCTCACATCATTAACATCACGTCTATTTTCCGCGCTTGGGCACGTTTAACGATAATCCTGTTCCCGAATCCTACTAAACCGCACTCAAGCCTACCCTGTCCACGTAGTCCAGAACATGGGATGGTTGGCTCGGCATGAAGCAATCACCCTCGTCAAACGAACTAGACATTGGGGGGTTACATGCGGACAAATATGCTCGGGCACGGAACTGAGTACACCCTAAAGGAACGTTTTGACAAGAACAAATGGTTCAGCCCTACCTAACTTGGCAACCTCTATCTCTAAACCTACCTAACTGTTCGGGCCCAGTCACGCTTGAGGAGCATTGTACATGTCCAGCGTTTGTCTGACTTTTCACAAGCTTCTTAATGGAACTTTGTGAGCATTTTCAATTGAAATGTGACTAACATCATTTCCTGTCAGGTGTTCTAGTGGTCAAAGAAGACTGTTGTGCGTCCATAATGTCTTCTATGACTTTAATGCTTTTCATTCTGAAAGAGAAGTGTGTGAAGATTGACCACGAGATGTATGAGAGACTGAGGAGTCGGGTTGGAAGCAGTATTGGGGTAGCAGACAGGACCCCGGTTAGAGGAGGTCTACACCAGGAGTCTTCTTGAACTCATCACTTCTGGTTATGGATGTGTTGGTTTGTGTAGTAAAAGGCCAATCCCTCCTGGCGGTGGCTTTGTGCTGATGACGTCGTGTTGTGTTTCACCAGACAGATGAAAATGGAGAGGAAGGTGGAAGAATTGAGAAGGGCTTTGAATGACAGAGGATTGAAGATAATATAAGACAGAATATCTGAGGTTTTATGATGATCAGGATTCAGACGTTAGCTTGGGGGGACAGCTACTGAAAAGAGTGTATGAGTTTGAATATTGGGGATCAGTGGTAGCCCAAGATGGAGAATTAGAGTGCCTGCAGTGTGGATGGAACAATTGGAAGAAGGTTAGCAGGGATATTGCGTGATTAAGGTGAAGGTTAAAGGTGAGGTGTATAAGATAGTGGTAAGACCAGCCATTTATTTATGGTGTTTTGACGTGGGCAATGAAGGAAGCACAGCAAGGGAAGATGTTGGACATGGCAGAAATGAGAATGATGGCTGCCAATGCAAAGTTATTTCAGAGTCAGTTGTGGGGTCTTAATTTTGTAGAGGGGTATCAATACATTTATCTACCTCTGTAAGTATACAGAATTCTGCTACTTATTGGTCTTACATGGTACTATGTGCAATACTGCCATCTGTTGGTCTTTTGTGGTACTGCAGGTCAATTAAATATGCTAATGATTCTTTCACTTGTCACCATTAGATGAAGCCATCACTACGATACAATACAATACAATACCATTTATTTTTGTTTAGCCCAAAATCTCACAAGAAGTGCTGCAATGGGCTTTAACAGGAACTGCCTTTTGACAGCCCCCCAAGCCTTGACTTTCTAAGAAGACAAATAAAACATTGTTGTAGGGAAAAAAAAATAGAAGAAACCTTGGGAAAGGCAGTTCAAAGAGATTCCTTTCCAGGTAGGTTGGTCGTGCAGTGGGTGTCAAAAAAGGGGGTCAATACAATACAATACACAGAACAGAACACAAGTAATCTTCAATACAATCCATCCATCCATTTTCCAACCCGCTGAATCCGAACACAGGGTCACGGGGGTCTGCTGGAGCCAATCCCAGCCAACACAGGGCACAAGGCAGGAACCAATCCCGGGCAGGGTGCCAACCCACCGCAGTTCAATACAATGTAATAGTAAAATAAAAATATTACAAGTACAGAGCAGAATTCAATAGTAGATGATATCACATAATAGGATTTGGATTTATTTAGAGTCCTGGAGACCTCGGCCATCAAGCTGTCTCCCCCTATTGGCCATTCCACAGCTGAGACAGTACTGGGCCAGCTAATCCGATGAAAGGATGATTCTTGTGATCCTCCATCAGAGATGACTTTACCTTAGGCAGACAGAACAACTTGGCAGGTGGGCAGTGGTACCAAGTGCCACATTTGAGTACCGAGAAGAGAAACAGAACAGGTGAGGGTTAGTAACAAATTCTAGCAATCATATTACTTATGTTTTAGTGCTAATGACCAACAACAGAGATGCAGTTTGCACAGTTAATCAGCAGCTCTAGTCAGGGTGTGCTCAAATGAAGTTGTGAGTCTTCAGCCGGGGTTTAAAAGCTGAGACCGAAGGGGCACCTCTTATAGTAGCAGGCAGACCACTCCACAGTTTAGGGTCCTCCTGTAACTAAAAGCTCAACCTCCCACTGTTATTTTATTAATTCTTGGAAACATATGCAGACCAGCATCTTGAGATCTTAATGTGCGCTCTGGTTTGTAAGTCATGATAAGTTCAGACAAGTAAGCCGGACCTCGGCCATTTAAGGATTTTGAAATCTGCCCTAAACTTAACCGGGAGCTAGTGTAAGGAGATGAAGAAGGAGTACCCCGAGGACAAACCACACAGAGGCAGACGTGAAAGTACAGATACCACCAAGATGGTGACTGGGCTTGGGTTTGGCTCCAGGATTTCTAAAGCTTTAATGGAGCAGTAGTAACCACCACACCACCATTCCATTCTTTACTTACTCAATTTGTTCTGAACTCACTTGTAGGGTTGTGAGGGACATGGGGGGTCAAGTCAACTCCGGCAGAATTAGGCATAAGAAAAGAATCAATCCTGGACGGCAGATCATGGTGCATTAAATCAGTCATGCGCTAAATCCAGTGTCACTTTATGTGACTTCTAGTTGTAGGACTGCAGTTGCTGATCTGGACGCTAGACCATCGCAGTTTACGTGACAAAAAATCATTGGGCATGTCACATTTAGCAAGCACATTCCCAGACAGAACAACTTGGCAGGTGGGCAGTGGTACCAAGTGCCACATTTGAGTACCGAGAAGAGAAACAGAATAGGTGAGGGTTAGTAACAAATTCTAGCAATCATATTACGTATGTTTTAGTGCTAATGACCAACAACAGAGATGCAGTCTGTACAGTTAATCAGCAGCTCTAAGCAGGGTGTACTAAACTGAAGTTGTGAGTCTTCAGCCGGGATTTGAAAGCTGAGACCGAAGTAGTAACTGTACACCCACACACATGCACCATAATAGATATACATAATATGTGTGTGGCATACGTGCTATGGAAAATGCCCAAGCTACACAAGAAAATCATCCCTGAAGCTGAGCAGTATTTCTGTGTGTCTTTAGGATGACATGTAGCACCAGAAAGAACCCAAACAGGAAAATGCAACAGAAAGTAACACGAGTGTCCACCGTGTGCTAAACAAGTCAGTGTGTTCTGCATGTTTTCTCAAAATACGGGTCAATACATGTGGTCAGATGTTGTCCAAATGTGAGTGGATCACTGAAAGAACACCTCAGTGCCAAGGGGTGCTTTTGTAATAATGAATTAGTAGGCCAATATTACGGGAATGGTGAACACTGACTTTCAAATGTTATTTTCTTATTTTTCAGAAGCCACCCCGGGAGTCCCGTCGGCTCATGCCCAAGTGTTCGAAAGTCTCGGAAAGCTGCTTACCCTTCTCCTTGTGCTGTGACCCATGTGCCACCTGCCACTGCCGCTTCTTCAATGCCATCTGCTACTGTAGAAAGCTGAACCGAAACTGCAGGAAGAAGATATAAAGGCTCAACTTCTGAGGCAAATTTCTTTCCACCCTTGTGATTTTTAAAATTAACGTGTTAGAAAAGCACCACACCTCCTTGGAAAAGTAACCAGTATCTAAAGAAATTAGCAAGTCCCTTCCTATTTAATTATAAGTCTTTTATTTGGGTGCATGTCTGTGGTTTATGACACTTAGTGCGCATTAGGGTGATGTCGGTCACTCACAAAAATGATGAAGTGACAGAGGAGTAGCCAACCGACACATGGAATTACAAGAGTTCATTTGTCACGTCATTTGTTTTAGTTATTTTTAATATTCCTTATTACTATAACGCCGGCATTGACATAACAGAATGAAATCATTAAAAAGCAAGCAGTGGCAATGGGCTGCTTAACCTGTCTACATAATTGAATTTGCTCACAGATCTAGTGGTGATGACTTGTGATTTTGCAGTAGCTTTATCCTTAATTTTATTTGGAATCACTTCCGAAAACTTAAACAGTCATTGACTTAATGAGGACTTGTACACTGATTTGCCAAATAACCTTCAAGGGCAACGCCTCAATCTGAGTGGCACAACAGCTGGCAGGAAGTCCAGGGGGCTTGATGGTGGGCCTGAATGCAAATGGCTTAATACTATAAACCATAACTTCTGATTTTCTGTCACTCATACTATTGCATACTCGGAGCAGCCTTGAGTGTGAAGTTCATAATAATAATAATAATAATACAATTTATTCATATAGTGCCTTTCTGATGCTCAAGGTGCTTTTAAAGAAATACTAACCCAGCATGGCCTATTTGAAGCTGTCAGTATCTATTCATCATTTTAATTATGGATATTATTCACACTGGAATTCTGTCCAGGGTTGGTTCTTGCTTTCGCCTAAAGCTGCTGGAACAGCTCCGCCATCTTAATATCGCATATTTGGTAAAAGACTTCAGACAATAGTTAGATAGCTGTTATTGAGGCTGACATGAACTGTCATTCTGTCTTGGCTTGCACCTCATGCCCCTTGGATAGCTCCTCCATATTACCACCCTATATTATGGTAAATGTCTTTAGAAATTTGTTAATTTAGGGCTTCCATCAGGTGTTATCATGTCGAGGACTGGTTGTTGTCCTACCGCTAGGATAGCTCCTCCATCTTACACCCGATATTTGGGAAATTGACCTCAGATTTTTGTAGATGTGTTGTTATTCAGGCTTCCATCCACTGTCATCATGTCCGGAATTGGTTCTTCTCATGTACCTAATGCTCCTTGGATAGCATCTCCATCTTACAACCCCATATCTGGGAACCTGAACCTCAGATATTTGTAGAAGTATGTGATTGAGGCTTCCATCCCTCAGCACCCACTGGGCATTATACGACATTATCATATCCAGAATTGGTTCTTCTCATGCCATGCACCTAATGCTCCTAGGATAGCTTCCCCATATTACCACCCTATACAGTGATCCCTCGCTATATCGCGCTTCGACTTTCGCGGCTTCACTCCATTGTGGATTTTAAATGTAAGCATATCACGGATTTTTCGCTGGATCGCGGATTTCTGCGGACAATGGGTCTTTTAATTTATGGTACATGCTTCCTCAGTTGGTTTGCCCAGTTGATTTCATACAAGGGACACTATTGGCGGATGGCTGAGAAGCTACCCAATCAGAGCACGTATTACATATTAACTAAAACTCCTCAATGATATACGATATGCTTCCCACGCAATGCTTCGCACACTTAAAAGCTCCAACAGCACCTATTGATTTTTGATTGTTTGCTTTTCTCTGTCTCTCTCACTCTCTCTGACATTCCCTGCTTCTGACGGAGGCGGTGAAAGCAGAGCGGCTGTTTGCACAAAAGATACAGACGCTCCTCTAAAAAATGCTGAAAGACTACCTTCACATTGCCCCCTTCCTTGCGGCCGCTTTATCGCGGTGCTTCGCAAGCTTAAAAGCCCAACAGCACGTATTGATTTTTGATTGTTTGCTTTTCTCTCTCTCTCTCTCTCTTTCTCTGACATTCTCTGCTCCTGACGCGCACTCCCTTGAAGAGGAAGATATGTTTGCATTCTTTTAATTGTGAGAAAGAACTGTCATCTCTGTCTTGTCATGGAGCACAGTTTAAACTTTTTACTAAAGGGTGTTATTTCATGTCTAATAATGTTAAAAAACGTATTTAGAAGGTCGTAAACAGGTTTTCAATGCTGTAACTGCCAAAATATTGGATTTATAAATAAAGAATCCTACTTCGTGGAAATTTATTTATCGCGGTAGAATCTGGAACGGATTAACCGCGATAAACAAGGGTTTACTGTATTTTGGTAAATGTCTTCAGAAATTTGTTAATGTGTGATTTTAGGGCTTCCATAAGGTGTTATCATGTCGAGGACTGGTTGTTCTCCTACTGCTAGGATAGCTCCTCCATCCTACACCTTATATTTCGGAAATTGACCTCAGACTTCTGCAGATGTACGTTATTCAGGTTGTCGTCAGTTGTTATCACATCCAGGATGGGTTCTTCCCATGCTACTAGGATTGCCCCTCCAACTTGCAAACCTGTATTTGCTAAACACTATCATACATTGTAAATGAATGTTGTTCAGGATTCCATCAACTGTCATCATGTCCGGAATTGGTTGTACTCATGCACCTAATGCTCCTAGGATAGCTCCTCCATATTACCACCCTATGTTTGGTAAATGACTACAGAAATTTGTTAATGTGTGATTTTAAGGCTTCCATCAACTCTTACCATGTTGAGGACTGGTTCTTCTACCTGCTGCTAGAATGGATTCTCCATCTTACAACCCTCTTTTTGGGAAATTGAGATATTTGTAGAAGTATGTGATTAAGGCTTCCATCACCCAGCACCTACTGGGTCATTATGTCCAGGATTGGTTCTTCTCGTGCATCTATTGCTCCTACAGTGATGTGCAGTGAGGTTCATGGCTAGTGACTCCTTCAGAGTCAGATTTACAAATATATGAACCCAAAAGAGTAGCTTATGCACTATTCAATTGGCACATGAACTACTGGTTATGTTTCATATCTCATCAGCATTCTTTACACACACACAGGTAAGGCGCATATTTGGCTAAGAAAGAACGTTACGTTTATAGCATCGAGAGAGAGCGGAGAGAGTGCATTTGCTCCTCACCTTCCATGTGTTCTAAATTTGCCATTGTAATTCTACAATTCACTCTCATTCAATACAAACGAAAGTATAGTGCGGTGTACAAAAAACAAAAAGGATTTCAATTTGACCTTGATTGAAATATTTAGTTGTTTTTAAAAGCTTTTAATTCTGATGCTTTAATCAATTTTAATACAGACTGTTCAACAAAAGGATAACAAAAAAGAATATTTTATTTTAAAGAATATTTAAGTCAAAATTTACTTCTTAAATATTGGATTGTTTTTTATTGTTAGTCTGATCCCATTTTTTATAAAATTGAAAACCGTTTCTGGTCTTACCTTTATTTGTAAATGAAGTCCATGCGCCTATCCTTCTCCACGAAAATCTCTGCACTTTCTTGTAAAAGTCCTCCTTATTTTCCTTTAGTTTAAAAACTCTTAATCTTCCATTTTTGGGAGTCAGTTGGAACGAAAAATTTAAATAAACAGAGCGCTGCAGTGGACTTGACTTTCTGATGTCGCTAACTTATTGGCGTCTCTGCGTAGAAGAACAGCAGCAACGAGCACCTGTTGGGCTCACACGCGCCCCCTTCAGGGCGGCACGGTACTGTCTGCCTCACTTTGTGCCTTTTTACTGTGGTTTTATGATTGATCAGCAAGACTAAATATGTCACACACATTCAATAAAGATATTAGCCAGATTGTGGAAAGTCAGGGTGTATGATAAACGTGTCTACAAACATCACATTCACGACATGCAGAGAGACAGCGACAGGCACGTGCAAAATCGCACACATCAACCTTTTGTGCGAGGAGACGCAGTCCGAGGGGAGGTGAGGCTTGTCTCAATTTTTTTATTTTTAATAAATTTGCAAAAATCTCAAGTAAACTTTTTTCACGTTGTCATTATGGGGTGTTGTGTGTGGAGTTCTGAGGAAAAAAATGAATAATCCATTTTGGAATAAGGTTGTAACATAACAAAATGTGGAAAAAGTGATGCGCTGTGAATACTTTCCGGATGCACTGTATATTATTCAAGCTGCCATGAACTGCTGATCTGACCAGGGTTGGTTTTTGTTTCTTGCCTGGCACAAACATGTATTTCTAAAGCACATTTTCCTAAACCTGGCGCCCTGCCCGGGGTTTGTTTCCTGCCTTGCGCCCTGTGTTGGCTGGGATTGGCTCCAGCAGACCCCTGTGACCCTGTAGTTAGGATATAGCGGGTTGGATAATGGATGGATTTTCATACACAGGTGTTGCTCAAAGTGTTTTGCAAAATGACAAGAAAAGCAATTAAAATTAGGTAACAATAATAACGAATAAATAACATGAAAAAGAAATAACCCACACTTACGTAAGCTAGATTTATAACCTAAAAAAATGTAGAATCTTTATATAGAGAATTGTATTTTAAATCTCTACAGATGAGTCTAATAAGGTGGACAGAAAACAAAACCTAAAAGGCCAAAGGACCACCCAGCCCCTCCTGGACATTCTAATTCACGTAAATGTAGTTAAATCATTTTTTATTGTGGTGAAGGCCTTGTCTTAGAGGAATCGATGCAGTGGGTCTTGTGGGAAGTTGGGGTATCAGCTTTTATTCACACATCACAGGCTGCTGCACACGACTTTGATTAGGAAAGCACCACCACAGAAGAACCACAATAGAAAATGGAGAAAAGTAGAGTTTAGGAAAGATTGCAGGCTCGTTGAGGAATGTGATCATTCTGTGCATATGTCGTTTATTAGGAGACTGGTGTCATTAATTTCACTGCCTTGCATTTGCGATATACTCATTTATTCCCATGACTCATTATCTGATGTTCAAAATGTCTACATGTTTCCTGCAGATAACACATCCGAAATTTGACAGTCGGGAGGAGACCATTCAGTCCATTTGTCGCTCGTTTGTTTAGCATATAGCTAAGCCAGGATTGGCACTCCAGTCACTGTAAAATAAAACCTCACGCTGTTCCTTCAGTGCGGTGCTGAGGTGTCACCCATTGCACGGCTGCACTTGGATCTCAATCCGTGTGGTGGCTGCAGCCAAGGGCTATGCTCCCAACCTAAGCTGCCCCCAATATCCAGATAGATACATCTTAACGGTTGTCAGGCTTTCGGCTTCAACTGCATGTCTCGGTAGTTTGCTCCGCATTTGCATACCTCTTTGTTTAAAGAAGGGCTTCCTGGCTTCAGGCCTAAATGCACTTCCCCTTAATTTCCACTGGTATTCCTCAAGCATGCAATTCCCCATTTTGCTGGATCTGCTGTGCATTATTTACTAGGTGGTTAGAGTATGACATGTCATTAATTTCTGGGATGCCCTTAGTTGCTCTGCTCTGTACATGAATAGATATGAGACGCTAAGTAAAATGAACGACTCACTCACCTGTCTATGCCCTACAATGAATTTGTCATCCCTGCCAGGGAATTCTTCATGCCCCATTACACTGAACCGGTTTATAGGAGTCGGGTAATGGATGGACTCTCTTATCCCCAGGACTTTAATTTTTAAAGTTTTCACTCTACAGATCTGCTGTCTCATATGCCTTATGCGACTGATGTTATTTATAATTTATTCCGATACGAAATGTTTTGACATTGCCACGATTCGCCCCACGTGTGACATAATGAGATTCTCATGCTCCATTCCAGGCTCTATATGATTCCTCGAATGCTTATTTCCGAAGTACAGATTTAACGCATAGTTCTTCATGCCCAGTTTAATGCCTGTTTTGGCTTTTGACTAAAAGCCAATTTCCTACTGCACTCCCATGACTGATGAATTATTTACAAGGAAAATAAAGGAGACGTGAAGTGATGTTAAACTATGTTCACAAGCTTCTTTTGCCTATAAAGAATAAATTATTTTGTATTTTGGTATTCATTTTAAATGAGTCGATAATTAAACCATAAGACATAGCTAAGAAGATGGGTGGGAAGCTCTTGTCCAGGAATGCTTAGATATCTACAGTTTTGAATTCTGCCCAGTTTTTTTTTTTGTTCATCTTTAAATTATACCATCAATCATTGTAATACCCCATGATTGGTCACACTTGTAACTCCACCCCTCTATGCCCTCTCATATGTACACGTTTCCCTAATTTATCTACACATCACAGCTAGCAGTTTCAACTTTGACTTTGCTCGATTTGTATGCTGATCACATTGCGTCCTTTATTACGGCCCACTTGGTACTGTTGTTCTTTACTGGCCAACGCATCTTGATGCACTCAGCAGGACCCCTCGAAGACACATCAGCTCAGTGTTTTTATCAACTCAAGGCACCATAATTAAGGAAAATCTGTAGGTATAAACAGATTTGAATAACTGAAATCCCTAAATGGGATCACAATAGGATAGATAGATAGGGTTCATCAGAATGTAATGTTAGCCAACGTCCTGAGCAAAACAAAATAGAAATTCTGGCAACATAAATTAACTTTGACAAGAGACAGTGAGGGTCTTTACTTTATAAATGTATACATGAGGGTCTGCCTCTTGTTTATCCTGCAATTCTGCACAGATTCTGCGTTAAACCACTGCCATTAAAATAATGTTTTCTGATCTCTCTGAACCAGATTCATGTAAATAAAAAATGAAAATAAAACATATGGACCTTTGCAGGAGGTGCTGCTGACTTGTTAAGCATTTTGTTAGTGACAGGGAGACAAACAACTTGGACAGTTTGTGATATGAAAATGTCCAGACAGACCTTGTCACCTACTAAGTGTGAGCACCTGTCTGCGTTAACTAGCTCTTAATGAGCGCATCCACCACACTACTGAAGTGGATAGAAGTGATTGTTACGATATAGTTTAAACATTGATTTCTCTTCAGATACATGTTTCTCACAGGTTTGAAAGACATTTTTTTTTCTTTGAACATGGAGATTTAGAAATAACAATTTCTAATTTTTAGAACATGTCTGTGATAACTTCTTTTCGTTATTTGCCGCAACAGCATTTTGTTTTTGTTCTGAGCACCGCCATTTAGTGGAGCTATCGTAAAGATGCTGTCGTTTGTAGCTGGGGATGTTGCACAATGATACATCACTCAAGGAACTGAATGTAAACCGGCATGGCATACATTAAGTTATCTTGGCATTTGGAGAGGGAAAAGCCTTCTTTTGAAAGTGTGTTTTCCCATCTCTCGGTTATTGAAATCTTGGTGAGTCTTTCAACTTCATTTTCGATAGCGATTTTCTCATTATGCATAGTTCGATCGTCTTCCCCAATCCACCTTACCTCCCCATCATTTCTCCTTTGTCGTGTCTTCATGAGTCTAATGTACTTTCGTTAACCCGTGCCTCGACTGATCTGGTATGGAAATCTGTATTGTTGTCTGCATGTTGATCTGGCAAAATTTTACACCTGATGTTACCCTCCCCATTTACTGTATCTGGGCTTGGGACCAGCATGAAGAAACTCACCGGTTTGTGTATCCCCTGTGGTTGGGTTTATTCCTCTGCAGAACAGTAATAAGGTGAAAAATAAATATACACAAAGGCGGAAAAATTAAAAAGTATCCAAAAAACTCAACGTAGCAATTTCAGAAAGCTAGACAAAGCACGAGTGCTCAAATTCCTCTTATTGTTGACACTTCTTTGACAAAATGAATAGACCAAAGGGAGAAGATTGCACTTTGTTACAAAAGCTAACCAAGAAATGTCAGGCTTTTCGAAGGAGAAACCAAGAGAATTGTAAGACTAAAGAAGAAATTGAGCTGATGACATAACCTTTGATACTTTCATACCTCATTCTACATGTTCACCCAGATAGGTTCATCATCTGAAGCGTGCTTGCTGAATCTTCCCATAGGAATGTAAAATCAAAAAAGAGATCTCCTTAATTTTTTTTTGCTTTTTCTTCAACAACAATGATAATAAACAAAATAAAATGGAGACACTGTCACGTTTCTCAGATTTTTCTCCTCTGTATTCTCACCAGGGTCTCCTCTTGAGTTTCAGTGAGCAAGGTAGGCTCCAATCTTCCAAGTAGTGCCTTGGTGTATGTATATATATCCCTCCTAGCGTATGACTTTCCGATCTTACTTAGGTCTGTCCGCGGCCCCCTACTCGCACCTGCGTGACTATATATATATATATATATATATATATATATATATATGTATGTGTGTGTGTGTGTGTGTGTGTGTGTGTGTGTGTATTAGCGACTGGGAGCCCGATCGGAATACAAATTCTACGTTTCTGAAATCCATACTTTCACTAAAATGAATTATTTGTTTTTTTAAGTCTTTGAAATGATTTTGTTATCATGGCACTGATTTGTGCTTAAAATAGACCTTTTCGGCCGATGTAATGAAGAGCTTCCTATTTAAACGGGGCTGCGAGACGTGAGCTCAGCTCTTCAACACACCTCATTCGATTTTTTCCGGCAAACAAATTTTCAAAACAATCCGTATTTTACCACTCTAATCAGAGTCGGAGTAATAATTATGTTGTCATGGTCATTTTAGATCTGAGATTGGATAAAATTTAAACAATGACCGTTGTTAACACCCAGCCGTCATTACTGTTTGGCAATAGATGTTAGAAGTACAGATGCCAAAACCGAACTGGCCAAAGATAGATTTCGAGGTACCAAGCAAATGGCGATACATTCTAAATTACTTACAGTTCTGGAGCTGTCAAAGGGTTTAAGTCAGTCGATGATGTTAGTCCTGGAAAGTACACCCCACCAAACCAACGTTTGAAAAAGCAACTGAACTTCCTGTTATCTGCTCGAACCAACACCGACTTATTATACTCGGCCATCACTGAAGCATTCGAACATTCTTAGCCAATCATGCAATACTGCGTCCGCGTTTGCCACGTTATGTTCTAACTACAGAGGCAGAGACCCATTGCATGGTTTTAACTTGTATTAAGTCGAGGTATTGACACGAACACCATACATACGGATAGTATCAAATTATATATAAGGATATATATGTCACATAGTTTTCTGTCAAATAATGCAAAGAGTACACGACACGTGTTTCACCCTTATTTGGGCTCATCAGGCGAAAATACTCCACTGCTCCCCTTGCGGGGATCGAACCTCGGACGTCAGCGTCGGAGATGAAGCCCCTTTACACTGCGCCACGGAGTGTGGTTCATTTATTTGACAGCCTGGAGATCAGAGTAATTAAATTCATAGTATCCGTAGTCTGTGTCCCATGGCGCAGCATAAAGGGGCTTTGTCTCTGACGCTGACGTTCGAGGTTCGATCCCTGCGAGGGGTGCAGTGGAGTATTTACATATAGCTTGTACGGTCCGGAATGGATTAATTGTATTTACATACAATCCTATGGGCGAAATTACTTCGGGTCACAACCAAATCGGTTTACGACCAGAGTTTTGGAACGAATTACGGTCGTGTCCCGAGGTTCCACTGTAGATAGATAGATAGATAGATAGAAATGAAGGCTACTATATAATTAATAGATAGATGTGAAAGGCACTATAGATAGATAGATAT
Organism: Polypterus bichir lapradei; assembly: GCA_026402145.1. Classification (NCBI taxonomy): domain Eukaryota; kingdom Metazoa; phylum Chordata; class Cladistia; order Polypteriformes; family Polypteridae; genus Polypterus; species Polypterus bichir. The sequence continues at coordinate 29,522,542 of JANRMT010062820.1, forward strand.
GAAAGGCATTATATAACACAGATATGAAACGCACTATATGATATAGATGGATAGATGTGAAAGGCAGTATATAATAGACAGATAGAGATAGATAGACAGATAGATAGATGTGAAAGGCACTATATAATAGATAGATAGATAGATGTGAAAGGCACTATACAACAGCATTGTTCATAATGGCACTCAGTTTTCTTCTGTCTCTCCAGGGGGTCCAGGGGGCATCCTGTAACCCTAACCCTAAGCCTAACCCTACAATGTAGCATTGTAACATATCAATATGCTGGCAGCAAGTGCATAAGCAGTTGTTTAAAGTACACAGGTAATAAAGTATTGTATGATATAAGTGTCTTTGATGTCTCAGTTTATTTGGTTGTGTTCTTTAGAGTTGTCTTATGTATGAACAGTGTAAATGTGTTTATATACAGCATTGTAAAACTGCGATACCCCCAGGAAACCCCTGCTTTACCATATTCTTTCTGGGACAAACTGGTTTCCCTGTTTTTTGGGGCAACCATTTATACTTTATGATCCTTTTATTTTTACAATATATGTATGCTTTTATATTAGTGTAGGGGAAAAGTTCCCAACTGTTAAAGGGTTTATTTTAGCTTGCAAGAACAATCAGACCCTTATTGTCCAATTAGCTTACTTTTGTTTAATGGGCAGTGACAGAGTCCCAGATGGATATCATGGGTGAAGTTAATTCGGTGGTGTTGGTGTTAGTGGCCCTGCCTACCCTAATGGGTGAATGTTACTAAAATGCATCTCAAATAAAAGGTACATTTTCCTTACAAGTGTTTCTAAGTCAACATCTCCTGTAAATGTATTATTAGTCAAGGAATACGTTAATTAAATCTGTCCTGCCCTAAGCACCTCTCTTTTGCACCAAAAGCTCTGTTACACTCTGAAGTTCGCTTACATCCCAGATGTCTGTGGCGCAGTGTGATTCCTGTAAACCAGGAGGGCGTTATTCTCATTACAAAATGACCACCATGACACACTGTGAATTTAACATAACCAGTTGGAAACCGCGACTTTGTAAGATTAGTTTAATGCTGAGACGAAATGAGTGAATTGTAAAATATAGACAATTATTTCAATGTTTACCACTGTAGCTAATAAAATCCAGTCAGGCTAATTTCTCATATTACATGTTTACTAAAGCAATGTGATTGGCAGCAGAATTAAATGGAAATGACAGCCAGAGCAGCTGTAAGTTATTTGGATGATCTATCCTCTAATCTTCAGATTAGATTGATTTTATCTTAGATGGCATTTTACTTAAATGGAAAGTTCATTTGGAAACACTTTTCGCTCTGTGTGTTCGTAAGCCGTGACACAAAACAACTTTCTCAAATCTGCGGTTCTGTGGCTGATTTTTAAAGCCGATTCTGACAGCATTGAATGTAAGGCAGTAACCAACCTTGGATGGGGTGCTGGTCCAATAAAGGACCCTCTCGCATACACAGCCACACAGGATCTGATATTCAATACCACCCACTAAACAGACGTGATCTTGGGGGATGTGGGTGGAAGCACAGGGACCCTGGAAGGCATGGTAGTGTGCCAAGGCAGCACAAAGTCATATTAGGTGGTGGTGTGACATCTGAGAGCTCGGCCTCTGGTGGGATTCCCTGCTGGACTTTGCTGTGACTTTTGTGGTGTTATATGTTATAAGAGCGGCCCCAAGAAATTCCCAGGATTGTTAAAAGGGCCCTCTAAATTCTGAAATGTACTGCAATATCCCATTTTAGTCACCTCCTTGAGACGCAGTCCGTTAGTTCCAGTGCTTCTTCCAGTCCCATTCACGTGCCCTTGTCTTTTGTCTCCATGTCTCCATGCCCCTTTCTTGGATTTCCTCTACCAGTGTTGTGCAAGTTCACACCTCACAAGAACTCGCTCACACAGATTCAAATTAATACATTCACGTTCACCATTTCAGCTTTGAACCAGTTCATATTCAGTTCATTTTGTATTTTTGAAAGATTTGAGAATAAAGGACCCATGAGTTTATTAAATTTTGCATGCCTTATATTAGGCTATTACAGTGTTCTTGAATAAAATACAATTATGAAGACGTTTTTATTTAAATACACTTTATTCAGTTATATCCAGCAATAAACATGCATAACCATATTTGCTAATATTCTCCTGGTCAAAAAATTAAATAGATGCAAGTATATATAAATGACCACTCTATTTCCAACTGTGTGACACAAATGGTGACTGTGGAACCAGCATGTAGATGAACTAACCGATTACGGTTCCGGTCAAAATTCGCGTCATATATTGCATGTCCAACGGGGAAAACTATAAAGTGGCCTCGCAAAGAACAACATTTTCCTAAAAGCAGAGCTTCACCGCGTGTTTATCTCAGTAGGGGTGCAGCTTAAGCACAAGCAGACAGACACAGACAGCGCCTATTTGTTTTAAGTTATTTTTTCCCCAAATACAAATAAATGGCAAAAAATTCGTATGAAATAAATATTTGTAAAAATCCACTATTTGTGCTTATCTGAATACCATATCTGCGGTGGGTTGGCACCCTGCCCAGGATTGGTTCCTGCCTTGTGCCCTGTGTTGGCTGGGATTGGCTCCAGCAGACCCCCGTGACCCTGTGTTCGGATTCAGCGGGTTGGAAAATGGATGGATGGATGAATACCATATTCAGATTCAGCTCCACCCCTACATTTACAGGGTAAGGCAAAAAATTTAATCTGGAGCTAAACCAGATCCAGAATGTCACCTAAAGTTCTTCACTTGCAAATACGTTACATTAAGTTTGTCTGTGAAATTGCTCAGTCATCCAGGTGTAATCATCTGGTAGTTGAGTCATGGCAACTGGACTTCTTTCTTGTTAGGTAGATACGTTTCACTGCTCATCCAAGAAACTTCATCATTTGAGATCACAATTTTATCCTCCAGGTTAGTTTCACTTCCCACCTGCCCTGATTAGGCTCGTTGAGTAAAAACAAAGGAAGAGGGAGGTGTGGGTAGATGTAACCGTCACACATTTTGACAGCCCCTCCTATCCCCATAGAGTGGCTCATTAGGAGTGGTCCACCTGCTGGAGGTGTGAATAGGACCTGATTTTCCTGGGGATGGATTAAAGGGCAGCATGATAAATTGAAGACAGGTTATGCCTAAGGCCTCCACCTCTGTTGAGTGAGGGGTTGTTGATTTGCATGTCCAAAGCTTCCCTCACCCCTCTCGCAAACCACTTGTCTTCTGTATCCAATATCTGGATGTTAATGTCCTCAAATGAGTGTCCTTTGTCCTTCAAATGGAGATACACAGCCGATTCCGGCCCCGAGGTGTTACTCCTTCTGTGCTAGGCCATCCTCCTGTGTAGCGGCTGTTTGGTCGCTCCAATGTACAGTTCAGGACACTCTTCGCTGAATTGAACGGCATATATTCCATTGCTCTTCTTCTGTTTCGGTATCTGGTCTTTGGGGTGGACGAGTCTTTGTCTCAGTGTGTTACTGGGTTTGAAGTGGACAGGTATGTGGTGTTTTTCCAAAAAAATCCTTTTTAACTTTTCGGAAACACCAGCCATGAATGGAATAACGAGGTTCTTCCATTGGTCCTGGGACTCTGACTGTACCATTGTCCTTTTTCTGGAACAAGATACTGCCTTGTTAAAGGCCCACTTGGCTAGCCGCAGGTCTTAAGGGCTGTCTTCAGATGCCTGTTTTCCTTCTTCTTAGCCTCTGTGGAAGTGGGGATGTTCTCTGCTCTGTGGTGTACAGTGATCCCTTCTTGATCGCGGTGAAAAACAGCAAAGTAAAAGCCATATGTTCATATAGTTATTTTTATATATTTTCAGCCCTTATAAACTCTCCCACACTCTTATAAACATTTCCCGCACAGTTATACAGCATAAACCCTTTGTATTCTCTTATTAGGTAAGATTAATTGAAATTATGTATGTAAACACACTGTTTATATACAGTAAAACCTAAATATTATTTTAAAGATATTGAGCGATATCACGTATGTTACAGCCATTACGATAGACAGGCGACCAGCAATAAATATGTACAATGCCAGAAAAATTGTATACAGTAAAATGTGTGTACAGTGACACTAAACATACCTACATGTATTAGATACTGTACGTAGAAAATTAATTATGGTTACTCACCAACAATGACACGACGACTTGTCCGATAACGATGAGTTTAATTTTTACTGCACAACAAAGGAGAGCGTTACAGCCCTTGTAAAGGAGCCTCTTCAGGCGACTGTGTAGCGCTACCATTATTCTTCATCCGGTAGTCTTCAATCCAAATCCCTAAAGCAGATTCCATCCGGACTAACGCCTTATTACATTTACTTGCAACTCATTTTTCACCCTGGTTAAAGGACAGTGCGGCCGTAGATCTTATATCCTTTTCCTCCTTTTTAAATAAAAAGAATCGTGAACTCATTGATGCCGTAATGGCTTCCTACAGCGGTGTAGCTGTTCCCTTCCTTCAACATATCCAAAACGTTTACCTTTTCAGCAATCGTTAGCATCTAACGTTGGCGCTTGGGCACGGCCCCTGAAGCAGTAGCGGGAGCAGGTCGTTTTGGAGCCATAATGAAGGGCTTGACTACGCACAAAGATAAACACAAAAGAGCACAAAAGTTAACTCTTTACACAGCGAAACATGTTGATGCTGAATGATCGAGACGAGACTTCCTGGTTATCGCAGCAGAACCAAATTCGGCGCCCCGTCGCTGAGCCATTCAGCATGCAGGAACTTAACTGTGTGCTCTGATTGGGTAGCTTCTCAGCCATCCGTCAAGAGCGTCCTTTGTATGTAAACCTACTGAGGAAGCATGTACCAGAAGTAAAAAGACCCATTGTCTGCAGAAACCTGCGAAGCAGTGAAAAATCCACGTTATATATTTAGATATGCTTACATATAATATCCGTGATAGAGTGAAGCCGTGAAAGTCGAAGCGCGATATAGCGAGGGATTACTATAGAGTCCTCATAACTCCTAGTTTGTGTTGTAGTGGGTGATGTGAGTCAAACAAAAGATTCTGGTCAGTGTGGGTGTGTTTTCTGTTACGTTAAGTTCACCATTCTTTAGAAAAATTAGCTTGTTCAATGAACGCGCCGTGTTGAACTAGTTCATGCACAACACTGCCCTTCACAGTAGCAAACGTTGTTCCCTTCAGTCGTAATATTAATTTTCGGCAATAGCAAAGAAGTCACAGCAAGATGTAGCGAATATGGGAGGCACGAAATGACAAATTACATCGTTTTTGGTGGCCAAAAATTTCTTTGACTGACTCCGTGGTGTGAGGTGGTGCGTTTTGGACGCGTTGGTTCACCGGATGTTAAGCTCCTGAATTCTGGTGAAAGGGTCAACATTTGATACCGAGTTGGGTTCGCATTCTGAATCCACGATGTTCAAAATGTCAGGAAAAGTTGATTTTAGTAAGGTGCCTGTGTTTGTCTGCGCAAAACCGAACGAGATACAACTTTATTCGCTTTTCGCATTGTGTAGATGACTACATCATAGAAAAGATGCCATAATTTTGAACAAGTGCTTCTGAGACATCCACCCTGAACACTGACACTGGTCTACACTCCCTCGCTACTTTATTAGGGACTCCTGGCTATTACCGGGTTGGACCCCTTTTGCTTTCAGAACTGCCCTAATTCTTGGTGGCATACAGTGGGTACGGAAAGTATTCAGACCCCCTTCAATTTTTCACTCTTTGTTATATTGCAGCCATTTGCTAAAATCATTAAAATTAATTTTTTCCCTCATTAATGTACACACAGCACCCCATATTGACAGACAAAAAAAAGAATTTTTGAAATTGTTGCAGATTTATTAAAAAAAGAAAAACTGAAATATCACATGGTCCGAAGTATTCAGACCCTTTGCTGTGACAGTCATATATTTATATTTGTGTGGAGTTTACATGTTCATCCTTGAGATCACCTTCATTTGAGTCCAGCTGTGTTTGATTCTACTGATTGGACTTGATTAGGAAAGCCACACACCTGTCTATATAAGACCTTACAGCTCACAATGCATGTCAGAGCAAATGAGAATCATGAGGTCAAAGGAACTGCCTGAAGAGCTCAGAGACAGAATTGTGGCAAGGCCCAGATCTGGCCAAGGTTACAAAAAAATTTCTGCTACACTTAAGGTTCCCAAAAGCACAGTGGCCTCCATAATCCTTAAATGGAAGACGTTTGGAATGACCAGAACCCTTCCTAGAGCTGGCCGTCCGGCCACGCTGAGCTACCGGGGGAGAAGAGCCTTGGTGAGAGAGGTAAAGAAGAACCCAAAGATCACTGTAGCTGGGGCTCCAGAGATGCAGTCAGGAGATGGGAGAAAGTTGTAGAAAGTCAACCATCACTGCAGCCCTCCACCAGTCAGGGCTTTATGGCAGAGTGGCCTGTCGGAAGCCTCTCCTCAGTGCAAGACACATGACAGCCCGCCTGGAGTTTGCTAAAAGACACCTGAAGATTCTCTGGTCTGATGAGACCAAGATAGAACTTTTTGGCCTAAATTCTAAGCACTATGTGTGGAGACAACCAGGCACTGCTCATCACTTGTCCAATACAGTCCCTACAGTGAAGCATGGCGGTGGCAGCATCATGCTGTGGGGGCGTTTTTCAGCTGCAGGGACAGGACGACTGATTGCAATCGAGGGAAAGATGAATGCGGCCAAGTACAGGGATATCCTGGACAAAAACCTTCTCCAGAGTGCTAAGGACCTCAGACTGGGCCGAAGGTTTACCTTCCAACAAGACAATGACCCTAACCACACAGCTAAAATAACGAAGGAGTGGCTTCACAACAACTCTGTGACTGTTCTTGAATGGCCCAGCCAGAGCACTGACTTAAACCCAATTGAGCATCTCTGGAGAGACCTAAAAATGGCTGTCCACCAACGTTTACCATCCAACCTGACAGAACTGGAGAGGATCTGCAAGGAGGAATGGCAGAGGATCCCCAAATCCAGGTGTGAAAAACTTGTTGCATCTTTCCCAAGAAGACTCATGGCTGTATTAGCTGAAAAGGGTGCTTCTACTAAATACTGAGCAAAGGGTCTGAATACTTAGGACCATGTGATATTTCAGTTTTTCTTTTTTAATAAATCTGCAACAATTTCAAAAATTCTTTTTTTTGTCTGTCAATATGGGGTGCTGTGTGTACATTAATGAGGAAAAAAATTAATTTAAATGATTTTAGCAAATGGCTGCAATATAACAAAGAGTGAAAAATTGAAGGGGGTCTGAATACTTTCCGTACCCACTATAGATTCAACAAGGTGCTGGAAACGTTCCTCTGGGATTTTGGTCCATGTTGACGTGATAGCATCACACAGTTGCTGCAGATTTATCAGTAGTTGCACATCCATGATGGGAATCTTCTGTCCTACCACATCCCAAAGGTGCTCTACTGCTGACTGAGGAGGCCATTTGAGTGCAGTGAACTCATTGTCATATTCAAGAAGTCAGTGTGAGATGATTTGAGCTTTGTGACTTGGCATGTTATGCTGCTGGAAATTGTGGAGACTGTGGTCATAAATGGATGGAGTTGGTCAGCAACAATTCTCAGCTAGGCTGTGGCATTTAAACAATGCTCAGCTGGTACTAAGGGGCCCAGAGTTTGCCAGGACAATATCCCCCATACCCTCGTACATCACCACCAGCCTGAACCGGTGACACAAGGCAGGATAAATCCCTGCTTTCATGTTGTTAACCCGACCATCCAAATGTCTCAGCAGAAATCGTGACTCATCAGACTAGATAACGTTGTTCCAGTCTTCTACTTTCCAATTTTGGTGAACCCGTGTGAATTGTAGTCTCAGTTGCCTGTTCTTAGCTGACATTAGTGGCACCTGGTGTGGTCTCCTGCAGGTATAGCCCACCTGCTTTAAGGTTCAACGTGTTGTGTGTTCAGAGATGCTCTTCTGCACACCTCAGTTGTAACGAGTGCTTTTTTGAGTCCCTGTCACCTTTCTATCAGCTCAGACCAGTCTGACCATTCTCCTATGACTTCTTGCATCAATGAGGCATTGTTGCCCAGAGAACTGCCATTCACTGGATATTGTCCCTTTTTTCAGACCATTCCGTGTTAACCCCAGAGATGGTTCTGTGTGAAAATCCCAGTAGATGAGCAGTTTCAGAAATACTCCTACCAGCCCAACAAATATGTCCATTGAAAGTCACTTCAGTCCCCTTTTTTCCCCATTCTGGTGCTCCATTTGAACTTCAAGCAGTTGGTCTTGACAATGTCTGCAGGCCGAAATGCACTGAGTTGCTACCATGTGATTGGCTGATTAGAGAGTTACGTTAACAAGCAGTTGAACCGTGTACCTAATAAAGTGGCCGGTGAGCGAATACTAATTATACTGAATGACTTCTATCCTTGTTAACTGTTAGCTTTTACCTTTAGCAAACTTGGCATTTTAATTAAAGCCTTTTGTTTTGTGATTCAGTCCCTGCTGCTACTTTAGTACCAGGACGATTATGAAAAAGAGAAGCGTAGCAGAATCCTGAATCTTAGGGTCTTGATTATCAGTAATTAGCAAAGATATGAGAAATGAACCTAATCACACACTTCTGTAATTGACATGCGTGTTTAAGCAGTGTGGCTAATAAAGTGGCCGGTGAGCGTATAACAATAACGTCCAGAAAGACGGACCTATCCTTTTTTTCAAGCAAGTTGCATCATACACGCTCCAGGCCTACTATCTTTGGTCCAGTGTGTGTAACTTCTATTTTGACCCGTTTACACCAGCATGTGTCAGGTCATTAGCCGTCAAGTCGGACCAAGATCGAGGTTTTACCCTGAGTAGTTTGTGACAGTTTGTGACAGTAATCGTGTGACAGACAGAAAAACCTTAGCCGTTATATAGATGGACTAGGGAGCTTTGCCCCCTGCTCAGTTTGCTTGCCAATGCCCGTTTCTGCGCTACACGCTAGCCCCTTTGCGGTTCTGCCACTCGCCTATGGGGATGTGGATATACAATTTAAACCAATTTTTATTTTCATGGGAATTCTTACATGTGTATAGTAGAACTAACTATTTTACATTACACTGAGTAATTAACCATAGTGAAAAAGAGTAAAACGTAATAATTTGAAAGTAAATTATCTTTCATGTTGCATTAGAGTTATTCGTGGAGTAATACGATTTTGTTCTGTTTGGCTTTGAAATTAACACGCAAATACTTTTTAAACTTTAAAAGTTCAGTAAAAACAATAATTTGAATCAATCAATATCGCACTGAATTTTGATTCTGCGTTTGGACTTTCATCGTAACACCGCAATATATAACTGCCCGTGATTGAATTCAGTCTCTTTCTCTCTATTAAATAAGACGACTTTTTCAAATGTTTGAATCTGAGATTTGTTAATTGTCTTTGCAAAAGCTATTCTAACGGGAAACTGTAAACGTTTTAATATGAATGGCATATCAATGTCTCCTTTGTTGTGTAATGTTATCCCCTGAAGATGGACTACATTACCTTTCGTGGATATATCCTTCTTTCTACAGTAATTTGTGCGGTGGAAGACTAGACGGTGTTAATAGTTGTAGTTATTTTTCGTGATATTCTAAGTTCTTCCGCATCATCACCACCAACTGTTTCAGCAGAGTCTATTGATACGCATTTAACCAATTTGCCGTGTAACTGATCAACATTTTTGCCATTAATTTCTTTGACTTCATCTTTTCCTGGTGCTAGAATTGCCCGTGTACTCATTTTTTCTGTTGGTAACCCTTTGTGATGAAATTCCTTAATAAGATTTGGACATAATACATCTTCTTTAATTGGGAACTTAAAGTGAGGAAAATGTTAAAATTTATAAGAGCTGAGAGAGCAGGAAACTGTGTCTGTTAAAAGCATTCACACCAATGAGAGGTGAGAGGGCTGTGGACGTGGCAAAATACAGCTGAGAGGAGGGCGGGACTTGAAAAAAATCTCATGGCCAAAGTCTTGTCTCGTGGGACTTGAAATTATCTCTTTCAAAAAAGTCTTGTCTTGTCCCAGAATGTTTTTTTTATATAATAGAGATATATAATGTATAAGATATTTCCATCTGTGGATAAATTAGTTTTCAATTGTGAGGATTCCTTGAAAAATATGTAAGTAAAATCAAATTACTGACCTGGACTATCAGTGAATTTTTACAATTGTATAGTTGTGATTTTTTAGTTTTTTAAGGTGGGGGGAACGACTACTATTGTGTGCAATTTGCAGTGGGATTGATGATCCCACCTCCTTTAAAACAGTTTTTCAAATTTGGGATGTCTGGGATGGTTTTCCAGGTCCACTCAAATATACACTCAAAGGCCAAAATTAAAGTATCCTGTCATTCACACCTACTGAGATACAAAACAGTATAATACAATTTATTTTTGTGTACCTCAAAATCACACAAAAAGTGCCACAATGGACTTTAAAAGGCCCTGCCTTTTGACAGCCTCCCAGCCTTGACTCTCTAAGAAGACAAGGAAAAACTCCCAAAAAAACCTTGTAGGGAAAATATGGAAGAAACCTTGGGAAAGGCAAGTAGGTTGGGCGTGCAGTGGGTGTCAAAAAGAAGGGGGGTCAATACAATACAATACACAGAACAAGTAATTCTCAATACAATATAATAGTGCAATATACATCCAGACAAATTTTCTCTGCTCAGTCCCACTCCTTTTATATAAAACCTGGAAGCACTTCTGGTGTCTCGATGCTGTGGCTTGAAATTTTACCCGCCGTGCCGCTCCAGGGGTTGGCACCGTATTCTAATGTCTGTTCTCTTCCTTCCTCTGCAGACTGGATGACTGACAGCTGTAACCTCTCTGACGTCACTTCCTGTGTCCGACCGCCTGGACCCGCCTCTTCCTACCGGAAGAACATATAATCCGGAAGTTTGGCCATTCTGAGATCAGTACACTGTGGACCTCCCGTCTGAAAAGACTTTCTTTGCAATTATTGTTTGTTTTTTCTGCTTTTCAAGTACACGGGGTCATCGGGTGGTGCCCCCCCTTCTTTCTTGTGATCCGTCCAATCTTTTACAATTTCCTTAAATTGTTAGGGGACATACTAGACAAAGCGTGTGATTCCTTTTTATATTAGATCAGATCAACTCTATTAATCGCATGGGGAAATTAATTTTTAGCCTTTTTCTTTTTAAAATGACTTGCACGCTGACACACTATATACGATTGTATGACCTGGACTTTTTAACCGTGTTCATGTTCACTATTTATATTTATTATACAAACGCAAACTTTTTATATATAAAGTCTCTTTTTATTAAACATGTTACGCATACACGTCTCAATGCCTAATTTATTTCTTCTGGGTGGATGGTGTGTTCAGTAAATTGGGAACAAGGAGTGTGCTGATTTGGAGTTTCCAACATGGCAGGTGACCTTCAGAAAGCTCCACAAAAAGAGACAACTGAGGCCCACAGAGAAGAGGCTCCTTTCAGACCAGTTTACCCCTGCTGGCTTTCATCCTGGAAGTGACCCCAGAATGGGAAGATGGCTTTGAAAATGTCAAAAATAATATAAAAGTCTCAGAATATACGCCACATCGTACAAGGGGGATACAATCATGAAACCTCCGGCTTCACCAGCCAATCCCACATTTGGGTTGTTTTTCTTCTTGTAAAGCTTTTTCCACTTTCAGGTGGGGTCCCTATGTTTGACCAGCTCTGAGGTCTCATGCCAGCTTTGGGGCTGCCCTTTGGTGGGGCATCTAGCAGTTCATAAAAAAACGAGGATGGACCACAAGCAAGTGAGGGGACAGACATGGTTTGTGGCTCAAAATAGTGCAAATCGTTTATTAAAACCACAAAGAATCGACGTTTATACTGTGTACATCAAAAAAATAGTAGTGTGCAGCCATTGAAAAACACTGAGACCTCATCCAGACGTACCTGGGCATTTTTAACCCTTAAACTGCCACCTACTTGGAGGGGTTAATGCACCCCTGGACGCCAAATACTTTTTTGCTGCACTTTTTAAGGAAACGTCACAATTCACTATGAAAAAGTGAAATTTTAATGGAAAACATATTTTTTTCATGCAAAGAGCATCACAATTACTGCAGCACGGATCATTTCACACACTGCCAATGGACTGTAAAAACTATAAAAAAAAAACTACTGCAACAATATATTATTATAGATAGATAGGAAAGGCATTGTATGATAGATAGATAGATAGGAAAGGCACTATATAATAGAAAGATAGATAGATAGAATGTAAGGCATTACAGTGGGATGCAAAAGTTTGGGCAACCTTGTTAATAGTCATTATT
>JANRMT010062820.1:29539830-29550786 GCA_026402145.1 Polypterus bichir lapradei
TATCTATCTATCTATCTATCTATCTATCTATCTATCTATCTATCTATCTAACCTCGCACCAAACTACATCAGTGACCTTCTTCATCACTATGTGCCTGCCCGCTCACTAAGGTCCCTGATTCTGGCAATCTTGTTGTGCCCCACACTAATCTACACTCCATCTATCTATCTTATGTGGATTTCTGCGTGAAACCATTGCTTTTCAGAAACTATGTTTTTTGGAAAAAATATTCAGCCCTCAAAAAGTTAAGTCATCAGCACCAAATTAGAGTAGAGTTTAACACAAAGGTCTAGAGTAGGTCATAACAGGCTTCACACTGCCTTATGCCCGATGCTTGTTGGGATGTGCCGCTGTTCCCACCTCGATCTTGCTGAGGATTAAGCAGGCCTAGAAAATGGCATGCTATGCTATTAATGGTGTGCCAATCCCCAACGAATTTGCTTTGTTTCGAGTTTGTTGAAAACACAGAAATATTCAGAAATGTGCAAATCCTTGGAAAGTATCAAGCAGGAGGGCAGGTAGCAGACTCCATTTAAACGTCTGGCAGCAAGTGAAGCGAGTTGGTGTGATGAGGCACCAACTAAACTGAAAACTGATCTGAAAACTCAACTGAGAGTCCTACTGATATGTGTTTGGCTCACCGTAAAATCATTGTGGTTAGGCACTAATCAGCTCATTTACCTGTTCAGCTGAGTCCAGTGACACGGGATATCACAATTTCCCCACACGCTTATGGTTTTGAACTTTCCTTTAAGGAATGTTGCTTGAGGACCCCTGCCACCTCCAGGTTCCCCACATCAAAGAGGAGCTCATTGGGTAGTTTTGGCATGAAGTGAAGATGCCCAGGGCTCCCTCTATAGAATGTGTACCACAACAATCCAGGACACCCTGAGGAGACTGGCCTGGGGGCCTTAGGGAATTCCTAAAAAGCAGACAGATAAGACAGTCTGGTCCTTGGAACTCAGGGTGTTACCACATTGACCCTTACCAGGAAAAAAGCAATTAATAAAATGAACTGAATTGAGAGAAACGTAAGCTTGGAGCTGCTGCTGACACACATCTGGCAGGCCGGAGACAACGCGTCTTATTCCAATAGGTTGGATTTGCAGAAATAAATAAAAACATGTGGGGGTAAAGCTGACCCCTTTGCCTCTGTACTTCATTTTATCCACGCCGTAGTGCAAAATCTTGAAGAACAAGGAACCAGTGAAGCTGCCACTGAAGCATCTGTAAAATTTCATGGGCATAATTGTATTTTTTTTCTCAGAGTTTCCAAGGTATCAGTGCAAAATGGGGACTGAGATGTCTAATTGGAAAGGACACCTGGATTTGGAGGTACTCGGAGGTCGTCCCTGGGAATTCTGGGAGGGGAAACCAGGTCGTCAAATGTCACACGGTCAAATAGCGCAGTCTAAACAGAGTCATTATCTCTGACTATCGGGAATGAGAAGCCTCTTTGAAGGGAGCACACTGAATGTGCTGTTGCGCTTTTTAAAAGTTAGTTTTATAGAATTAAGTGACTGATAGACGTCCATTGAATGTTGCCTCTAACCTAGAGGGATGACAGTGTGAAAAATTGTAATTCAATTATTTTAAAATTTTTCCACGCTTCTTTAAGTGTACCAGTTTTGGTTGTGAATAAATTCTAATTTTGAAGTGATAATGGATCACAGCACATAATTCATGGCACCAACTTTAAGTACAAAGAAGAACATAAATAAACAGGGCAATCACAGAGCCATCTGTGGTGCAGAGGACCACTGAATTAGACGTCCGGCACGGATGTTAGAGCCTAATGTGCCATGAGACTGCTTGGAAATGAAATAGATTTACATTTATATTTATTCACTTAGCAGACGCATTTATCCAAAGGGACTTACAAAACAGGCAGGGGACTGCTTGGGAACAAGTGTGACAGGACCAGGGGACAAAATTGATCATCACGAGTGAAGAGCTCAGAGCAAAACACAAGTGGGTTACAATAAAACCAAATGGCTAATGCCAGTTAGACAGACATTCCCAGAACAAGAGGGTCCTCAAATATTCCCTAAACACATTGAGGGAGCATTCAGAATTCCTAATGGAGGTGGGCAACTTGTTCCACCAGCTAGGAGCTTCACAAGAAAAGAGTTTGGACTGAGATTTGATACCACGCAGAGGTGGCATCACCAGATGCTGTTCATCAGTAGACCTCAGGGGTCAAGAAGGAGCAGAGGACTTCCCAAGTGTCTCCATATATGGAGGTGCTGACCCACTGACTACTCTCTAGGCGAGTATCAAGGATTGTGGTCCAGAAGGAGCAGAGGACCTCCCAATTGTCTCCATATATACAGTAAATGTGCTGACTCATTGACTACTCTCTAGGTGAGCATCAAGAATTGTGGTCCAGAAGGAGCAGAGGCCCTCCCAAGTGTCTCCATATATACAGTGGAGGTGCTGACCCATTGACTACTCTCTAGGCGAGCATCGAGGACTGTGGTCCAGAAGGAGCGGAGGACCTCCCAATTGTCTCCATATATACAGTAGATGTGCTGACCCATTGACTACTCTCTAGGCGAACATCAAGGATTGTGGTCCAGAAGGAGCAGTGGACCTCCCAATTTTCTCCATATATACAGTAAAGGTCCTGACCCATTGAATACTCTCTAGGTGAACGTCAAGGATTGTGGTCCAGAAGGAGCAGAGGACCTCCCAAGTGTCTCCATATATACAGTGGAGGTGCTGACCCATTGAATACTCTCTAGGCGAGCATCAAGGATTGTGGTTGAGAAGGAGCAGAGGACCTCCCAAGTGTGTCCATATATAGAGGTGCTGACCCATTGACTACTCTCTAGGCAAGTATCAAGGATTGTGGTCCAGAAGGAGCAGAGGACCTTCCAAGTGTCTCCATATACTGTATAGAGGTGCTGACTCATTGACTACTCTCTTGACAAGAACCAAGGACTTGAACTTGATACGTGTCACTACAGGAAGACAGTGAAGAGAGGTGCGACATGCAATGAGCTACCAAGTAGAGGGGTAGACATTAGGACTTGATGCTATTTTAGAAGAATTAAGTGGGTAGGACTGGCAAGCTTTTTTGGGCTTAATGGCCTGCCCTCATCTACATACTCCTAATGGACCCATCTTGGCTGGTTGAACACGAAAATGTGCTGCTGCATTTTGAATCATCTTTAGTGGGTTGGTGACACAGGCCAGCAGAGGGCTGCAGTAGTCCAGACAAGACGGGACCAAAGCCTGGAGTAAGAGTTGCCCCGCATACTCCATCAGTGTTGTATACAGTGAATCAACAAGACAGATGGAGAGTCACAAGGTGGACTGCAAAGGACAGCTGGCCATCAATCACCACCTCAAGGTTAGGTACACACTTGGCAGGTGTTAGTGACAATGAACTGAGCCGAACACAGAATAGATAGATGGGATGGGATAACAACAAGGACTTCCATACCTGGGGCTAAGCTGAAGATGGTGCTCTTTCATCCAGAGACTTTAGATGACACCGTGTGGTCATCTGGAGGGAGCAGCAGATGCAACGGTGTGTCATTAGCACAGCGCAGATATGAGAAACAATGGAACTGAATGATGGGGTGGTTGGTCTGGGGGAGTGGAGGACCCAGCAGGGATCCCTAGAGCACTGCTGAGAGGGTAATAATTTCAAGATTTCATCCTTTCAGGCAAAGTCCAATGCTTGTGAGATGATTATGGGGTAAACCAAAATCAGTATTAAAGGACTTAATTGCTGCTTATGCTGCTGTCTCCTTACATGACTTCATTTGAGAGATTATAGCCCACCAAACAACTGCAGTTGTCGGAAGATATCAGATTACATGTCAAGGAATCTCATCTGGCGAATATTGCATGGAGTGATTGAGAGACCACAGCAGCAGGGCCCCTGAAGAACAGCTGGCCGCCTTGGCAGGTGTTAGTGATAATGAGCTGAGCGGAAGAGATGGATGAGCAGGGATGATAAGGAGGTCCATCTTGGTCAGGGCTGAGTTAGAGATGATGCTCTTTGATCAAGGTTACAGTATCAGCGAGATATGCGGCGATTTTAGATGATAATATGTCCTCTGGAGCTGCAGGTTTTCATTCTAATCCTTGTCTTAATGAGTGACCCATTTTTGCTGCTAATTAGCTTCTTTTCAATTCATTTTAATTGACTTGTTCTTGAAGACTCAGACCCCTTAATTGTTTCTTTTTCCTTAATTAGGAGCCAACCAATAATGAGATACAAATTGAGTCTAAACAACTAGTGTCCATCACATAATATCTGAACATAAAGAAAGATGAAGGTCTCAGGAATGTTGATCTGCTCAGATCTACAAAACATTTTAACGGTCCTCTTAGAAAAGAGAAAAATCAAAAATTTCGGAAATAGGTGCTAATGCACCACGAGAGCAGCAACAAGCCACGTAATTAAAGAACGGGTTTAATTAACGACAAGAATTGGCGCCTAATGAAGCAGCTAGTTGGAGTGAAATTGGTTGGAGTTTTAGGCCCTAACTTAGCTGGTCTTCTGTTGGCTCCATCACTTCACACTTCATTTCTGCTTGGGAAGAAATGAAGCAATTCAGAGGAATGATGAATAAATTCAAGGGAACAAACCATAAAAAAGCAATTCAATTAAAATGAATTCACAAGAAGTGAATTAGCAGCACAAACAGGGCCCTTATTAAAAATGAAAACCTGCAGCCACAGTGGTCCTCCAGGACCAGAATTGGCGACCCCTGTTCTGGAGGGAGCAACAGATACAGCCATGTGTCATCAGCACTGAAAGTACAAACCACCTGACTCGATGACGAGACCCAGTGAGGTGGTGTATAGAGAGGAGAGAAGCCATCAATGATCTCAGCAGGGGAGACTTTATGATTTCATTCTTCCAGTCAGTCAATGTCCAAAACTTATGAGATGAATGTGGAGTACACCGAAATCGACATCGAGGGGCTGAACTCCAGCATTGGCTTGGGTCTCCTGACATTGTTTCCTAATGTCTCATATTGATTACTGTAATTCCCTCTTCATCTATTCAGAGGCTCCAGTACTTTCAGAACTCCGCAGCCACACAGAGCGTCCAGCTCACGTCCCCCCTGTTCTCTCCCAGCTTCACTGGTTACCATTGCCATCAAGGATTATGTTCAAGATTCTCACCTTCAAAGCCCCCTCTCTACCTCACTCAGCACCCAAGCTCCATACACTCCTTGTCACTCTCTCAGTCATCTCCTTACTTTCCCCACACACACACACACACACACACACACGCACCAGACTCTCCACCCTGGCAAGCAGCTCCTTCAGTGTTATGGCCCCTCAACTCTTCCTCTGTCTCTCTTCTTAACGCATGGGCACGCTGGGTAGTTGCCCGGGGGCCCCACGAGCATAGGAGCCCCATGCTAATTGTGAAAGAAAAATGAACTGCTTGCAAGCTACTAAAGGTTAAAAGCTGACAAAGCTGTTTTGCTCTAATGGCAGGTTCTTATTCATACAGGGTGCAGTAAGTTTACCGAGGAAAACTTCCTTTTTATGAATGTAACCTTTCCTTCTTTAGGGCCCCCTGTGACACATACGCAAAACAGAGACGGTTGACCGATTTGCACAATATAAGATGTAGAGAAAAGCCAAGCAAAATGACACATTTTATTGGCTAACTAAATAGATTACAATATGCAAGCTTTCGAGGCAACTCAGGCCCCTTCTTCAGGCGAGATGTAATACAGAAACTGGAGTTCCCTGTGTTTATATACACACTAAGACAAGAAACAACATTGGTAAATCTTTAAATGAAAACTCTTAAATGTAAAAAATTAATAGATATGTTCAAACTAAGATTATTTTAACGGGAGAGTAGAACAATGTATGGTCAAGATATTTGGGTAAAATAACTGTCCAACAAAGTCCTTTGAAGTCTGTGATGAGTTTTTCAAAACAATATGGGTCTGTAGACAGGTTATCTGTGTCAGTCTGAGAGATGCAAACAATCCTCAAATCTGGCCATAAGACCCATGTCTCTATTCAAACCATGTTGTAATGTGTTAAATGTTAGTATGAGTTTGACTTCCTATTCTTTTCTCTCTTGCTGTGTTCTGAAGTTGACCATAAGCTCTGTGACTTTAAAGTCCCTCTCACAGTGTCCATGGCTGTTGAAGTGGGCCGCTACAGGAACATCTGTGTTGCCAGGCGTGATGTGGCACCTGTATAAATTCATTCTCTGGCGGAGTGTTTGTCCAGTTTCTCCCACATAGAGTTCAGTGTCAGGACATTTCATGCAGAGAATTAGGTAGACCACATTAGATGAACTGCAGGAAAATGATCCCTTTATGTGATGTTCAAGTCGGCAGTGTGGTATAAATATATGGTCTGTATTGTAAATGTGGGCACACGTTTTACACGGCTGGTCTGAATATTTCAGAAATGGCTGATCTACTGGGATTCTCACACAGAGAGTGGGCCGAAAAAGCGAAAATATCCAGTAAGCGGCAGTTCTCGGGGGAAAAATGCCTTGTTGATGCCAGAGGTCAGAGGAGAATGGCCAGACTGGTCTGAACTGATAGAACGGCAACAGGAACTCAAACAAGAATTTGTTACAACCGAGGTGTGCAGAAGAGCATCTCTTAACACACAACACGTCGAATGTTGAAGCAGGTGGGTTACAGCAGCAGAAGACCACAGCAGGTGACACTCCTGTCAGCTAAGAACAGGCAGTTGAGGCTACAATTCACACGGGCTCACCAAAACTGGACAATACAAGATTGGAAAAGCGTTGCCTGGTCTGATGAGTCTCGATTTCTGCTGTGACATTCGGATGGTAGGGTCAACAATATGAAAACAGGGATCCATCCTGCCTTGTATCAAGTATTCAGGCTGGTGGTGGGGGTGTAATGGTGTGGGGGATATTTTCTTGGCACACTTTGGACCCCTTAGTACCAACTGAGCATCGTTTAAATGCCACAGCCTACCTAAGTATTGTTGCTGACCATGTCCATCCCTTTATGACCGCCATCTTCTGATGGCTCCTTCCAGCAGGATAACACACCATGTCACAAAGCTCAGATCATCTCAAACCGGTTTCTTGAACATGACAAGGAGTTCACTGAACTCAAATGGCCTCCACAGTCAGTAGATCTCAATCCAGTAGAGCACTTTTGGATGTGGTGGAACAGGAGATTCCCATCATGGATGTGCAGCTGACAAATCTGCAGCAAATGCATGATGCTATCATGGCAGTGTGGACAAAAATCCCAGAGGAATGTTTCTAGCACCTTGCCAAATTATGGCAGCTCTGAAGGCAAAAGGTTGTCCGACCCGCTACTAGCCAGGTGTACCTAATAAAGTGGCCTGTGAGTGTATAATCAAAAAGTGAAAATCATATTTACCAGTAAAAATTAACTCTCACAGTTGCATACCAACTTGGTGGCTGTTAGCGATAATGAGCCAGGTTGGACAATGATGGAGCAGACACTAATTTAGGTGTCACTTTCACTCAAAGTCACCTACAGATGCTTTGTTTTGAAATGAGTTTCCTCCGCAGGGTGTCTGGGCTTTCCCTTAAAGATAGGGTGAAAAGCTCAGTCATCCGGGAGGGGCTCAGAGTAGAGCCGCTGCTCCTCTGCATCAAGAAGTGTCAGATGAGGTGGCTCGGACATCTGATCAAGGTGCCTCATGGATGCCTCCCTGGTGAAGTGTTCTGGGCACGTCTAACCGGGAGGAGGCCCCGGGGAAGACACAGGACATGCTGGAGGGACTATGTCTCCCGGCTGGACTGGGAACGCCTCGGGATTCCCCCGGAAGAGCTAGAAGAAGTGGCCAGGGAGAGGGAAGTCTGGGCATCTCTGCTCAAGCTGTTGCCTCTGCGACCCGACCTCGGATAAGCGGAAGAGGATGGATGGATGGATGAAGTGGTGAATGGCCTTTTTCTAACATTCTAAAGAATTTACAGTATTCAGAGCCCTTCACTTTCTGCCCACTGTACTTAGTTGTTAGATCTGCCATTCTTGCCCAAACATCTACACTCAATAACCCATAATGACAAAGTGAAAATGTTATCAGAAAACTCTTATTCCTAGACTGAGTCCGAGCCTGGAGTCTTCTTGGGTAAGTCTCTACAAGCTTTGTACACCTGGATTTGGGCAGTTTATCTTGCTCTTCTTGGTAGCTCCTCTCATTGGATTGGAGGAGAAACATCTGTGAACTGCCATCATCAGGTCTCTCCACACTTGTTCTACGGAATTTAAGTCAAGGCCTCTCTAAGACACTTAGTCTTGAAGCCACTCCAGCGTCATCTCGGCTATAGGTCATTGTCATACTGAAAGGTGAACCGTTGCCCCAGTCGGAGATGGTGTGCATTCTGCAGCAGGTTTTCTTCAAGGACTTCTCTTGTTTGGCTGCATTCTTCCTTCCCTCAGTTCTGACTAGTCTTCTTGTCCCTGAAGTCCCCCAATAGCGTGATGCTGCCACCTTCACCGTACTGATGGTTTTAGACAACTGAAGAGCACTTAAAGTTCTGTCCCAAGAGTTCAATTTTTGTCTCTTCATACTCGAGGTGGTGTGGGACGTAATCCAGGTCTTCAAAATTCTCAAGTACATTGACAAAGTAGATCCAACTGAATTCTTCCATTTTAATAGTGAATCATGTAACTGAGGACAACCATCACCAATTGATGGCATTTGGGACTGAAGCCAAGAAGCAGTTCTTAACTTAAAGAGTACTGGAGGCAGAAACCTTCACAACCTTTATGAAGAATCTGCATGAGATGTTGTAACAGTTCTTAGCTAAACAAATGGGCTTCTTGGACAGAATGGTCTCCTCTCGTTTGTTGAATTTCTTATGATGAGGAGTTCTTGGTAGTGCTTGAAGTTCTGCCCAAAGAGTTCAATTTTGGTCTCATCAGACCAGAGTATCTTTGTCCTCCTGCTTGCAGAGTCTCTTAAATGCCATTCGTCAAGCTCCAAGTGGCCAGTCCTATGCCAAGTGGCCTGTCCTATGCCTCTTATTTAGGATTTGCATCTTAATGATTGATAGATGCTAAGATGGTCGTCTTTCTGGCAGGTTTTCCCAATCCAGCAGAGGACTTTGACCAAAATCCTTTTTGCCCAATTACTTAGATTGGCAGGACAGTTGTGGTGTTTCCAAAAAACTTCTTTCATTTCACAATTTGTGAGGCCACTGTGCTCCTGGCATCACTCAAAGCTTTACAAGTTGCTTTATCCCTTTCCCCAGACTTACCAGTCACCATAATTTGATCGTTGATGTCTATAGTAAGTTCCTTAGACTTCATGACTTCAGGGTTTTTTTTTTTGGCCAGACGTGCCATGTGAATTATGGGACCTTCTATTCACAGGTGGCTTTCTAAATGATGTCCATTCCATCAGGTTGGACACAAATGATGTTCCGTACACATCTCAATGAGGATTAAAGCAAACAGCAAACACCTGAGCACAATGAGGTGGGCCACAGCAAAGGGTTCTGAATACTTCTAGGGATTAGAGATTCCCATTTGCAAAGCTTTCTGAAGACATTTGGGCATTAAGGGTTATAGGCTGATGGGCAAACATTAAAAATATAAATGTACAAGAAATCCCGAGAAAGTGTGCAGAAGTGTTTCTAAACATTGTCATTTGTCTCCAGGGGGGAGTTTGACTTTTTACAGAAGATCTTCAAACAAATAAATACATATATATTCACTGTATACACATATATGTATTTAAATTGTCAAACGCTTGGGGCTGCTGTTACCCCGTTAAACCCAACAGACGTAGACACAGGGTAAAAGCAATCAGAAGATCTTTTTAATTCTTCCTTTTTCTTTGTAGTGCCTCCAAAGCACCCCAGCCACAATAAACAGGTAATAATACAATAAAAATGATAATAAACACAATAACTCTCTCCTACACACCTCCCAGCAAGCTTTGTCACACTCCTTCCGACTCCGGCTCACTTGCTGGGTCTCCACCAGTCCTTAATATAGTCCTTGACCCGGAAGTGCTTCTGTCCTTCTGTCCATGTGACTCGTTAGCACTTCCAGGTCAGATGGAGAATTGTACTTTTTCTTCTTCTTTTTCTTTTCCGGGCCTGCAAGGTAAGCATGACTCCCCAGGTCCTTTCACAGCTCCCCCTGGTGGCACCCAACAGGGCTGAGGAACCGGACTCCAAGTCCCATGATGCCCTGCAGGAATCCTGGGCACCACTACACTCCAGGGGAGCTGCCTGCCCCCATCCTTCCATTCTTTGGGCGTAACAGCCAGGTTGAGTTGCCATCCGTACCTCACAATATATACAGTATATACATACACACACATATATATATATACCTGTATATATGTATATAGTTTTAGAGTTAAATTCCCAAAAATGTTGAGACGGGGTCAGGACGCCCTTTTGAGGAGAGGACCACAGGAGTGGACATATCACCAGCAGTACCTTCCCTAGAACACTACAGGGCAGCCCCCCTGGTTAACATCGGGGCCACAGGACTGGAGCTTAGAAGCTCAACCCTGTGGGGGCCCGTGGCCACCAGCAGGGGGTGCCTGAACAGTTCCGGAGCCGTCGTCTGCAAAACTTCCGATACACTCGGAAGTGCTTCCAGAAGAGGAGCCGGATTCTCATGCAGCTCTTCTGCCACACCCGAAAGTGTTGCTGGATCTTGATCGAGGACAACCTGGAGCACTTCTGGCTGCGGTATAAAAGAAGCCACCTAACTCCACTCGGGGGGCTGGGGTCGGGAGGCAGAGGACAGATCTTGCGAGAGAGGAGTGGAGGCGACAGAAGAAAAGGACCGGAAAAGAGATAATGACTGAGCATTGTGGGGTTTGTGCACTGTGTTGTTGTGCAGAATGTTAATAAACGTGTGTGTTTACGTGTGTCCATGTCTGTCTGTGTCTGGGCTAATCTTCACGATAGATAGATAGATAGACAGATAGATAGATAGATAGATAGATAGATAGATAGATAGATAGATAGA
>JANRMT010062820.1:29550796-29576134 GCA_026402145.1 Polypterus bichir lapradei
GATAGATAGATAGATAGATAGATAGATATGTAAGGCACTATATAATAATAATAATAATAATAATAATACATTTTATTGATATAGCGCCTTTCCCATGCTCAAGGCACTTACAGAAAATAAGAGAAAACAGCAGGGTATACAGCATATAGCATTGTACAAACCAAATAAATAAATAAAGAATATTAAGACAGTAAATTCAGAGAAAGCCTAACAGACAACAGAATTGATGGTCTGCACACACACACAGGTTACATAAGCATTTTGACATGGAGGTAAACTGAGAGAAGGGGAATGAAGTCAAGTAGAGCTAAAAGCCTTCCTGAACAAATGAGTTTTGAGTTGTTTTTTAAAAGAATTCATGCAGTCAGCTGACCTGATTCATTTCGGTAGGTCATTCCAGAGTCTGGGCGCTATACAGTTGAAGGCCCTGCTGTCACCCATGGAGTGTAGATTAGTGTGGGGCACAACAAGATTGCCAGAATCAGGGACCTTAGTGGGCGGGCAGGCACATAGTGATGAAGAAGGTCACTGATGTAGTTTGGTGCGAGGTTAGATAGATAGATAGATAGATAGATAGATAGATAGATAGATAGATAGATAGATAGATAGATAGATAGATTGATTTTATTTGCCCCCAGGGGGAAATTTTACTTTTTACACAAGCTCTTTAAATAAATAAATACATAACTAGATAGATAAGCACACACACACACATTATAGTCTGATCACACACTAGAATGAACAAAATGGAAGAGAATTTAAAAACAAATAAAACCCCTGAGTTGGCAGTCCCAGTCCCAGTGTGGCGCTATACTGGCGTATTGCTGTTGGTATAAAGGACCCCCAGTCGCGTTTCTTGACACACATCTGCTCATTAATTTGCTGGGTTAAAGTCCTCAGTGTTGGTGTGTCACATGGAGGATGTGCAGAATTCTTTGTAATGTCTTCATTCTCTCCTCCTTTATGACCTCCAGGGGATCTTTAACTGAGCCTACCCTTTTAATTATCTTGTTGACTCCTCTGGTGGTCCTCTGGTGAAGTGATGTCACAAGCCCAGCACACCACATCGGCCATCACAGAGTTGTTGAACATGTGAAGAATGGTATTTCCCACAATAAAGGAGCACAGTCACCTAAGGGCAAAGAGTCTGCTCTTCCCTTTCTTCTATAGCTCCTCTGTGCTTTGAAGTCAGTCCAACCTGTCATTAATGTGGACCCCCATGTACTTGTAGGAGCAGACTACCTCTTCATGCACTTTCTGAGCAGTGACCTTTCATAGGGCAGTTCTTTGGTTTTACTGATGTTCAGTTGCAGACAGTTCTCAAAATTCTCCCCCTGACTCCTCTCCTTTGTCTCATCCACCTTATCAATACCCCTGACCCCCAAATTAATGGCAGGATCATCTGAGAATGTCTACAGGTGACTTGACCTGCTGTTATATTCATAAAGGGTGATAAGAGAAACATACAGGCCTGTTCCTTGTGGTGCTCCGGTGTTGCTCAGACAGTAGATGGTGGTCTGCCTGTCTGGGAGTCCATCCTCTAGGACCCCACAGGCTCACCCACCTGCATATCTCTGAGTTTGGGGATGGCTGGGTGGCACTGAACAGACAGGACCCTCACAGTGCTGCCAGCCCCTTCTCGCCCATCTAGGTGTGCCAGTGCACAGCTTCTGGTGATGCCACCTCTGCATGGTATTAAGTGTCAATCCAGACTCTTTTTTTGTGTAGTTCCTAGTTGGCGGAGTGAGCTGCCCACCTCCATCTGTACTGCTGATGCCCTCAATGTATTTAAGAAGCAATTGAAGACCCATCTGTTCTGTGAACATCTGGCTGATTGACTGAAGAGAAATAAAAGAATGTGTGCTCAGCAAAGTTTTATTATTGTTGATAAGTCTGCTGTTCAACTTAACTTTAATGCTTTATTATTATGCTTTTTAAATGTATTAGTTATTACATCAGTTAATAACAGTTAATCTATTAGTTATTACATCAGTTAATAACAGTTAATTAATTTATTAGTTATTACATCTTTTCACTTGTGGTAATTAACTTTGGTTTACCTGTCCTACTACACTTGCTGAACAAACAGGCCCCGGCCTAACATTACTCGATTCTGTTTAAGTCGCATTCGAATAAAAGCGTCTGCCAAGCAAATAAATGTAAATGAAAATGCCACCTTTGCCAATCTCATGCATCCTCCACTCCAGTGTTTTTCCTACAGTGGGGTCCAGGTGGTCTTCCATAAGAGGACTCATGCACGTCCAGGACCAGGTCTTCATGATGGTCTTTAGTCAGGAGGTGGACCGGCACCCACCTTACAGAACATTTTCCACAGAGGACACCAGGCCCTTAAGATCTGGCCACGCGGCCATTTTCTGTATGTAGCCCCCCTCAAAGTGAAAAAGGGAATATTTGAAAGCTAAGTTGTAAAACTGCCTGCAAGGCGCTGGGAAATAGACAAGCAGAAAAAACAAAAAAACAAACAAAGCAAATGGCACAGCGTACAACCCAGTCTATGGTGGCTTAGGGGGGCTAATGTGTTTCATGAAGCACTTCTGAGACGCTGGGTGATTTATGGTAGCTCCAGTCACAATAAAGGCAACAAATACATTCAAACAAATAAATGCCATTTGTGGAGTAATTGGAGGCTGACGTGTCGTAAATTACGATGTTTTCCAATTAAATAAGCAAGTGAATGTAAAACGTTTCACAACTCACATGACAGAACAATTACGCTAAATTACATTACGAGAGCTGAATTAGTTTGCAGTGTTTATTTATAGCTGAATATCACATTTATTCCTTTCAATCGCTGTAAAAAGTCCAAATAAAAATCTTTTAATTTTATTTTGGAGGCGTAACGCACCATGCCTCAATTGAATCAAGTTATAATTACCCACTGTGTAGTCTATTCATGGAACATAACTGCCAGTTGTACTGAAAGCACAAATTAATTTCATACCCCATGAAAGAAAGCGATCCAAAGACGTACAAAACACGTTAGATGTTTTCACCATCGCAGCCATGTGATTTTTTTTCCCCATGCGTTTCTAAATATGACCTCGATGGGAGAGATGAGGGTGCGAAAAATAAGAAATACAAGAATGGGACCGTCTTGGGGGATGTGAGGGAGACGCCATTGTGTGAAATTGACCTCGAAGTGACAGACATCTGAGAAATATGACATGGGCGCTCACCTTGGCCTCTCTACTTGTCTGTTTTTGCTGCCATGCTGTGATTTACCAGTAAGGATTCTGGGAGGCCTGGACCTTCGCTTGTTCCTGTGCCATTATTTTTAGAGTGACATAAAGCTAATTAGCTGTGAACCCCCAAATCTTACTGAACCACCTGAGGGATCTGTGGTATCCTGGGGTGAACTTCTCAAGGCTGATGGTAAGGCTGTCCTCCTGGCATTGCAAGCAATCTTTGCTTCCATTTGGGAGAATGGCATCAACCCAACTGACTGGAAAATGAGACTTGACATCCCTATCTGGAAAGGGAAGGGGGATTGGCTGGATTGTGACAACTATGGGGGATAACACTGCTTTTTGTGCCAGGGGGTCATCCTCAATAAGGATCTGTGATCACTTGCTCACCTACCAGCGACCAGAACAGTCTGGTTTTACGCCAAAAAGGTCTACCATTAACCTCATCCTGGCACTGAGGGTTATCATATAGCACAAATGTAAATATCAGCAGAGTTTACATGAATATAATCACAGATTCTCTCCTTCCATCCTCCAGACCCCAGATACCCGGCAGAGATGAGGTGGGCTCCTGTTTAAACTGCACCTGGGAATGCTTCTGGTGTCGTAGTAGTGGTCATGCAGGTCATCAGGACAATCAGCATCCCTCTTGCAGCAAAAAAGAACCTCAAACATGGCTAGTTGGTCCTATCCGGGACCAGCCTGGAAGAACTCTGCCACCTACTGTGTGGAGGAATGAACTGCCTCTGGCATCCATTAGTATTTTGGGGTAAGGATCACAAAACCATCCCAGCTGGGTTGTGGCTCCTTCCATGCTATCCTTCCATTATGATCTCGAGGCTGTTTAATGGTTCCCTCTCTGTCTGTCCCAGTCGAGATGCCAGTCAATTCGCCTTGGCATCTACAGCCTTCTTAACGGTTCCTGCACATTGTTTTGATGATGAAAATGTTCAGTCAACATGAACCCCTAAATCCTTTTCAGAGGTTTGCTTCCTGTGGCTTGGGGTCTTCCATCTTGTATTTATAATTGACATTCCTATTGCCCACATGTATAGTGCTTTGCACTTTTCTGAATTCAACTCCATTTTCCCAGTGGCCGTGCCATTCTGAAGCTTGTCCAGGTCTTTCTGAATTCTCTTTGCTGCCTCCTCAGCATTATGGCATAGCGTCACATAACATTTGTGTATGTTGGGGGGTCCTGTGCTTTAGACCAAACAATGAAGGTCTGAGAAACCTGCCAAACTGAACAAGCGTGAGGTGTTCTTTTAGAAATATTCCAAGCAATTGATGCATCAGGAAGTGGTTGATGGGACACTGGCAGGGAGACGTGTACTTGGCTGGGGAATGAAAGGAGAAGAATGATCTAGTGATCTAAATTGAGAAGCTCAAGACAGTGAAATCCATAAAAAGGAGGGTGGACAACCCGGGAGGGGGGAACTGAGCTGGGAGGAAATGTGGAGGACACCAGGGATGTGCAGTCAGGAGAGGCAGGGGAGGCAGAGCCTCACCTGTCATCATGAAAAGTAAAAAATGTAATAATGATAACATAAAATAAATGCGTCCACTGGCCTTTGTTTTCTTTTTTTTTTCTTTTTTTGTTTTCTGTATGATTCCAATAATTTTGATAATTATTATAGTCAAAATTGCTGAATTAGCGCATTTCTTGTTCAAATACAGGAGAGAAGCGTGAGGTACGGCAGTGACGAGCCTCACCTCCCTTCAGACTGCGCTCTCCTCACTCACTGGGTTGATGCCTGCGATTGTCGCGTGCCTGTCGCTGTCTCTCTGTATGCCGCCAATATAATGTTTGTGGACACGTTTATCATACACCCTGACTTTCCCAGTCTGGCTAACATCTTTAATGAATGCGTGTGACATATTCAGTCTTGCTGATTGGACATAAAACCACAGTGAAAAGGCACAAGGTGAGTGAGGCAGACAGTACCGTGCCGTCCTGAAGGGGGAGCATGTGAGCCCAACAGGTACTCATTGCTGCTGTCGCAGAGGCGCCAATAAGTTAGCGTTCTCAGAAAGTCAAGTGCACTGGAGCGCTCCATTTAGTTTTACTTTTTGTTCCAACTGACTGCCAGAATGGAAGATAAAGACTTTTAAAACTAAAGGAAAATAAGGAGGACTTTTAGAAGAAAGTGAGGGATATTTTCGTGGAGAAGAATAGGCGCATGGACTTATGGAAAATAAAAATTTGATGTATTAAAATCATCAAAATTAGCATAAATTAGACATGTCAAGCAACTAAGATATGTCAAGCAAATAGTTAAATAAAGATGTTAGTCATATTGCATTTTCTAGTTAAGCTTGAAGCAAAATCACCAATATTGGGAAACTTGGAAGGATAGAACAGAAAGAGAATGACGTACAGAAACTACCCGAGGACAAAAGAAGGGGGAATAAGAACACCTGTTGTTCGAAGGCCAGAAAGCAAGGAATGATACCAATGACGAAATACAGAAAATGTTGATTGTCATGGTAGGCACGTAAGAAGCTAGCTGCAGAAAGGAGTCAGGAGATGATAACGGTTCCCATGAAATCTTGGAAAGCCAATTAATCAGGTGCAGAAGTGAGTCAGAATGGACAGCAAAGGCATTGTTTCAAACGAGGTCAGGATGATAAGAAATCAATATGTAAACTGTGATTTTTGAACTGTTCGGGGCTCATCTCGATTTGGCCGAATTGGGTTGAGTCCGTGTTAATTGTTTTATTGCAATAAAGCTATATACTCTGTTTGCCTATCCTCCGAATCCTAATAGCCTTCATTTCAGGTAAAAACCTTTTGGTGCGTCTTTTACTCCGAGATTTCGCTTCGACTTCATTTACAAATTAAGGTAAGACCATAAATGTTTTTCAATTTTATAAAAAATGGGATCAGATTAAGAAGAAAAAAAATCCAATATTTCAAAACTAAATTTTGACTTTAAATAAAATATCTTTTGTTTTTCTTGTTATCCTTTTGTTGAACAGTCTCTATTAAAATTGATTAAAACATCCAAATTAAAAGCTTTTAAAAACAACTAAATATTTCAATTAAGGTCAAAAATGAATTCCGTTAAGCTCTAAGCTCGTTTATACTTCACACTCAGAACGCGTACTCATGGCTGCCACACGTTCCCAGCATTCATTTGACTTGTCCTCTGAGCAAGACCTCAGAAATTAACGCGACGCATGTGCAAGTTGCAATACCCAGTAGTGTGATAAAGTCAGAATGTGACATCAGAGTCTCTGTTTATTATCTACATGTGACAGAAAGCTGCTTTGTGGATCCTATTGGATCGATGTGCGCACTTCGATGTGTGATGAATGGTTTGATGTGGTGAAACAAAATGCCGACATACAAATGTATTCATTTTGCTTTGATATTCAAGCGTCACATATTCCCCATCGTGATGACGTGATACATTTTAAAGGTCTCACATACCATCTTCTGTGTTGTCTTATTTTATTTATTTATTTAGCACCTTCACAGCATCAGAATGTATAATGGTGTATTTGAGCCACAGAGGAAAAAAATATGGATACCGTGAAAAGGTCTATTTTGTGATTAAAGTGGAAATTTCAGTTTAATTCTTGAAATGTCCACTTTAACCTGGTAGTTTATATTATTATTAAAGTAGATCGTCTTAAACGTCTTCTTAAAACCGACCCAGCTGTTAATCGCTAACCTGCTTCTGTGGCTTCCTCCTGACGTGACAGGAACAATAGATCGGCACACAGAACACATCACATGTATAATATTCCAGCTCTCTGCACATTTAGATTCCTTAGATTTATACTTAATATCACTTTCATAATGAAATGCATTTAAGTATGAATGTTACATTTTACAGATAAGTCGTTAACTTTGTTTAAATAATGAATACTGTTAATAATTACACATATGGGGGCGGCGCGTTAGTCTCACAGGGAGTGGTTTTCCCAGCCATGGAGTTTGCATGTTTTCCTGGTGGGTTTCCACAGTGGGCTCCGGTTTCCTTCCAAAGACATGAAGGTTTGGGGATTTGCTAAATGACGCTAGTGTGTGTGAGTTGTATTCTGTGTGTATTCGGTGTTGTATTCACTTTCCGGTGAGCTGATGTCCCGTCCAAGGATTTTGTTTCTGTCTCACGCCCGATGCTTGCTGGAATGGGCGCATCCCTGGACTGATGGATGTAATCATTAAACATACTTTTCAGAGATACTGTATGTGCCAAAGTGTCCTCTGAATTTAATGTACTAGGCTGACCCGTCTTTTAAGGCGATCGACTTTTAAGTTGACCACTTCTTAAGGCAATTCAATATGTAGATCAATTTGATATTTTATACAAACTCATTAATTTGGTTATATTGCATTTGAGCGGTATTACTTTAATACTCGTAGTTTCTGTTATTTTTGTGATGAAATTTAAACTTTTTTTCTATATCGAGGTCGCCCTTTTGAACCCCCCTGATATTTACTACGCGGTGAGGCATTTGTACTCCATCAACATTAATTATTTCCAGAGACATAATTTTGTCTATTTTTCCAGCGCATCGCGCACAAAAGCAAGGGAACGATGGGGACGGAAGGACAATCCTGACCGCTTTTATATAGTAAGAAAGAAGAAGAAGATATCGCACAATCTGGAGTAGAAAATCATCTTTTACCTGGAAAAACGAAACTACAAATCCCATCTTGCATTGCAAAATGGACTGGGCGTGTGTGAAACTCCGCGCCTGCGTAGCACTCACGGGACGGAAGGACACCCGACCACTTTTATCTTTTACCTGGAAAAACGAAACTACAAATCCCATCTTGCATTGCAAAATGGACTGGGCGTGTGTGAAACTCTGCGCCTGCGTAGCACTCACGGGACGGAAGGACACCCGACCACTTTTATATAGGAGGATGTTTCATGCAATTCACAACACAGTTAAGCCAAACATTTTCTCACCGTTATCATATCTCGCACTGCCACCTGCTGGAATCTTCCAGATTTACGTGAAGTACGTGCACAGGTATAAACAGGACAACGCTTGCGTAGAAGTAGCGTCCCCTGGAGCAGGTGTTGCCTCACGTAAAGTATAAACCTGGCCTAAGAGGGCACTGGCAACCAAACCAGAGGCATGCAGACGGGCAGCAAGTTCAACTTCAAGTGTCTTCATTGTCATACCATCCATTCACCACATTGCTGCATACAGTGGAACAAAACAACATTCCCCAGGACCGCAGCGCAACGTATGCAACACAGGACAAGTGCAGGACAGGTAAGGGACTATACTATACTGTGGATCAGGGCTTCCTAACCTGGGGTGCCCACACCTCCAATGGGTGCAAAATGGCATTTCTGGGGGTGCGACAAAGAGGAAGGCTGCATCAAGATTCGCCAGAGTTGAGTGAGGTGCGTTGTCTGACTTTATCGCTTGCAATCGATGTCTTACCCGGGGGCCGTCATTTATTGGTCATTTATTATTTTAGTGCACCTGTTCTATAATATGAAAAGAATCGAGCACTGCATGCGTGGGCAATCGTCACCTGTGAATGGGCCATAGAAACGTTCATAAAGGTGAATAATGGAATGGAATTTGCACCTTGAGACAATCTGTAGAGAATGGTGAAGTCTAGCATTGATTTCTGTGGAAGCCCTAATTGTGAAACATCACTGATTTCAAGGTTTCCAAGACAGTTTTGCCCTGGAGGTCTGAACTGGTTATGACAACACCCCCTGCTTCCACTCAGTCCATCTCTTGTGCTGGCAGTCCTGGAATTAGTGGAGCCATTTTGAACCGGGCAGTCATCGACTTGAGTGTCATTGCTTAGAGGTGTGTCAGCACACATTGCTTCACGGGGGTCTCAAATGCCCCCAGACCACAAGATTGTGGATCACAGTGCTTGATGCTTTGTGGGATTCCCCCAACACCCACCGGATCGACTATCAAGTGTCTAAGCTTCATGGGTGACACTTTGACGAGATTATTGAGATTTATAAAAGTAAATTGCTTGCTTTATATTTAAATTTTATGCACTGGGCATTCAATTTGTTCACCCACAGTACTGTATGTGGTTCAGAAATAAGAATTTTGACTTCTTCATCTTCAGATGTGATATTACTTTTGTAGGGGGTGCAAACAGAAATCAAACATTTTCCAGGGGTGCAGGGCATAGAAAAGGCTGGGAGACACTGCTGTTAAAGGTAAGTGAAAAATGCCAAACACCACCGACTCACTCATCACGAAATCTCCCGAACCATAAGGACTTGGGACTTGAAATTTGGAATGTATGTTACCCTTGGCCCATAGGTGCTCGCTAAGAAACGGTTTTAAAATTTTCGTGGTCCAAGCATGAAATTTCTTATCATTTTTTAGACCTGTTTGTATTTCTGTCCATTTTTCACGAGAGAACTACTTAACGGATTTAGATCGGGATTTTTTCTATAATTTGCTTGGACATTCCATTGATTTTGCGACTTTCTCATCGCTCTAACTATCAGAGTTCGCTTGCGGTACCGATTTATTACCGATTTACCAGGCCACGGAAAGGAGGTGGGGCACTCCTCACTCACGCATCTGCCTCAGCCTGTAACCTTAACTCCGCTTAGTTAGCGAAGGAGAGAACTACTTAACAGATTTAGATCGGGTTTTTTTCTATAATTTGCTTCAACATTTCGTTGATTTTGCAACTTTCTCATTTCGCTAAGAATCATAGTTCACTTGCGGTACCAATTTATTAGCGCCAATCCGAAAAAGACTCATCGGGCTGCGGGTTAGGGGGCCGGGATCTTCCTTACTCCTTACTTCCTTTGCCTGGTCGGTGGTCGGTAGTAGATGGCCGATCTCTCCACACTTGTAACAGCGCGGAGATATCGGTTTCTCTTTGTTCTTCAACGGCGCTTCCGCAGCGCGTTGAGAGGGCTCGGGGTGGGCCACCCGTCCCTGTCGGTTCCCACGCGCTAGCCTTTTGGACCCCCCGGCTTGATAGGCCGCAAGCTGACGCTCCAGTACCTCCAGGAGTCCCGACATGTCTTTGTATGGATGGCGCTGGACCTGCTGGGCGAGAGAGCTGGGTAAAGCGTTAACAAGGCCCTCACAAGCTACCTGCTCAACCACTTTTCTGGCTTGGGGACCCTCGGGCCTTAGCCACCGCCCCATCTTTCCCCAGAACTCGAAAGCCTGCGCTCGGGCTGGCCTCTCTGGATCAAACTTCCAGTCTCTCCATTCAACCGCCTGCTGGCCCGGCGTTATGCCGTAGCGTGCCAGGATCTCCTGTTTCAGGAGGTCGTAATTCGCGGCCTCCTCCTCGGGGAGATCGTAATAAGCGCGCTGCGCGGGTCCCTTCAGGTAGGGTGCCAGTATGGACGCCCACTCGGACCGCTGCCACTTGTTACGGGTGGCCGTTCTTTCAAAAATGCCCAGGTATGACTCGACATCGTCACCCTCCGTCATAGCCACTAAAGGTGGAGGTTTTGGAGCCTGAGTTTCGTGGTGTACCTTACGTGCTTCCGCCAACTGGGCCCTCGTCAATTCCAACTCCCGATTGGTAGCGGCTTGAGCTTGTTGTAAAGCCGCGATCTGGGCATTCATCCCCTGGAGCACTGAGTTAAGGTCCTGTCCTTCGGACATCTTCGGACAATAATCCTGCCGACTACGCCAATGTAAAAGAGTCAATACGAGACAGCAAAAAGGTTTGGGGTTTTCTGGCCCCTTATATTGTTTACAATCCAGGGTAAACAATATGAACAGTAAACAGGTCACAATAAACAAAAAAAACAGTTTCATATGCGACGCCATACTAGGCATCAGCGGCCATTTTTATATGGGAGGAGCCGGAAGTGCAGGAATGCTGGGAAGGAGGCGTGAAGGATGATGGTATTGATGACGTCATAAAAGATGTCGGAGGAAGGGCGGAAGTGGACGTACTGCGGTCAGTCTTATGGCGAAGTGTCTTTCATTCTGAAAAACAAAGAAACAAGGTTAGTACCCCGCCACGCCCCGCCGGCGAACATCTTTTGAGGTGCTTTTCAGGTCCCTCCGCGGCTTCCTATTCGCGCATGCGTGACAATAGATAGATAGATAGATAGATAGATATAAAAGGCACTATATGATGATAGATAGATAGATAGATAGATAGATAGATAGATAGATAGATAGATAGATAGATAGATAGATAGATAGATAGATACTTTATTAATCCCAAGGGGAAATTCACATACTCCAGCAGCAGCATACTGATAAAAACCAATATTAAATTAAAGAGTGATAACAATGCAGGGATATATAATACAATACAATATATAATATAATGGAGGGCAGAGAGATTCTAATGAGTGTACTAGGACTTTACGAGACACTGCAGTTCCCAAAGCACACAGTGACGGAGCTCCTCAGAACACTCTCGATGGTACCCCGCCTGTAGTATGTGGTGAGTTTTAGGGGAGATTGGCTTGCTTTCTTCAGCTGGAAATTGTGCTGTCCTTTCTTGACAATGGAGGTTTTAATTATTCGGCCAAATAAAGTCAGTTTCCAGGTGCAGAAATGAGGAATTTGGTGCTCATCCAGCACATAATCATCAGCTGATTCCCTTCATTACAGCAGGAGGAGGTGGGAGACAGGACATCCCCCTGTAGAGCTCCGATCGTATCGTGTAGAAACAGCTGGACTGCGAGAGTGGAACTTGACAGGAAGCTGTGGTTCCCCTCTGAGGTTACCACAACTACCCTCCCGGCCAGATATTGTGCTGTGGTCAGCAGCACCAAAGTTACTTATATTACTTGAGTTCAACGTGCCATGGGAAACAGGTATGGGGGCATCGCAGGACAGCAAGAGAGATAGAGAGAGAAATACTGTATACTGTCACACACGTGTGCTTGAGAGTCAACCAAAGGGAGCAGAAAATGCCAATTCCATGCCAGGCCAGGGGACGGTGGGGTACATTAAATCTCTCTCTTTTATCTCCGCAGACCAAACATGAGAAGTCATTCCTGTCCCGGCCCCGAGGACATCACTTTCTGTTGCGGCCCCGAAGATGTCACTTCCAGTCCTGGTCCCGAGGATGTCACTTCCTATGAGACACCTATAAAAATCCCTCATCCTCCTTACTTAAACAGTTCTGTTTTGGACTCTAACCTGTACATATTGTATGCAAATTTAAGCCTTTTGCAGCCAGGAAAACTATACGGGTGGCTGCCCCAAACCTTCGATGTCAGTCAGTCAGTCATTATCCAGCCCGATATCCTAACACAGGGTCACAGGGGTCTGCTGGAGCCAATCCCAGACAACACAGGGCAAAAGGCAGGAACAAATCCCGGGCAGGGTGCCAGTCCACTGCAGAACACACACACCCCAAGCTCACACTAGTGACAATTTAGGATCACCAATACATCTAACCTGCATGTCTTTGGACTGTGGGAGGAAGTAGACACGGGGAGAACATGCAAACTCCACGCAGGGAGGTCCCGGGAAGCGAACCCCAGGTCTCCTTACTGCGAGGCAGCAGAGCTACTACTGCACCACCGTGCCACCCATAACCTTCATTGTGTGTCCGGCTATTTCTTTCACAATTCAGATTTAAAGGTAGAATGCATAGAGTTAGGATGGAGGGCTGTCATCAGCCCTACATAACATTCAGCTACGGAGCATTTCCTGTGGGGACATGGGAGTTTCAGGGTTCATGCTAAAGTAGGCACTGGAGGAACTGGCAGAAGAGACAGAGAAAAAGGAGCTTCCTGGCTTTGACTATGGAGGAAAAGATCTTAGGGCTGACTGTGTTGAGGTTTAGATCAAGGTTCAGTATGCCTTATTGTTGGCTTTAGAACTACTGACTACTACAAGGAGTCACTTGACATCTTTTTAAGTGACTTGGACAGGCACTATTATTTTACAGGCTTTTATTTTTAGCATGGCGCAGGCTTGTTTTTCACTTCCTTGTTTTTTAAGGACCAAGGAGGTGGTGTTTGTGAGGGAACTGAAGAAACAAGTTTTTGTTTGGGACGTGACGACTCTGCTGGGCATTTTGACTCACCAAAGTCTAAACAAGCTTTTGGAATAACCTTCAGCGTCCCCAAACTTAAAGGAAAATAAGTTAACTTGCATGCCAGTGGTAAACACTTTAAACATATAAACATTTTAGCATTTAATTTTACATATACTGCTCAAAAAAATGAAAGGAACACTTTTATTAATCCGTGTATAGCATCAAGTCAGTGAAACTGGTGGTCTATTGATCTGGTCAGTTCAGTAGCAGAGGGGCTCGTTCATCAGTTTCAGCTGCTTTGGTGCTCTAGAGGGGCAACAATGAGAGGACCCCCAAAACAAGAATGAATGGTTTAACAGGTGGAGGCCACTGACATTTTTCCCTCCTCATCTGTTTTGTAACTCGTTTTGCATTTGGCTCCGGTCAGTGTCACTACTGGTACCATGAGGCCATACATGGACCGTACAGAGCTGGCACAGGTAGTCCAACTTCTCCAGGATCAATACGTGCCTCCCACTGCAAGATGGTTTGCTGTGTCTCCCAGCACGATTCCAGGAGACAGGCAGTTACTCTAGGAGAGCTGGACAGGACCCCTCATAGAAGGTCCTTAACCCATAAGCAGAACCCACCGGTATCTGCTCCTTTGGAGAAGGCGGAACAGGATGAGCATTGCCAGAACCTATAAAGTGACCTTCAGCATGCAGGCCACTGGAGTGAATGTCTCTGACCAAATGATCAGAAACAGACTTAATGAGGGTGGCCTGAGGGCCCGACGTCCTCTAATGGGCACCGTGGAGCTCAATTGGCATTTGCCAGAGAATACCAGAATTGGCAGGTCCACCACTCGGACCCTGTGCTACTCACAGATGAGAGCAGGTTCACCCTGAGCACATGTGACAGACGTGAAAGGGTCTGGAAAAGCCGTGGAGAACGTTATGCTGCCTGTAACATCGTTCAGCATGACCGGTTTGGTGGTGGGTCAGTGATGGTCTGGGGAGGCCTATCCATGGAGGGATGCACAGACCTCTACAGGCTAGAAAACAGCACCTTGACTGCCATTAGGTATTGGGATGAAATCCTTGGACCCATTGTCAGACCCTATGCTGGTGCAGTGGCTCCTGGGTTCCTCCTGGTGCACAACAACGCTCTGCCTCATGTGGCGAGGGTATGCAGGCAGTTCCTGGACGATGAAGGAATTGATCCCATTGAATGGCCCCCATGCTCAATCGCCTGACCTCAATCCAACAGAACACCTCTGGGTGGGACATTATGTTTGGATCCATCCGACACCTCAGACTGTCCAGGAGCTCAATGATGCCCTAGTCAAGATCTGGGAGGAGATCCCACAGGACACCCTCCATCGTCTCATTAGGACATTGTCAGGCATGCATACAAGTACATGGGATGGGGCATACAAACTACTGAGTACAATTTGGAGTTGCTGCAATGAAATTTCTGCCAGCTAAATAGACTCGCCTGCCTACCTGCTGCATCACTTTTTCCCTTTGATTCTCGGGGTGTCTTTGAATTCAGCCCTCTGTAGGTTCATCATTTTCAATTCCATCCTTTCCTTCCTAACACATTACCATATCAGTCCATATCAGTAGAGATAGCCAGCAGGATTTTTTCTCCCATTAAGATCTGAAGTGTTTTCAAAGTGTTTCTTTAATTTCTTTGAGCAGTTTATTAAGGCTCATGAACATTTCAGATGATCAGATTGAAAGCAAGCTGCATTGTATTAGTTAGGTTGAATTATACAGAAGTTTTAAGAATTGATTATTAAGGTTAGCCCCTGTATTGGTAAGTCAGGCCGTGTGTGGCTGCATGTCACTGGCGGATGATGCAGCTGCCTTTGCTTACAGGCTGGAACATACAGTGGTGTGAAAAACTATTTGCCCCCTTCCTGATTTCTTATTCTTTTGCATGTTTGTCACACAAAATGTTTCTGATCATCAAACACATGTAACCATTAGTCAAATATAACACAAGTAAACACAAAATGCAGTTTTTAAATGATGGTTTTTATTATTTAGGGAGAAAAAAAATCCAAACCTACATGGCCCTGTGTGAAAAAGTAATTGCCCCCTTGTTAAAAAATAACCTAACTGTGGTGTATCACACCTGAGTTCAATTTCCGTAGCCACCCCCAGGCCTGATTACTGCCACACCTGTTTCAATCAAGAAATCACTTAAAAGGGAGCTGCCTGACACAGAGAAGTAGACCAAAAGCACCTCAAAAGCTAGACATCATGCCAAGATCCAAAGAAATTCAGGAACAAATGAGAACAGAAGTAATTGAGATCTATCAGTCTGGTAAAGGTTATAGAGCCATTTCTAAAGCTTTGGGACTCCAGCGAACCACAGTGAGAGCCATTATCCACAAATGGCAAAAACATGGAACAGTGGTGAGCCTTCCCAGGAATGGCCGGCCGACCAAAATTACCCCAAGAGCGCAGAGACGACTCATCCGAGAGGTCACAAAAGACCCCAGGACAACGTCTAAAGAACTGCAGGCCTCACTTGCCTCAATTAAGGTCAGTGTTCACGACTCCACCATAATAAAGAGACTGGGCAAAAAACGGCCTGCATGGCAGATTTCCAAGATGCAAACCACTGTTAAGCAAAAAGAACATTAGGGCTCGTCTCAATTTTGCTAAGAAACATCTCAATGATTGCCAAGACTTTTGGGAAAATACCTTGTGGACTGATGAGACAAAAGTTGAACTTTTTGGAAAGCAAATGTCCCGTTACATCTGGCATAAAAGGAACACAGCATTTCAGGAAAAGAGCATCATACCAACAGTAAAATATGGTGGTGGTAGTGTGATGGTCTGGGGTTGTTTTGCTGCTTCAGGACCTGGAAGGCTTGCTGTGATAGATGGAACCATGAATTCTACTGTCTACCAAAAAATCCTGAAGGAGAATGTCCGGCCATCTGTTCGTCAACTCAAGCTGAAGCGATCTTGGGTGCTGCAACAGGACAATGACCCAAAACACACCAGCAAATCCACCTCTGAATGGCTGAAGAAAAACAAAATGAAGACTTTGGAGTGGCCTAGTCAAAGTCCTGACCTGAATCCAATTGAGATGCTATGGCATGACCTTAAAAAGGCGGTTCATGCTAGAAAACCCTCAAATAAAGCTGAATTACAACAATTCTGCAAAGATGAGTGGGCCAAAATTCCTCCAGAGCGCTGTAAAAGACTCATTGCAAGTTATCGCAAACGCTTGATTGCAGTTATTGCTGCTAAGGGTGGCCCAACCAGTTATTAGGTTCAGGGGGCAATTACTTTTTCACACAGGGCCATGTAGGTTTGGATTTTTTTTTCTCCCTAAATAATAAAAACCATCATTTAAAAACTGCATTTTGTGTTTACTTGTGTTATATTTGACTAATGGTTAAATGTGTATGATGATCAGAAACATTTTGTGTGACAAACATGCAAAAGAATAAGAAATCAGGAAGGGGGCAAATAGTTTTTCACACCACTGTACATTCTAGGTAGCATTTAAGTTCCTACAGTAAATCGATGGTTCCTCATGAATTAATCAAGGTAAAATAACGCGTAATATATCAGCTGGCCTTGAGTAATATCAAAATTTAAGGGTTCATTTATAAATGCTTTAGCACTTAGCACTTGCTGCCTCAAAGCCTCTCGCCTGCGTCCAGCTTCAGCAGCTTAGCTCTTATCAGTAAAGCTGCATGCTGCGCTCACCAGTAAGGCTGCTTTTGATTTTAGTCTTACTGGATGCTGGTGCAACAAGCAAGTAT
The DNA here is from genome assembly GCA_026402145.1 of Polypterus bichir lapradei. Taxonomy (NCBI): domain Eukaryota; kingdom Metazoa; phylum Chordata; class Cladistia; order Polypteriformes; family Polypteridae; genus Polypterus; species Polypterus bichir. The sequence goes on from JANRMT010062820.1 coordinate 29,567,715, forward strand.
TAACTGAACACTTCAGTTTTTCATATGTGGGTCTTCCTGGTTCCAACTTAATGATGAGGGCTGATTAATTAAAAGGGCTTCAATTTTTATTAGCTCAAGATTGGGAATTTGAGGAATGTAAAACGTGATCAGATGATGTTCATCTCTGGGCCAGGTGGCATGTACGACCTTCAAGTCCTAATGATGGTTATGAAAGGACTGATTATTATTATAGGAAAGAAGTTTACAAGGCGAGGTAATTGTTATGTAATTGTTAAACAGGTACAGTATGAAATCATTATTACGAAGATAACATGTAAAGTGAATGACAAGAATTCTGTATGAACTGGGGATGTTTTGTGATTAGAACTGAAACAAAAATTAATAGGCTCACATCATGAACTGAGACAGCTTTGTGTGCTTTGCAATTGTTTTCTATGCTGTGCAATAAATTCTGATTGCCTTTCTGAAGACTCTGCTCGTTTTTTCTGAAGATTTCTCCACAACAATTACTAGGGGTAATAGGGAGATGTCACTGCTAGTACCCCACCACCTGGAAATGTTCTGGGAATAATGGAGCGATAATTCTCTGAGGGTGTCTTCCGAGTGATGACCCCTTGTATTATCATAGTATTTCCCTCTACTCACCCTTTATCTGTTTTTCAAGGGTTAGTGTACTCATCAAGTTAGTTATCAGGTTGGTCTACTGCTGCACTTTAAGTTTAACACACACATACATAGCTATAAGCATACACACAGACCCCAACCACAACAGTGCCCTATGAATGACACCCACACAGCTGATTAAGCTCTAGCACTTTAAACCATACAAGTGCCTTAGGAATAACAGAGCCTGTCAATCTCTCAGCACTTCAAGAGACTTACTTATTATCGGCAAAAACAACATAAAATGTTTTAATGATATCTCAGACCCAAATATTAGTTTTGGTCTCCAAGAATACTTTTAAACATGCAAAGGCTCAGCATCCTTGACTACAGGCCATTTATCAGTCAAGAATGCCTTACTTTATGTCCTGTTCCCTACTATTGAGTGGAGCTCACACCCTCAGCCTTAGTAAACCTCACAGCACAGAATGTAATGGCAAACCTCCAGCTGCACAAGGTGCTCAAAGACTTATTACTTCAATCACTCTAGACATTAAGACAAAGCATAGAAAGTTAAAAGCAGCATAGTATTTATTACAGGAATAACAACACCAGTAGATCAAAGAATAATAGAAAATAGGACAGATAGTAAAGTCTGGATATATATATATATATATATAGTCTTTAGAAAAAGCTTACGAAAAAAAGTAGAGATGACAAGGATGAATGTCTCAGGCGGCTTGTGATCGAGCACTCTTAGTTGCTCATGATGATTTTATGACGACCAGTGACGTCTTTGTCCCTTCTTCTTCCTCCCTCCTTCCTTCCTTCCTTACTTCCTCCATCCTTACTCACTTACTTTATCGCTCCTCAGATGAGGCATACTTATTCTAAAATTGCACCGGAGGGGGGGTTTGCAAGATGTGATTGTTAAATGTACTGATTGGCTGGCTGTAAATATGATGAATGAATTCTCTATCCATTTTCCCCAAACAATAACACTTTTTTTGATGTTCTCGAGGTATTGGTAGATCTTCCTTTCCCAGGCTGTAAAAAAATTAGATGTCCATCCTTTCTCAGGTTATAAAGTAATTGAGCCACCAGAATGTCTTCCTTTCTTTTTTGGATCAGCTGTTTTTAAAGTGAGGTATAACTGGGAAGAAGACCTGCTTTGATTTGTCCTGAATGTAGTTCATCTGTTGTCTTGTCTTACACAAAATGTAATGGAAATATAAACCAAAATGTACAGATTTTGTACCCCACAATACCCCTCTAGTTGGCCCAATGGTACCACTGGAGGTGCATCAAGCAGCAATACTTTTCAGATTTTCCACTACCTGTGCACCCACGTAGAGGAAGATGTGCTATATGGATTAAATAGGCTGAAATCTAACAAATGATCAGGACCAAATAAAAGCTATCATGGAGAGTTTAAGAAGGTCAGTGAGTGCAGATATAAATGGGATCACCATTAGCTTTACAGAATCAGAGTGCAATTTAGGTGCTATCTTTGACACTAAAATGTTTAAAATACACATCACAAAACTTTCTAAAACATGCTTTTTCCACCTTAAAAAAGTTTTGTTTTTTTTTAAATAGGCAGAATACTGAGAAACTAATGCATTAGTAGCATTCATTACTGCAATGCGTTATTCACTGACTGTTCAAAGCATTCTTTATGTAGCTTTCAGTTAATTCAAAATGCTGCTGCAAGAATCACTACCAGATCTAGAAAGCACAAGCACATAACTCCAGTCCTCACGTCCTTACACTGGCTGCCAGTCAAGTTTAGGGCAGATTTCAAAATCCTCCTTTCAACATATAAAACCGTAAATGGCCGATGCCCTGAACTTATCGTTACTTACGAACCTGAGCGCACAATAAGATTTTAAGATGCTGGCCTGTTCATGATTCAAAGGATTATTAAAATAACAGTGGGAGGTTGAGCTTTTAGCTACTGGTCCTTGAAGCTGTGGACTAATCTGCCTGCTACTATAAGAGATGCTCCTTCAGTCTCAGCTTCTAAATCCAAGCTAAAAACACATGACTTAGTTCAGCACACCCTGACTAGAGCTGCTGGTGAGTTTTGCATACTGCATCACTGTTGGTAGTCATTTAGGCAGAAATAAAAGTAAAAACGATATTTATAATCCTCCTCTATTCTGTTTCTCTTCTCTGTATCAGGACGTGGCACGTTGCCACTGCTCTACTTACCAAGCTCTGCTCCTTCCTATGGAAAAGTCATCTGAGATGTAGGAACGCTGGGGTCATTGTATTGAAAGATTCTGTCATCGGATGTCACTATAGAATGACCAGAAGGGGGTGGGATGCTAGTTGGCTGAGGTCTCCAGGACGCTGACTGCACCTGACTTTGTATTTCCTCTTCTCTCTCACAACTGCCCATGGACCCCTAGAGGTTTATATTCCCTATTGGTTCTACTGACGGAACTTGTGTTCCCCTCCATCTGTGGTTCACAGTTTCTTGTTCAACAATTAATTAATGGACAGATTTTGTTGGGTTCCATTGATGTTAATCTGCCTCTACTTTGTTTTCTGTTTGATTTAACAAAACTATAATTATATACTGTGGCGGATCGCTGGGGACCCTTCCCAGCCAGGATGCCTGGAAGGACCGGGAGAAAGACGTTACCTTCCCACACCACGTAATGAAGCACCTGGAGCACATGCGGGACATTATAAAAGGGGCCGCCTCACTCCAGTAGTCGAGCCGGAGTCGGGTGGAAGAGGACAGAGCTTGGGTGAGGCAGCAGCAGCAGAAGAAAGAAGGGACTGAGTATTTGTCTGATTTGGACATTGTGAGGTGCTGTGTGCTGAAAGGAGTGATTAAACATGAGTTTTTGGACATCTGGTGTCTGTATGTCTGTGCACGGGGGCTGCGTTTCCACAATACGCATACGCATAAATACGTACATATATATATATATATATATATATACATATATATGTGTGTATATGTATGTATATATATATATTGGTGGCTGCTAGGGAGGTGCCACTAAGACCCAAAGCCCAGACACATTTACACAGACAAACACCAGGATCACAATTATTGCTTTTATTTAACAAAGTCCTTTTCCAGAGGCTACTTTTCCAATTTCTCAGCCCAAACAAATCCATTCCTTTGTTCCCCTTCTACTTCTTTACTCCTCCACTACTCCCAGAAAGGTGCTGCCCTTCTCCTTTCCCGACTCTGACTCCCTGGAACAAGCAGAAGGCTATCTCTTTTAATTCTCAACCCAGGAGTACATCTGCTGCTCAATCAACTGCCTCCAAGAAGCACCTCTGGGTTAGGTTGGCAGGTAGGACCACCCTGGTTGCTCAGCAGTTAATTCCTGGCAACTCCTTCTGACAGCCACCACAGAGCCTGACATGACAGCTGTAAAAGATCACAATTCCAAAGCTGCCCTGTGGCCATCCAGAAGGGACGATGCCACCTAGTGTATGAAGGAACAATCTACCCATAGTATGCAGTCTCCCATTGTCCCGTAATTGTAGCTATCCAATTGGGAAAGGACCTGCCAACCACCCCAGTCGGGTTGCTTTACCAGTCAACAAATACATTCATGGCTGCTAGGATGGCAGCTCTGGTGCATCTCCTGCAGCAGTGTCCCTCCATCTCAACCTTCTAGCAAAGAGGGGAAGACTGCAGCTTCCATTCTTGACCATCCCTGACCGGTCCATCACTTGTCTCCAGACATGACACTAATCTTGGTTACATCCAGCCAGAGAGTCTTGATTCTTACAATTGGAGAGTCCTTCGGGTGCCCATTTTGCAAACTGCAAGTGAGCATCCATGTGTCTTTAGATGAGGAGGGTCTGGCCACTCTGTCATAAAGCCCCCGATCAGTGGAGTGTTGTGATAGAAAGTGGCGCTTCTAGAACTTTCTTCATTCTCTGCACATGTTCTCTAGAGCTCAGCCAGAGTGAACATTAGGATCTTGGTCAGCTCCCTTCCCACAGGTCCTTCTTCCCTGATTGCTCATTTTGGCAGGTCAAGCCGCTCTAACAAGAGTCCCAAACTTAAAAATTATGGTGGCCACTGTGCTCTGGGGAACCTTCGATGTTGTGGCCTTCCCCAGACCTGCACCCCTCAACACAATCCTGCTGCTAAACGAAGGATTCACTTCCAGCTCTCAGATGGGGCCTTCAACCCCACTTAAGGAAAAGTTTACTATGTTACAAAAATACTTTTACAAATACATTCTCAATTCTGTTTTTCTCTTTATTATGTGCAAACGAGATGATACTTTTTTTTTTACAATTTGTACTTTGTTCCCACAATTTAAATATTTGTACTTTTTACGCAAATATTTTAAACTTTTCATATACTTTAAACACATTTTTGCCTTAATTACGTTTTTCAAAGATAAATTCCAAAGGTATGTATTGAAACTTTATTTGGACTTTTTTTTCTACTAAATTTTGTATAACTTAAAAATGACAAAATATTTAAATAAACCTTGTATTTTTAACATTCTGATAATTTTCAAATCTGTTTTGTAGTGTTTACAATGAAGGAGCAAAAGAGCTTAATTTTTTAAATTTATTTTTATAAATTGTTCTTTTTTTACATGTTTAAAATGTATTACTTTTCTATAAAAGATCTACAAATACCCTGTACCTTTTAAACATTTTAGCATATTTCTAAATATACTTTTTCATTATTCATTCTGAAAAAGTAAATGCATTTTTAAACTTTTTTACAAATTTACAGAATGGAATAAATCTTTCATAGTTTTTTAACTATAAAACAGTTTTACACTTTTTAATAATAAAATATATTTTACTATCACATTTTATTTTTTAATACAATATAAAATATTTATAGTATTAGTTCTGAAGGAGCAAAATTATTTTCAGTTGTATTTATTCAATTATTTATTTTACAGTTTTACATTTTGTGCACTTTACAAAATATTTATTTTAATTTCACACCTTAAAACTTATATTAAAACTGTTCATTTGTTAAAACACATTTGCTTCATTGATTATGACACAAGTATTTTTTACATTTTTATGTTTACAAAACATTTTGAATATTTTGCATTTTTAAATAATTTTAAAATAATTTATTCATTGTGATTTCACAACTTTCCTTTTTCCAAATTACAAAAAAAAAATTACAATTTTACCTTTTTATAGGTTAAAATTTAATAAATAAATAATGTTTAAATAGCTTTAATTTTAAAACAGTTTAAATGTATTTTTGGTTTTAGTTTGACATTAACTTTGAAGGGGTACATACACTTTTAAAGATTTAAAATATTTTTTGTAATTTTTTAATTTTTAAACCTTATTTTACACCTTTTTTTACTTTTTGTTACAAATACATTTAATATTATTTTTACATTAATTATAACAGGGCAAAACATTTTGAACATTTTTGAGATTTTGTTACTTTTAAAGTTTATTAATTTTCAGATTTTACATTTGTTTCTTCATTTTTAATAATTTTTGAAAATTGCATATGGATAAATTTCACATTTTAACAGCTTACATACAACGTGGATTCATGTACATCTGTCATGTCAATAAATGGGAAAAATTGGTAAATGCCTTAAACAGCTTTTACATGTTTCCATATGTTTATAATTTTTTCGTTTTTCATAAGTTTGTAATTTAAGAAAGTAAAAAAGCTGCATTTTTTTACAAATACATACATATATTATTTTAAACCAGTTTAAATATATTTTCAAGTGTAATTTTACATTATTCATCATGAAGAGGTCTGTGCACTTTTAAAGTTTAAATGTTTTTTGTTGCAATTTTTCAAATTTTACACTTTTTCTTTTTGACTTTTTATTACAAATACATTATAAATGCATTTTAATTATAACAGAGCAAATGCCTTTTGAAACTTTTAATGATTTTTCTTTTTTGTTTATTTAGTTTACATTTTCTGTTTTTTTAACAATTTCTAACATCTGCTTACAGATCATTTTTCTTTTTAAGCAAGTGTTAATGTACATTTGAACTTTACAAAATGTGAAAAAGTAAATAAATTTTAAACTTTACAGCTTTTGATTTTTCAGAATGTTTCACCAGTTTTTCTTTTTTAAAGATTTCAATTTGAAGAAATAAATAATATTTTTTAAATAATTTTGTTTAAGAAAATGTATTTTAATCTTAAACCAGTTCAAATATATTTCAAACTTTGTTTTACATTTGCAATAGTGAATTTGAAAAAATTTACAATTTTTCAATTTTAAATTTTTTTGTTACAAATGTATTTTGAATGATTTTGCATTAATTATAATGGCAAATGATTTTTGTTGGTTTATTATTTATTTCTAACTTTTTTAGATTTAATTTCTTTTTTTATATTATTTCTTACTGTTTACAGATACATGTTATATTTTTAACATTTAAAAAATGTGTACATTTTTATATCATTAATTGCAAAAGTGCAGATACGTTTTAAAGTTTTTATTCACCATATTTATTTCTTCTTTGCAGCACAGCCATTTTAAATGCTGTTTTAAAAGCCTTTGTAATTATGAAGAAGTAACTTCTGTGTTGAAGCTTTTCAAATTTTATATTTTCTTTTTTAATTTTTTTTTAGTTTTCCACTTTTTTTCCCTTTCTTATAATTTCTTACATTTGTTCTCTAGATACTCTTTAAAACCCTAACATTTTAAACGTGTCTTCGGTTACATTTTGGCATGACGAATTCTGAAGGGCCCGCTGTACCGTCCCATGGCTTTAAACATTTTGAGTGCTGATTTACAAGAACTGAGAAGACAGCTTGGTGGACATCATCCACCCATTACCAGCTGTTCAGTTATCTACTCATCCATCCATTTATTCTCTGAACCCATTCATTCAAATTTGGGGTCTATCAGGGCAACACTGGCAACAAGGCGGGAGCCAACGTGGGGTCGAATGAACTTTACCTGCAAATTAAGAGAAGTGAAGGATGAAGGACATGAAAGGAAGGAAATCTCACAGGACACGACATTTTTATTAACAGATTTTCCCTCTCACTGTCACCTTCTCCAACAACACACCAACTCCTGCCACCTCAACTGGAATGGCCACCACCTCTGACCATCAAGAACTGACAACCGAGTGTGAGGAGACAGGTGAGGAGACCGAACACATAAAGAGACACATAAAGAGAGTCTGGTCCTGGACTATAGGGGTCATTTAGTGAAAGACCACCTGGATATGCTGCAGTCTGCCTATCTGACAAAGACTGGAGTGGAAGATGCGGTCATCTCCACACAGCTGGTAGCACAGAGAGGGTCACAGTGGACTGAGGAAGTCTCCAGAGTCCCTCAGTTCCCACACACTTTATTGTTGTGTAGATTTCATCTGCCGTTTCTGCCTTTCCACAGACGTCATTGTCACTACCGAGGTAAGTAAACCTCTCGAACGAGGTCTGTGGAGACAGACCCACTGATGATGGCCGTGCCCAAGAGGTCATTAAAGACCTGGATCTTGGACTCCATGAGCAACACAAAGTTAGACCAGCGGTACCCAAGGACCCTCTGAAGAGACACACATGAAGGAGTCGAGTCTTTGTCTCAGGTCACTGGATAGCGTCCATGTCTCACAAGCAGGGAGCCCCAGGACTCTAAAGACTTAGACCTTCATCCTTTTGCAGATATCAGGGGCGACACACACCTATTTCCTGACCCCTTGCTCTCCTAATCCATCTGCTATCTTCATAGTAAGAGTCACCAGAGTCACATGAATGTCTTTGCCCAGGTAAGTAAACCTCTCGATCATGAGGTCGACACTGTCTCCGCAGACAGACCCACTGATGATGGCCGTGCCCAAGAGGTCCATTAAAGGCCTGGATCTTGGACTCC
>JANRMT010062820.1:29580804-29598214 GCA_026402145.1 Polypterus bichir lapradei
ATAGATAGATAGATAGATAGATAGATAGATAGATAGATAGATAGATAGATAGATAGATATTAATTTTGGTATAGTAGGCAAGATAGATAGATACATATGAAAGACACTATATAATAGATAGATAGATAGATAGATAGATATTAATTTTGGTATAGATAGATAGATAGATAGATAGATAGATAGATAGATAGATAGATAGATATTACTTTTGGTAGAGAAGATATCATAGACAGATTTACCATTTTATGTTGTCAAAAACATGTTTATTTATTTTTTTTTATTTATGTTTACACCATATGTAAACTGAACGTAGCACTCCACTATGAAATGAATATAATCTTAAATAAGCCTTTTTAATTTCTTCTGTGCCTGAGCCTGTTTCACCTGAAGCGGATGGCTGGAGTTCTTACCCTGCCTGGATACACCGAGTAAGGAAGGACTGGGTGAGAGAGTATTTTCAAGACACTGGACCGACAGAGGGCAGCCCCCTTGGGTTGCAGCGGGGGTCACGGGTTGTGGGCATGGAAGCTCAACCCTGCTAGGGCCCTTGGCCCACTGGAATTTTACAGGGCCCTATTTGGCAGCACATCCGCCATACCCTGAAGTGTTGCTAGAAAAACCTTCTTGGACACCTGGAGACCACTCAACAGCCAGAGTCGGAAGAAAGAGGACAAAGCCTGAGGAGGAGTGGAGGCGAAAGGACTAGTAGCATAAAGGGACTGTGCTTTGCCCTGTGAGCCTTGTGTGTTCGACTGTAAATTAACTGTGTGCTGTGTGGACTAAAACCTGTGTCCAGCCTGTCAGTGTCGGGGTTAAGGCAGCTGTGTGCCCCTGGGCTTCACACACCGTTATAATTTTAATTACATTAGACTTGCAAAGTTTTGACAAATATTAGAGAATAACTGAAATGAAAAGGCAAACTTTATGACAGAGAGTGGCCATTATGGATGCCAGGTGAAATGTGGCATTCTGATGGTAAATTATAGGGTGACCAAATTTTCAAAGTTCCTAACCGGGGCACTTGTGTAGCATGTACTGTATGTCCAGGCATAAAACCTTTCCTCATTTGTTTAATGACTGCTTTATATCATCATCATCATTAAAGAAGGATCAGAGCTGGAGAAAATGAACACAGATGAGCCCACACTGGTGCTTGAGGTGTGCTGTTTATGTCTTTGTTTAGATAGATAGATAGATAGATAGATAGATAGATAGATACTTTATTAATCCCAAGGGGAAATTCACATAATCCAGCAGCAGTATACTTACAAAGAAACAATATTAAATTAAATAGTAATAAAATAAATAAATAAATAAATAAATAAAAATAAAATGTTAGCATTTACTCCCCCGGGTGGAATTGAAGAGTCGCATAGTGTGGGGGAGGAACGATCTCCTCAGTCTGTCAGTGGAGCAGGACAGTGACAAAAGTCTGTCACTGAAGCTACTCCTCTGCCTGGAGATGACACTGTTCAGTGGATGCAGTGGATTATTCATGATTGACAGGAGTTTGCTTAATGCCCGTCGCTCTGCCACAGATGTTAAACTATCCAACTTTACTCCTACAATAGAGCCTGCCTTCTTAACAAGTTTGTCCAGGCGTGAGGCATCTTTCATCTTTATGCTGCCACCCCAGCACACCACCGCGTAGAAGAGGGCACTCGCCACAACTGTCTGGTAGAACATCTGCAGCATCTTACTGCAGATGTTGAAGGATGCCAACCTTCTCAGAAAGTATAGTCTGCTCTGACCTTTCTTACATAGAGCATCAGTATTGGCAGTCCACTCCAATTTGTCATCCAGCTGCACTCCCAGATATTTATAGGTCTGCACCCTCTGCACACAGTCACCTCTGATGATCACGGGGTCCATGAGGGGCCTGGGCCTCCTAAAATCCACCACCAGCTCCTTGGTTTTGCTGGTGTTAAGATGTAAGTGGTTTGAGTCGCACCATTTAACAAAGTCTTTGATTAGCTTCCTGTACTCCTCCTCCTGCCCACTCCTAATGCAGCCCACAATAGCAGTGTCATCAGCGAACTTTTGCACGTGACAGGACTCTGAGTCATATTGGAAGTCTGATGTATATAGATTGAACAGGACCGGAGAAAGTACAGTCCCCTGCGGCGCCCCTGTATTGCTGAACACAATCTCAGACCTGCAGTTCCCAAGACGCACATATTGAGGTCTGTCTGTAAGATAGTCCACAATCCATGCCACCAGGTGTGAGTCTACTCCCATCTCAGTCATCTTGTCTCTAAGGAGCAGAGGTTGGATGGTGTTGAAGGCGCTAGAAAAGTCCAAAAACATAATTCTTACAGCACCACTGCCTCTGTCCAGGTGGGAGAGGGATCGGTGTAGCATATAGATGATGGCATCCTCCGCTCCCACCTTCTCCTGGTATGCGAACTGCAGAGGGTCGAGGGCATGGCGGACCTGTGGCCTCAGGTGGTGAAGCAGCAGCCGCTCCATGGTCTTCATCAGATGTGACGTCAGAGCAACAGGCCGGAAGTCATTCAGCTCACTAGGACGTGATACCTTTGGGACTGGGGTGATACAAGATGTTTTCCAAAGCCTTGGGACTCTCCCCTGTTCCAGGCTCAGGTTGAAGATGCGCTGTAGAGGACTCCCCAGTTCCAACGCACAGGCCTTCAGCAGTCGTGGCGATACACCATCTGGACCCGCTGCTTTGCTGGCACGAAGTCTTTTCAGCTCTCTGCTCACATCGGCTGCTGTAATTGTGGGTGGGGATGTCTCACCTATGCTGGTATCAGCAGAAGGATGGTTGGAGGATGCAGGTGAGAGTGGGTTAGGGTGATCAAACCTATTAAAGAAGTTGTTCATTTGGTTTGCTCTCTCCACGTCTGTCTCGATGGCGGCACCCCGCTTCGAGCTGCAGCCAGTGATAATCTTCATCCCATCCCACACTTCCTTCATGCTGTTGTTCTGCAACTTATGCTCCAGCTTTCTCCTGTACTGCTCTTTCGCCGCCCTGAGTTGGACTCGGAGTTCCTTCTGCACGCGCTTGAGCTCATGTTGATCACCACCTTTAAAAGCCCTTTTCTTCTGGTTCAATAGGCCTTTGATGTCACTTGTAACCCATGGCTTGTTGTTAGCATAGCAGCGTACTGTTCTTACTGGAACTACAATGTCCATACAGAAGTTGATGTAATCAGTTGTGCATTCAACAGCCTCTTCAATGTTCTCACTATGTGACCCCAGCAATATATCCCAGTCTGTAGTTCCAAAGCAGTCTCTCAGAGCCTGCTCTGCCTCAGGGGACCACTTCCTGAATGAGCGTGTGGTTGTAGGTAGCGCCCTCACTCTTGGTTTGTATTGAGGCTGAAGCAGAACCAGGTTATGATCTGCTTTCCCAAGCGCAGGCAGCGGGGTGGCGCTGTATGCGTCTTTAACGTTTGCATACAGTAGGTCGATAGTCCTGTTTCCCCTGGTGTTACAATCCACATACTGGGAGAAGGCAGGTAATGTTTTGTCCAGCGTTACATGGTTAAAGTCTCCAGCGATTAGCACAAGTGCCTCAGGGTGCCGCGTTTGTAACTTAGCAACTGCGGAATGGATGATGTCACTCGCTATCTCCGCGTTCGCTTGAGGGGGGATGTAAACAATTACAGCAATCACGTGTCCAAACTCTCTGGGCAAGTAATAGGGACGCAGACTTACGGCCAACAGTTCGATGTCCCTGCAGCAATTGGAGATTTTAACGTTTACATGTCCTGAGTTGCACCACTTTGTATTGACATAGAGAGCGAGTCCTCCTCCTTTCTTCTTCCCGCAGGTACTTGCGTCTCTGTCCGCTCTAACTGTGCTAAACCCGGGTAGCTCCACGTTAGCATCTGGGATGGTAGTTGTTAGCCACGTTTCACTAAAACACAGCAAGCTGCATTCTCTGTAGGTTCTGACATTTTTCACCAGCACAGCCAGTTCGTCGATCTTATTTGGTAGTGAGTTCACATTTCCCAAGATCACAGAAGGCACCGACGGTTTATAACGCCATTTTCTCTCAAGTTGTCTCGATTTAATCTTATCTTTTATCTTTGCGCCGGCTCGGCTCCCCCGATATCGTCTTCTTACCTCGTCAGGTAAATAAGGAACCACACTGGCATGAGCATTTCTTCTCAGTGCTTTAAGCTGACTACTTGAATAGGCGATTCTCGGAGTGTAAAAATCCATGTCAAGTAGTAAAATAGTAAAAAGTGTCCAGGGAGCAATTTCACATAAAAGAAAGTGCTAGAAGTGATCAGTGAAATAGAGAAAAATAGAGATAAAAAGGTAAAAAGATAAAGTCATATACGGAGCTGCTGGAAAAGGCTGCCACTCGGATGCGGCGCCGGAAATGAAATTGATTTATTTGATTTATGTCTGCTTATTAGTCTTCCTCACGATGCTCATCAAATTTAATACAAGTTCTTAATGAAGCTTTCCCTGTTGTTATTTCTATATTACGTTTTATGGTGTTTGGTGGAAATTGGAGTTTCATATGTGCAGTTCTAAATATATTGTGAGGATGGCAGAGCAGAATTTAGACGGGCAGCCTGTTATTTTGATAATCTTCAGTTCTTGATAGAGACGTATAGCCTGTCATCGGGACATCTGGTCACCTGAGCAGATTGCAGCGAAATAGTGAATCGTTAAAAACTGCAGGTAATGGACGGGCATGTTATTCCCATGGATGATTCTCAGCTTCCCTAGGTGGTCCTGTGTGGTGAAGTTCCTGACCTCGGGGCAGCCCAAAGAAACACTGGGAGGAACACTTGAAATGTTCTCTCTCCATTCCAAAGAGGCAGTTGGGGACACATGCTGGGGATCACATGCTTTGGGGACGAAGGAGCCCATCAACAACAACAGGCCCACCAACAAGAGGAGAAGAGAGCAGTGAGACAGCATTATAGGAATTTTAGTCTTATGGATGGATACAAATAATTAAATTAAGTTTGATACACATAATAGTGCGCCAGAGCTTGCCTTTATGGCTTCTTTCCCCTACCCTAAACATAACCTTCTTGACTTGCCAATGGAGTATTGCGCAAGCAGCCAGAGACATCAACTTATACCTGGGCACGCAGTCTGCTGGTGTTTCATTAACATGTACTGGGGATCTGTTTGCCATCACTAGTGGTTGTTGGAGGTGAAAAAGAAGAAAATATGCAAAATATACAAGCTGCAGTCACGGTAACGTCGAAACTGTAAACTAATCCGTAGTTGAAGTTGCAGGGAACGTTTTTCTGTTTTAAGACGGACAAGCTCTGCTCGCTTTTACATGTGTAGGTGCGATCAGCCATCACCTCAGTCATCCCCAGAGCAAAGTTTCTGACCTCGGGGCAGCTCGAAGAAACACTGGAAGGACCACTTGAAATGTTCTCTCTCCATTCCGAAGAAGCAGATGGGGACACATGCTGGGGATCACATTCTTTGGGGACGAAGGAGCCCATCACTTTCAGACAACAATGGGCCCATTAACAAGAGAAGAAAAGAGCTTATCAATGCCAGCCAGGTTTGCTGGAAAAATTTCCAACCCATAGAGAGCTTGATGAAGCTGTGGATCAGCCCGATGAAGAATTCTGTTGACTTGTGCCCCCTTTGGAGTTTTGTCATTGTCGATATTCTTTCACCTTGCAGGTTTACTATTATCGAAGTCTTTTCCCCCTTGGAGCTTAGCCGCCATTGACATCCTGGGATTGGGGATGGTGTGGTTTAAAGTTTCGGGGTTTTGTGTGGCCATGCATATATCCTTTAAGAATATCCCCATTGGCGTGAAAACCCTACATCTGGCTGCCCTGTTGCAAACCTACTGCACCTAGGAAGGCAAGTTCCCTTGCACATTGTACCCTTAGGTGTGCGTTTCTCGAATGTGGTTGCTCTTCCACCGATGTACACACTGGAAGGGGAGTATCAGAGATGGACAATATGAATGGACAGCGTCATCGCTGGATCGACTGACAGCCATTGCAAGACAGCAGATAATGAAACCGTGAGGTTGGTTTAGCTTAAGGTAAATATTGAAGAGTAAATGTTGATTTGCTCTTTGCACAGACCTGTCCGTGCCAAAGGAGACTTCATATAACCTTTTGTTTTCTGTGCTTGCATTTTATACATTTACAGTTAAGAACATCATTTGACTTACCTGTTCGACTTAAAGCCTCTAGAGGACTGAGGCGCTGATGCGCAGCTTCCCTTCTGTTTCTGCTCTGGGAAGACTGCATAAAACAACCCACATATATTCCCTTAACCTAATCCTACTCCTAACCCTAACAGATTTAATGAAGGAGATATCATTATAGGGAAGAGGAACAGAGGAAGGCCTAAGAGAAGGTTTATGGATGTGGTGAGAGAGGACATGCAGGTGATGGGTGTGACAGAACAAGATACAGAGGACAGGAAGATGATCCGCTGTGGCAACCCCTAACAGGAACAGCCGAAAGAAGAAGATTTTATAAAGATTCAGTGCTTGTCTGTATTACTAGCCGGGATTTGATGGTGATGTCCCCCTCTATTGGAAATGCTGTAGTACTTGGGACTCCTAGTGCATGGCAAGTTGAACCTGGGAGTCAACAGAAACAAGCAGATGAGAAGGAAGAAGAGGGAGAGAGAGCTGCAGAGGATCAGCAAGTGGGTGTCAGACAGACCCCTAAGTGTGGGGGGTGGTGGGTGGTGAGGAGTGTGGGCAGGAGGGTTAACCAGACAGCTGCAAGCAAAATGTCACTGCTTTCACAGTATGGGCTGGCCAATGAACCAGAGGAACTGAAATCATTGATTTTGATGAATTGATGCTGCTAACATTTAAGTTCTGCTGGAACTCAAGTTGTATCGTATTATTCATCTCATTTGCCGCTACTTTGACATAACATATGACATGTTAATAGATAAATAAACTGAGAACACCTGCTCAGCCGTCTTGCTTAGTGCTTCAGCCTAAGCTGGTTAGAAGGGTTTGAGAGGAGCTGTCCCCTATAAAGTATCGTGTCACTTGTGTCGTGTGCTTGGATTCATAAAGCACACAAGTGCCAAAGCCACTTCCAAATAATGCACGCTAGAGGGCAATATCACCATCAAATCCCAGTGAGTAATATGGTCAAGCACCAAATCTTTATGAAATAAACACGGTTCATTGCACAAGAAGCTCTCTAGATACACGAGGCTCAGTAGGGCACACAAGGCAAAAGGGAGTTGCCAGCAAAGAGCAATCCAAGGTGAACAAATCCCAAAGCAGCAATCTAAGACAAGGTCAAAAGCAGAGCACATAAGTTAAAAATCCCACACAAAAAAAAAAGCCACAAGAACTCATCAACTCCAGGGCGCATTCATGCCTCCATAACTCTGAGAAGAAACCCCTTCTGGTTGGAGCGCTTTCAAAACCCAGGCTCTAGGAAAGAAAGTGATCATTGATGGACTGAGCTGACTGAAGGGCAGAGGTCCTTTCTGACCAAGACATATGCCAATGGACGGCGGACCTTCACCTATCAAGGCATTTTTCTTTTCATTTATCGCACACTGTTTTTGGTTTTCATTTTGTCAAAATTAAACTTGATGAGCCAGCTGAGTTCCCCAATTTTCGCATCTCTGGGCTGCGTCATTCCCCTTTACTCAACGATAATGTGGAGAGCAGACCAACCAAATTGATCCCAGGACTTAAGGACATGTCCTACTTGTGATAAGCTCGAATACACAAAGCCTGCAAGTTCCAAAGAGTTCCAAAAATGCATACTAGAGGGGGACGTCGCCGTTAAACCACGGCAAGTAATAAGAGCAAATGCAGGATCATTACAAAATATAAAGGTTTATTTCACAAAAGCTCTGTTATAATGTGACGTTCCGGAGAGCACAAAAGACCTGCAAAAAGCAATTCCAAAAAAGCATCTCAAAGTCTCAATGAAGAATCCAAAGGTTGGTCAGAAAACAAAACGAAAAGGATCATGAATCCAGTAAAAAAAAAATCACAAAAAGCACAGGAGGACACTCAACCAACACCCTAATGCATTTGAACTGAACCATCAGGAACTGTGGGATGGTGGAACATTAGAACATTAGAACAATCTGAATGAGAAGAGGCCATCCAGCCCTCAAAAGCTCCCCAGTCCTATCTACTTATTTAATACCAAAAAACATCAAGTCGAGTTTTGAAAGTCCCTAAAGTTTTACTGTCTACCACACTACTTGGTCGCTTATTCCAAGTGTCTATCGTTCTTTGTGTTACGAAAAACTTCCTAATGTTTGTACGAAATTTCCCCTTCACAAGTTTCCAGCTGTGTCCCCGTGTTTTTGATGAACTCATTTTTAAATAACATTTTGGACCTACTGGATTAATTCCCTTCACCACTTCACTTCACTCAGGTCTCCTCTTGATCTCCTGTAAAGGCTCAGCTCTTTTAATCTTTCCTCATAACTCATCCCCTGTAGCCCCTGGAATCAGCCTAGTCGCTCTTCTCTGGACCTTTTCTTCTGCTGCTGTGTCCTTTTTGTAGCCTGGAGACCAAAACTGCTGCATATGGGACTCCAGATGAGGCCTCACCAGTGTGTTAGAAAGCTTCAACATCACCTCCTGTGACTTGTACTCCACACATCAAGGCGCTATATAACCTGACATTCTGTTAGTCTTCTTAATGGCTTCTCAACACTGTCTGGAAGTCGATAACTTAGAATCCACTACAACTCGTAAGTCCTTATCATAAGGTGGACTCTCGATTTTCAGACCGCTCATTCTGTATTCAAAC
The DNA here is from genome assembly GCA_026402145.1 of Polypterus bichir lapradei. NCBI lineage: Eukaryota > Metazoa > Chordata > Cladistia > Polypteriformes > Polypteridae > Polypterus > Polypterus bichir. Next base: position 29,589,531 of record JANRMT010062820.1, read on the forward strand.
CTCACATTTTTACTTCCTATGTGTAATACTATGTGGAGGGCAGTTCCTGGTGGTGATTGGCAGGTGACCCCACCCCTTGAGGGTACCACCCACAAAACACATAGCAAATAGCCCAGGCATCTTACACACATAGAGAAAAACCAAAGAATGATGCAACTCATCAGCAAAAGTTACTGTCACTCTCGGGATGGGCAGGGAGCTGGACAGGTGATTGATGGATGTTCACAGGTGGGCAGAGCTCCGCATTCCAGGAACTTCTGGAACTTTCTCATTGTGCCTTACAAGTCCGGGAAGGCAGGTGGAGACTCCCAGGGCTTTGGTAAATACAGTAGAGCTTCACAGATAATAACGGAAGAGGACAGAAAGGGACAGGACACGTGAAGCTGGATGACGCTCAGGGATGCTGCGAGAGTGGAATAGCCTGTCCAGCTTACATGATTGTCATTTTTTATGAGGACTTTCGCATGGCTTTAACTATGGAGAGTGATTGCGCTAGAAGCACGACTTTGTGAAATAAACACGCTTAATTCCCATTCAGTGTGTGTGTGTGTCTCCGTCTTTTCATCTCAGTGCTATTTACAGTAACATTAGCCTAAACACAACAATGAAGAATGAACAAAATGATATAAAACGTGAATTTAAAACCCAGACAAGGGTGGGGTTCTTGGATTATATATAACAGCACTGTAGATTTAGATCATTGTTTTGTCTTGATAGAGTCCTCTTTGGCTCTACTTTGCCCCTTTTGTTCTCTTTATTGTGTAGACTTTATCAGAATGCCTCAAATCCCATAGACTTAGCCCTGTTTCTGAGGTATTGTACTTTAGAACTTCTCCTCACCTTCTCTTCTACATCTGTTACCTCAGGCAATCACACGGAGTAAAAGACAAGAAGAAGTAAAATTATACACTTTAATAATGCATTGCTGATAACAATCAGCTACTGAGCCCTTATGGGCAGCTCTTCCGCCACACCCATCATCAAGCACCTGGAGCACTTCTGGGATCCTTATATAAGGGGCCAGCAGACACTAATCCAAGAGCCAGAGTCGGGAGGAGGGAGACAAAGCTTGACCAGGGGAGAAAAAGAGAAAGAAAAGAAGAAGAGTATTGTGTTTGTGCTTGTGCTGTGAGACTCTGCTGGGCTTGTGGGAAACAGGGAAGGCATTTCCCACAAGGAAAAAGAAAAAAAAAATATAAAACGTGTGTGCCTTGAACTTGTGATCTGCATCTCTCTGTGTCAGGTCTGGGCAGCGGTGAGCCCTCTGCAGGCCACAATATGAATATTGGCAAATCATAACCATACAACCTAATAAATGCTAGATGTGTAGTCTTAGAAGACACACAGGCTTGTAGTTATTTAAATGTCTTTGGTCTTGGGCACAGCCAATAAGAGTGTGTCTGACTGCCTAGAGAGTGTCGATAGCGTCAAGAGGTTTACTTACCTTGGTAGTGACATTAATGTCTCTGGTGACTCTTCCTATGAAGTCAGTAGACGGATTGGGAGAGCATGGGGGGTCATCAGGTCGCTGGAAAGGGGAGAGTGGCACTCCTAATATCTCTGCTAAAGGGCAAAGGTCCAAGTCTTTAGAGTCCTGGGGCCTCATGCATGACGTCGTGTGTAAAAATCACACTAAAACATGGCGTACAGACAAAAGGGGAAATGTGCGTACACACAAAAAATCCAGATGCATAAATCTGTGCGTTCGCCAACTTCCACGTTCTTCCACTCCATAAATCCCGGCCAGCGTTAAAAGTAACGCACGTGCACTCGCCTGCTGCCCCACCCCAACTCCTCCCAGAATTAAGCCTCTTTGAATATGCAACTCAATATAAATAGCACTTAAGCTCGGCCTTCTGTGAATAGGCAATGGCAAAAGCACGGTGGTATAAACAACAAAAGGAAGTTGATCGAGTGACATAGAGCATTGGAGAAATTCAAAAGCTCAAGTTCACAAAGTCGCACAGTGGCTGAAATAAAAAAGAAGTCAGTTATCAAAGTCACCGTGAAAAGGCGAGTTGTAGCTCAGCGTCTGAGTGTCATATGAAAGCTTATTAGGGTACAGAGAAAAAAATAGGCACACAGTGGGAAAAAAGCACAAAATGTCAAATTTAATCTTGAAATTTCCACTGTAATCATGTAGTTTATTTTGTCATTAAAGTAGAACATCATAAACTTCATCTTAAAATTGTTTAATTTACTAATTTCTCAAATCCCATCGTAACTAAATTAGCACGTTAAATTCTTTGTTTTGTATTTGTTCTATGTGCTCTATGTGCTCTATGTGCGTAAATCACTACGTGCTTCTTAAACGGACTTTCTCTTCCTCCGACAGGACACAGAATCCATTAAATTCATGATATTACAGCTCCCTGAATAATTGAAATACTGAAATGTATACTTGATATCATTTTCATGATGATAAGAATTAAAGCATGTTATTAAACATGGGAACACGGTGGCGTAGTGATAGTGACAAGCTGGCACCCTGTTCAGTGATCGTTCCTGCCTCACGCAAGATGCTTACTGCGTTGTGTGCGACCTTCAATGAAATAATTTATTGCAGCAGTCCTTCACACATACTAACCCCCAATTCCTGTCCTTCCTTTTCTTTCTCCAATTACCCAATCACCACACAATCAGCTCTGTCATAGACGTTAAGCCATCTGTAAGCTTAGAATGCTGATTCTTCAAAACGTTTATGGAACATTGAAATATCTTCATAGTACATGTTTAATTATTCTATCCATCTATCCATGCAGGGTCACGCCAGTCCCAGCAAACATACAACGTGAGGCAGGAACAATCCCTGAACGGGGCACCAGCTCTTCGCTAGCGCTGCACCGCCGTGTCCTCACGTGTTTAATTATTAACAATATAGATTATTTGAATGATGTTAAAATTTTATCTGTATAATATAATAAACATATTTTGATGCATTTCATCTTAAAAATTATATTATCATATGTAAATACGCGCTTTATGAAGTGGCTCAGGTTGTACAATAGTATAACTGTAGTGCAAGTTTACAGTAAGGTGATTGTACTTATAAGTACAAACAGTTCTAGACGGAGCACTTGATGGACTGATTGAGTGCGTTTATAGTTCTTGGGATGAAACTGTTTTTGAACCGCGAGGTCCGAACAGGAAAGACTCTGAAGCATTTGTTGTATGAGAGGAGTTCAAATAGACTGTGTGCACGGCTGAGGCAGCGTGTGCTTGATGTTGTATACTGATAATTCTCTTTCCGATCAGCTGCTCTAGAACTGTGATTCCACACTCAGATGCAGTGATATAAATACTCCGAGTGGTGCAGTGAGAGTACTATGGAAAAAGATGATCCCCTGTGGCAACCCCTAACGGAAGCAGCTGAAAGAAGAAGAAGAAGAAGAAGAAGAAGGTGCAGTGAGAGTAACAACGCTAAAGCAGTTATGGTATTTAGAATAATTTGACCATTCCGTGGACCATTATATTGTTAGAGGTTAATTACAATCAGATGCCTTAAACTAATAAACAATATGCGGTTAATTTCAGTGTAAATGATAAAGCCGCGTCAGGGATGTGGATCTAAAAAGGAAAGGGAACCCACACTGGAACAAAAGCACTGCTTTGACGGTGGGTGCTGCCAGTTTGCAAATACGAGTGGAGAACTTGCGAACGCCAAGCATTTAGCTGGCGTGAAAATGTGCGTGGCTTTACACCAAGTTTAGGTTTTATACATCGTGATGTGAGAGTGGAAACATTTTTGTGCGTACGCATTATTTATACACGAGGACCCTGGTGCTTCCTGTTTGAGAGACACGGATGCTATCCAGTGACCTGAGATGAACACTGGACTCCAACTACCTACATGTATCAAAGTCCTTTTTCTTCATCTGAAGACAAAATCCTCCATGCGAAATGCTCCAACTTTTTTGTCAAAGGAAAAAAAAAAACAAAAGTACAATATTTGATTCCATATCTTGCTGGTCAATCGTTTGTAAAGTTCTTTGGTCAGTTATTTTCGGTTGTATAAATGATCCAGTTGTTCTGGGTGTCTGTTCATAGAGCCATAAATCAACTATTATTTTCCATTTCTGTTTTTATCTTATCTCTCCTTTAGCCTACAGGAGTTGACCTCGCAGTTACAATAAGCCAACTAGTTTTCAAAAAAGGCCTACTATAACTTGAATTTGACCTAGGGTTTTTCTATTATAATTATTTGTAATTGTATCCTGTGTGTGAAATTGGTTTAAAGTATAATTTGTGTGTCCCTTCATAAATCTCAGAATTGTGTCCCATACCTTCCTTGATCAATATGATATTTTTCTGCAGTTAAAGTAACTTGTTGATTTATTTGTCTTATCCAAATAAACGTTTGCTATGTGAGTTTACAAAAGACTTGTATTTCATCTCTGATCAGATCTTAGTAGTACTGTGGGTGGTGACACAGACAGCACAAGTATTTATATCAAAGGTTACTAGCTTAAGTTGCCAATGATGTGTACAACAATAACCAGAGATAGAGTCCTTATACACACAACCATGCTCGCATCTTCATGCTCTCATCCACAAAGTTTCTCCAATTTACACCCAACTGTCATCTTAAACTAGATTACCACTTGTGTTGCATTAAAACAAACAGTTATCTTGCTGAAAGTAGGTGTCAACCCTCCCTACTCCCATTAAATCAAGTCACTGGCAGTTTTCCAAGGTCACATTTTTATTGAAAGGTTTGTACCCAAGCTTCTTCTTGAGGTTTAAATCATCTGCCATCAGCTGGGATCGTTGGCTTGCATGTTTGTGAACTACCGTGCGCTTTCGTTGGCATCACTGTACAAAGAGCTCGGTAGGGTTTCATAGCCTTGGTATATTAGCCTCTCACAGCTGTGTTCATGTCGACATGTGGTGGTGTCTTGTTGAGTGGCGTTCATTATTCTTGTTGCGAGAATGTCAGAGTTTGCATTAGAGCAATGAACAAACACCAGCTCACACAGCACTGACTCTGAGGGAGTTTTTAGCCATTAAACAAATAACTGTATTGGTACAGCCTCCCTACTCCCCTGATCTGTCCCCCAATGACTTTTTTCTTTACCCGAAGATAATGGAAATATTGAAAGGAAGACATTTCGATTACATTCGGGACATCAAGCGTAATACGACGACAGCTCTGATGGGCATTCCAGAAAAAGAGTTCCGAAATTGCTTTGAAAGGTAAACTAGATGCTGGCGTTGGTGCACAGCTTCCCTAAGGTGAGTACCAGAAAGGTGAGCGTAGTGGTATTCAGCAATGAGGTATACAGTAATCCCTCGCTATATCGCGCTTCGACTTTCGCGGTTTCACTCTATCACGGATTTTTCGCTGGTTCGCGGATTTCTGCGGACAATGGGTCTTTTAATTTAAAGTACATGCTTCCTCAGTTTGTTTGCCCAGTTGATTTCGTACAAGGGACGCTATTGGCGGATGGATGGCTTAGAAGCTACCCAATCAGAGCATGTATTACGTATTAACTAAAACTCCTTAATGATATACGATATGCTTCCTGCGCGGTGCTTGATTGTTTGCTTTTCTCTGCCTCTATCTCACCCTGACATTCTCTGCACCTGACGGAGGGGGTGTGAGCAGAGGGGCTGTTTGCACAGAGGCTGTTTGCCTAGAGGATACGGACGCTCCTCTACAAAATGCCGCTTTATCGCGGTGCGTCGGCATACTTAAAAGCACAAAAGCACGTATTGATTTTTTGATTGTTTGCTTTTATCTCGCTCTCTCACTCTGACATTCTCTGCTCCTGACGGCGCTCCTTTGAAGAGAAGATATGTTTGCATTCTTTTAATTGTGAGAAAGAACTGTCATCTCTGTCTTGTCATGGAGCACAGCTTAAACTTTTGACTAAAGGGTGTTATTTCATGTCTAGAGGGCTCTAATAATGTTAACAGTGTGGGAGAGTTTATAAGGGCTTAAAATATATAAAAATAACAAACATACAAACATATGGTTTCTACTTCGCGGATTTTCATCTATCGCGGGGGGTTCTGGAACGCAACCCCCGCGATCGAGGAGGGATTACTGTATTAGCACTTTTTCTAGTTTGACTAAGCAAACTTAATTGTTAGACTTCGTACAAGGGTTGTCCGATTCACAAACTGCACACTTACCAACCCTTTATATATGATATTCCATTTCTGTTGTGCCTGATTATTACTTTGTTTGGCTCTCTTTTCTATTACTTAGGCCCAAGAAGGTACAATATTAATTATTTGTCCTGTTTCACCACCAAACAGCTGCTAGTTTAAACTGTATCTCTAAGTGTCTCTAATCCCAATACATTTGTTATATACAATATACAATAAGTTTTCTATCATTTCTCTCAATTAACTAATTAAAATCAATAACCAATAATAGTTAAATTGGATTGACTTTAACTAGTAATATGAGTGCTAATCTGATGATAGTCACTAATGTAATATTAAATATACCAGTCATACAGTATATTAGATTTTAATTAACAGTCCAAATCACACACAAACATTAATCCTTAAAGATAACTGTTCATCTTCTTACACCAAGTATCACTAGCTTTTAAATATATAAAAAAAAATATCTCTTCAAAAAATACAAATTGATTTAATTCTAAGTGCTGATCATATTATTCTAACCACATTTTTTAAACTATTCAACTTTGCTGTCCCGATTGCTATACAGGTTAAACTCAAAACAACTTAAATTCATAATAATTGTGCAGTATTTCCATTAATAAAACAATAGTCACAAATATTCCGTAACTACATGTTGCTTATGAAAAGAGTTAATTTGCTTTGCTGTACCTGCAGATAATTAACATTTCTTCCTGTATCAGCGATCGCTCAAATGCTCTTTTGTGAGACGTTGCTGCGGAAAAACAGATGGTAGATTGTGACAAAGCCCTCTTGTATGTTGAGGATTTAATATGATAATCAAGTCTTGGGCTCCAAAGGCCCAAAGCAAAAGATATCAATATCTGTAATTCCTGATCTGATGAATGAGGCTGTGGTCTGGATGCTATGCTATGATTTGGGACCTACGAGGATCTTTCAGCATCAACGGTCACCAGCACAGTTGAGTTGTTAGCAGCAGGGACCCATAATCCCTTGAAGTGAAATTTGGGTACGTTGTCCAGTAGTCAGTTGGTCGATAGCCTGGTCCACGGCTTGATCCCTTCTCTGGTAAGGCTTGTTTTTAATTAAAGAGTCGGATAATCTGTTTGTTTGTAGTCCTTTATTAAAGCTCAGTCTCCTGGTTCAAATTCAAGTGCTGTTACCTCTGATGTGCTAGGAATAGCTGTTTTATGTTAGTCAGTGTTGCAAAACTTCATCTGTAATTGCTCAAAGTTACTTATGGATCTTTGTTTTATGAAGTGTTTGGGCGTACCTCTTATCAACAATAACGTTAGCAATTAACCTGAGGGTCATTTTATCCAGTGTGGTAAATAATCAAGCCTTGACAGGTTTAGGGAAACCTCCCGTCTACAGTGGACCCTTGACTTACGAGCTCAATTCGTTCACGAGGGCTGGTTGTAACTCAAGTTGGTTGTAAGTCAAGACTATTTTTCCCATAAGAAATAATAGAAATACCCACAATGCGCTCCCACAGCAACACTTACTTAACCTTTTCATAATAAAAAAGGGTTGTATAATGTGCATAATTTACCAAATCACCAATAATTTTTCTAATGTACTAACCAAAAAGTTATAAAAAGTGCCTAGCCTACCAGAAACAACAATTTCATACTGTACTCACCATTTAATTTGACATCTTTGGGCTGCAGGAGGGGAGGAGGAGGAGAATGAAACGGAAGGTGGTTATTGTTTAGAAGGAGCCTCCTTATGCAAATCTTTTCTTTGTAAAATTGTCGAGATGGTGGATTTCGACATGCTGTACATATTAGCAAGATCGGTCACGAACGCCACTCTCATATTTCCGCACAATTTCCTTCTTCGTTTCGATTGTGATCGCTGTTTCTCAAGTTAATAATGACAGTAGTCGAGCACTCAGTTCAAAGCTGGTCGTGTTGCGAACTGCTGTAATAATACACTCCAAAGCAAGCCGGTGCTGACTCAGCCTGATGACATCATCATCTGCCGTGCCAGCCCGCTAGCTAACATCCCTTAACAATCACTTTCTTTACCTTTGTTACCTTCTCTTCCTTCCTTAGCAATTATGCGTCTTGCTTGCCATGGTCTTAGTGAATTTTGTATATATAGATAAATCACTGCACTGACCGAAATTACGTCCACAAACACATGTATCTGGACTCCGACTGACGCTTACAAATGCTCTCGGCTGTTTGTTTACAATCGCACAAGCGGATACATGTGACCACATTCGGGCCGTAACGCAAGATGTTGGTTGTAAATGAAAACAAAAATTTTGGTCGTAAATCAAGTTGTTCGTATGTCAGGCCGGTCATACAGTGGTGTAAAAAACTATTTGCCCCCTTCCTGATTTCTTATTCTTTTGCATGTTTGTCACACAAAATGTTTCTGATCATCAAACACATTTAACCATTAGTCAAATATAACACAAGTAAACACAAAATGCAGTTTTTAAATGATGGTTTTTATTATTTAGGGAGAAAACAAAATCCAAACCTACATGGCCCTGTGTGAAAAAGTAATTGTCCCCTTGTTAAAAAATAACCTAACTGTGGTGTATCACACCTGAGTTC
>JANRMT010062820.1:29608957-29621690 GCA_026402145.1 Polypterus bichir lapradei
TAGATAGATAGATAGATAGATAGATAGATAGATAGATAGATAGATAGGCACTATATAATATGCTGGAAAATGTGAGCACATCACACCAGTTATGGCATCATTACACTTGTTATCTGTGACAAGGGGTTTATAAAGCTTTACACAATCTTTCTAACTTTGTAGTGCTTGTCCACCTCCAGTCATACCTTTAGATCCTCTAATGGTGGTCTGCTTATTATTCCAAGAGTTAAACGTAAAAGAAGTGATGAGGAGACCTTCTGCTGCAATGCACCAAAAATGTGGAATCTGTTACCAATAGAGATACGCCAGTGTCACGGTGGATTGTTCGCCAATAATTCCCAAAAATGCGTTTTCAGCAGCTCCTTTTTAGTTCTACTCCTTTTCGACTACACCTGCTTGGAATGATCTCGTTCTTCGTGGACTTGCAATCATTAGAATTCTTTGAAGTCTTTCTTTTCTGTTTTTTCTGGTGGTGGCGTTTTGCACCACCACCACCACCTAATCAAAAGTCCTGTGCAGCTAACTTGTGATGCTCAAATGAAGGTGAGTGTCCCAAATGTCCACCAGACCCCCTCCTGTGTCGCAGCTTCTGAGATGAAGGCTAAAATTAATAAGGAATGACTTAGGAGCATTTTATTTGAGGTAAAATACCCACTGGGAGCTGGGTGGGCTTTTAGCCTTGGACCCCTGAAGATTTTTTTTTTTTTTTACAATTCACTGGAGCCATCTGACTTTATCATCACAGGCATCCTAAAACAATGGTACTCTATATAAGGACTCTAACTTTCAACTAATTATATGTCTATTTTATGTAAGTGTGTATGGATTGAGTTTTTGTGGTTTTTTATTTTTTCTTTATTATTCTTATGTAACTGAACTTGTCTTTCATGTATCGCCGCTCTCTCATTGCCATTCTGTAAAGCACCTTGAGCTCCGTCCACTTTATGAAAATGTGCCATATAAAAGTCGTTGTCATTGCTGTCATTCTGAAGTAGCACTCATCCGTGAGTAGAAGCAGCACACTAACGCGACACGCTCAGAAGAGCTCCTGTTCACACACTCGTGTCACGTTAAGGAAAGAAATCTTTCCATTTTATAACTCACAGAGTCAATGGAGGCTCTGATGGGGGCTCTCGAAAGACTGAGAGAGGGGTCTGAGTGTCTGGGCTTGTGAGGGTCCTGATAAAAACCAAAGAGCCAGGCCTTTAATGACCTCTTAGTGCACAGCCATCAGCAGTGTGTCTGTCTGCAGAGAGAGTGTTGACCTTATCGAGAGGTTTACTTACCTTGGCAGTGACATCCATGTCTCTGGTGACTCTTCCTATGATGTCAGTAGATGGATCGGGAGAGGATAGGGGGGTCATGAGGTCACTTTAAAGGGGTGTGTTTTATCCCTGATATCTTATAAAGGGATGAAGGTCCAAGTTTTTACAGTCCTGGTGTTCCCTGTTTGTGAGACATGGACGCTATCCAGTGAACTGAGATGAAGACTGGACTCCTTCATGTGTGTCTCTTTGGAGGGTCCTCGGGTAGCACTGATTTGACTTTGTGTTGCTCACTGAGTCTTGAATGAGGCACATGACCTGCATTGTGAAGGAGCGTCAGTTACTGCACTATGGCCATGTGGTGTGTTTTCCCAGAGGGTGATCCGGCTCATTGTTGAGGACCCGAGTGGCTGGACCAGGCCAAGGGGTTGCCCATGTCACACCTGGCTGTGGCAGATAGAGAGTCATTCCCGGAGGATTGGACTAGACCACGTGTCTGTCTGGGGGTGGGTGCCAACCAGAATCCTGAACTGTGTCATCATGTGGTGGGTGTGGCAATGTGCTGTACCAGTGGCTGCTCCTCAACCTGACCTGACCTCCCTGTCCCCGCCACTGAGAAACCCCTTCACTGTTTCACCATAATGATGGTATGAGGTCGAGGAGGAGGAGCACTGCATGCTCTTCATCAGACACAATGCTTTGAAAGAGTTCAGACCAGAGATTTTTTTTTTAAATGCCATTTGGCAAGCGGGGATTACCCACCCTAACATAAATGGTTGAGCACTCCATTCCTTCTGACAGGTTCTCCCATCTCTTTCGGAACGATCATTGGGTACTCGGTTACTTAGTTTGACCGCAGGGCCAACTGTAGGAAGAGTCCCGGTGGTTCTTAGCTTCTTCCATTATGGAGGCCACTGTGTTCCTGCTTACCTGACCTGAGCTGACCTATCCAGCTCTGGGTTGTACAGCAGCATTAAAGCGAGATCTCAAACCTGACCCCATTGCACCATCAACTTCCGGAAGAGAGGAATGACGATGAGGCTTCTTCAGCTCCGAGAGCTCTGAGCTACGAGGAGAGAGCTGAACATTTTTTCAGTTTAACCAAATGAAGATTAAGAGATGACAGGACCGAAGGGATTACGGTTATGGAAAGAATTAACCTCAGAAGATCCCAGCTGTTGCTATGAAATCAATTCTTCAACGAGAATATGGGAACACAGTTGGAAACCTGTTACGCGCAGATGTCTCATAAATTTTAGAAAGTATTTCCTTCATGTAAAGAACCACAAGCACATGGAATAAATGACCATGGATTATGATGGAGAGCAGGACACTTAGGGAGCTTCAAATCCCGACTCGGTCTTAGTTCAGACAACTGAGGTGAATACGATGGAGGGGCTCATTAGGCTGATTGGTCTGTTCTCGTCACACTTTGTGCTAATGTTTTATCTGAATTGAAATTGGACAATCTTACCCCAAAGCTTATAAAATGCTAATCAATTCAGTCTTATTTTTTTTTTAGTGCCTTTCGTACAAGCGTTATGAGGGCCTAGAGAAAGGGGTAACACTTTAGGTACTGGAAACATGGACCTCTCACTCACTCACTCTCATATAGCAAGGCTTCCTTGATATTAGTGACATTGACAAAACATCAGGACAGTGGCTATTCATCTGTGACCCACTCAAATAACCCACAGTGTCATGATGGAGACCTGTCCCTCTTGAAATTACATAATTCAATGTACGGCCTGTGAATCCTTGACATTCATAAATAATGGATATTTAAACTTCTCCACTCTTTTCAATGGCTCTCCTTACAGGCTAACATTCCCAGTCCTGCTTATCATTAAACCTCAGATATTCAGACTTCTTCTTCCAATTTATCTTTAATCTTCCAAAGGCTTCCACCATTCTTCCAACTTCTTCTCCACGTCTTCCTTTCTGGTGTCACAGCACACAATGTCATCCCCAAAAAGCCAGTACAATTGTGGTCTTTTATCCCACAACTCAACACATCCAGAACCAGATCACAGAGGTAAGGACTTCAAGATGACCCCTGGTGCAGACTTCCTCTAACTGGAATTTCATCTGTTACCCCAACCCGAGTCCTCACTCCCTCACATATCCTTCATACAATACAATTTATTTTTTGTGTAGCCCAAAATCACACAATAAGTGAAAGCAATGGGCTTTAACAGGCCCTGTCATTTGATGATCCTTGACTCTCTAAGAAGACTAAAAAAAAAAACCCTGTATGGAAAAAAATGGAGGAAATCTTGGGAAAGGCAGTTCAAAAAGAGACCCCTTTCCAGGTAGGTTGGGTGTGGACTGGGTGTCAAAGAGAAAAAGGGGGTCAATACAACACAATACACAGAGCAGAACACAAGTCATCCTCAATACAATACAAAAGTACAATAGAAAAATTACAAGTACAGAGCAGAATTCAACGGGAGATGATATCCCATAATAGGAGTCCTGGAGACGGCCATCAAGCTGCCTCCCCCAGTTGGCCATTCCACAGCTGAGTCAGCTCTGGGCCAGCCAATCCGATCAAAGGACCCCTCCACCCGACAATTCCTCCGATCCTCCATCAGAGATGATTTTACCTTAGGCAGGCAGAACAACTTGCCAGGTGGGAAGTGGCACCAAGTGCCATATTTGAGCACCGAGAAGAGAAACAGAATATGTGAGAGTTAGTAACAAATTCTAACTATCATATTACTTCTGCCTGTAGTGCTAATGACTAACAACAGAGATGCAGTCTGTACAGTTAATCAGCAGCTCTAGGCAGGGTGTGCTACAGTAAAGTTGTGAGTCTTCAGCTGGGATTTGAAAGCTGAGACCGAAGGGGCATCTCTTATAGTAGCAGGCAGACCACTCCACAGTTTAGGGGTCCTGTAACTAAAAGCTCGACCTTCCACTGTTATTTTATTAATCCTTGGAATCAGAAGCAGGTCGGCATCTTGAGATCTTAATGTGTGCTCTGGATTGTACGTTTTATCCGTACTCTTAGCTAGTTCCTGGATGGGCCAGGAATTCAACGCCTCCAAGATGCTGACCATTCAGACTGACTCTCAGCACACAGATCCTCCAATGGACCTTAGGACTGGCAGCATGATCCCTGGGGACAAAATACAATACACAGAACAGAAGAAAAGTAATCCTCAATACAATACAATAGTGCAATAGAAATATTACCAGTACAGAGCAGAATTCATAAGTAGATGATATCCCATAATACAAGTTCTGGAGACTTCGGCCATCAAGCTGCCGCCCCCTATTGGCCATTCAACAGCTGAGTCAGCACTAGGCCAGCCAATCCTCTACCCTTTGATTCCTACGATCCTCTGTCAGAAATGACTTTACCTTAGGCAGGCAGAACCACTTGGCAGGTAAGCAGTGGTACCAAGTGCCACATTTGAGTACTGAGAAGAGAAACAGAATAGGTGTGGGTTAGTAACAAATTCTAATTATCATGTTACTTATGTTTTAGTGCTAATGACTAACAGAGATGCAGTCTGCACAGTTAATCAGCAGCTCTAGGCAGGGTGTGCTAAACTGAAGTAGTGAGTCTTCAGCCGGGATTTGAAAGCTGAGACCGGTTTGGATTAACTGGAGGCTGTATAAAGAACAGTTTGAATATCCAGTGAACAGCACATTGCAGTAGTCAATCCTATTACCCCCACGCACGCACTTCTCTGGTCCTCCTTTCTCTCTTCTGCACCTCCAGACCTCTTGACCTGGCACTCAAATCAAATCAAATCAAATAGCCTTTTATTGTCAATTCACTATATGTGCAGAACATACAGGAGAATTGAAATACTGCTTCTCAACTTCATAGTATAGTAAAATATAAAAAGTATGGTATCTCACTTGGTGATGTGAGATTCTGCATATAACTTGATAAATATTTTGTATATCTTAAGATGAATATTCTTCCTAAGCTCCTTTTTTTATTTCAAAACATCCCAATATACATTAATAAATCATTTTTTAGGCAATTAGATTCGACAATAACCTCATTTATTTGGAATTCAAAACATCCACGCATCAAAAGAGCGACCCTACAAAGACAAAAGGCAGAAGGCGGCATGGCTCTACCTAACTTCCAGTTTTATTACTGGGCAGCAAATATACAGGCGATAAGAACCTGGACACAAATAGAAGAACATACACAGGCTTGGTCCGCAATAGAATTAAATTCCTGCAGTACTTCTTTGTATTCCTTGCTCTGTGCTCCAATAAACACACGTTATCGGTAATACACTAATAACCCAATTGTGCTCCACTCACTTAGAATCTGGAACCAATGTAGAAAGCATTTTAAGACGGAGAAGCTTCTATCTGTGGCACCCCTGCAAGAGAACCACCTCTTTCAACCCTCACAAACATATGCAGTTTTTAATATATGGAAAAAATTTGGAATCAACTTGCTTAGAGATCTTTATATAGACAACGTCTTTCCATCCTATGAGCAATTACATTCCAAATTTAACATTCCAGCTACACATTTCTTTCACTATCTTCAAATCAGCCACTTTGTTAAACAAAACCTTCCAGATTTTCCTCATCTTGCACCCTCATCCATGCTGGAAAAAATATTGCTCAATCTCAAGGATTTAGACTCCATCTGTACAATATATAAAATCATTTTACAATCCCTCCCTTTTAAAGATCCAAGAGGACACTGGGAAAAAGATCTTTCAATTAATATATCAGAAAAGGAGTGGAAAGTAGCAATGCAGAGAATTCACTCGAGCTCCATATGCGCAAAGCATACAATTATACAACTCAAAATTATATATCGAGCACATCTGTCTCGACTAAAACTCTCCAAAATGTTCCCAGGGCATGATCCAACCTGCGAACGTTGTAACCAAGTCCCAGCCTCACTAGGTCACATGTTCTGGTCCTGCACCAAATTCACATTATTCTGGACAAACATTTTTAATTACCTTTCAGATAGCCTTGGACTTACAATCCCTCCAAACCCATTAACAGCTGTGTTTGGTGTTCTTCCAGATGGGTTTAAAGCGGAGGAAGACAAACAAATTGTGATTGCATTCACTACACTTTTGGCACGTAGACTTATTCTCATAAACTGGAAGAACCCAAACTCTCCTCTTTTAAGTCAGTGGGAAACCGATGTGTTATATTATTTGAAGTTGGAAAAAATCAAATACTCAGTTAGAGGATCCGTACAGACTTTTTTCAAAACATGGCAGGATCTAATCAGTAATATTTTAAAATAAGTTCAAAAGGCACAGAGAATTTATTAACTTAGGTATGTCTCCAAGCCTTAAATTTAACGCCGTTTGGCTTGCTCTCTCTCTCAGGGGTGGGGATCAATCTGTTCTTAATTTTTCTCTTTGTAAAAACTTGATTGCTTTGTATGGATTGTAATAAAATTAATTAAAAAAAAAAAATATTTTGTATATCTTTATTTATAATTTAGGCAAAGCAATGTAATTTAGTGTTACTTTAGTGAGAAGCATTCATGTTTACCCACCCTTTTACGACTGAGTCTCTTTGTATTTTACGACAGAGTTGGGGGAAGGAAGTGCTTGACACAAATGTTTCTCTGATAGAGTCTTTCAATCCCCACAAGGAAGCCAGGTTACCTTAACATATAGTCTTGAGGGGGGTGGCAGGTGTTAAGATGTTCTATTTCCCCCATTGGTCTGAAGTATGGCTGTTTGGAATTGGCTTGTGTCAGAAGGCTTTAAGTACTACGACACCCTATTGGCTGTAGGGGTTGGACAGAACATCTATAAATTTACTTGCTTAACCTCTCTGTCTTACTAGCCAACATATGATGAAGAAGCATTTCTGTTACTAACATCTGATGAAGAAGACAACACAATGGAGAGCACAGCTTGGCAGCCATATTGAACAGGCTTGTGGCCTGTTCTGAAGAAAGCTGAGCACCAATGATGCCTTAACTAGAGACATATTAAGTAACAAACAAGTCTCTGTGCCGCCTGAACTACATATCAGGTTGTATGGTTGCCAATATTCAAATGTACTTTGCATATTTTTATTATTTATGAATATTATCAATAATACACTATTTTATGTGTAACTCAACTCCTGCTTGTCTTTTTACTACATCTAATTGCCTGAGGTTATAGATATAGAAGGGAAGGTGGGGATAAATTATATACAATAATACCTTATAAACAGTGGTAAGTCTGTGGGATTAGGCATTCTGACAAAGGCTACTCATTAATAATACAATAGGGGAAAGTAGAGCAATATATAATACTCTACAAAGACAAAACAACATATAAGATAAATAACATTAGAACTTGCAAAGTAGATCTGTGTACAATGTGCAGTAGTCATTAATGTAAAAGCCAATTACAGTAAAAAAAATGAGAAGGTGCATTATAGAGTAGCTTATGAGATGTACAAAAAGACAGACAGTTAGCAGCAGATGAAATATTGAGTCCTTATATAATACCAGCTGACGTAGGATACTTGGTAGATAGTGACTCTTGTTACGGTCCAGGGGCAGGGGGCAAAGGGGGAAGGTAGTGAACAGAGTTCAGCATCCTGACAGCCTGGTGGATGAAGCTGTTAGACAGTCTTGTGGAGCGGGCCCGGAGGCTCCGGGTACCTTTTCCCTGAGGGGAGGAGCCTAAAAAGTGAGTGAAAAAGGTGGGAGGAGTCACCAGCAATGCTGATGGCTCTACGGGTGAGATGTGTGTGGAAAATGTCCTTGAGGGAGGGCAGTGGGGCACCAATGATCTTACTGGCCGCATCCACCATGCGTTGCAGGGACTTCCTACAGGAGGCAGTGCAGCCTCCATACCACACAGAGATGCAGTTAGTGAGGATGCTCTCAATTGTGCCCCGGTAGAAAGAGCACATGATGGAGGGTGGAACTTGTGCTCTCCTCAGTTTGCGTAGAAAGTAGAGGCGGGTTTGAGCTTTATTGGCCAGTGTGATGTGGTGTTATCTGACCAGGAGAGGTCCTCTGAGGTGCAGGGACTTGGTGCTACTCAGCCTTTCCACAGCTACACTGTCAATGGTCAGTGGGGGGGGGGTGATGTGAATGACTTCTCCTGAAATCAACCACAATCTCTTTGGTCTTCCCCACGTTCAGGAAGAGATTGTAGTCTTTACACCACTGGACCAGATGGCTCACCTCGTTCCCGTAGTTGGCTTTGACCACGGTTGTATCGTCCGCAAACTTGACAATGTGATTGGAACTGTAGATTGGTAAACAGTCGTGGGTCAGCAGGGTGAAGAGCATTGGGCTGAGCACACACCCTTGTGGGGCCCCTGTGCTCAACGTGATGGTCTTAGAGGTGTTATTGCCGACTCGCACATTTTGTGGCCTCCCTGTAAGAAAGTCCAACACCCGGTTGCAGAGAGGGGTCTTGAGTCCCAAATGGCAGAGTTTTGATATTAGCTGCTGGGGAATGATTGTGTTGAATGCTGAACTAAAATCCAAGAACAACATTCGCACATAGGTGTTCTATGAGTCCAGGTGGGTGAGGGCTGGATGGAGAACAGCAGCAATGGCATCCTCTATGGACCTGTTTGACCTGTATGCAAACTGAAGCGGGGCAGAATTGGACTTAATGCTCTGCATAACCAGCCGCTCAAAGCATTTCATGATGGTAGAAGTCACTGCTACGGGCCGGTAGTCATTATAGCTAGACGGGAGGGGCTTCTTAGAGACAGGAATTAGGGTTGTGACTTTAAAACATGTGGGAACAACAGCTTGATCCAGGGAGATGTTGACGATGTCAGCAAGGACATCCTTGAGCTCCTCAGCACAATCCTTCAAAGCACGACCAGGTATGTTGTCTGGTCCGACTGCCTTCCGTGGGTTGATCTTAGAGAGGGTTCTCTTCACGCTGGCTGGGGCCAAACGTATGGCCTGCTCGCCCCGTGGGGAAATGGTTTTCTGTGCCGGTGAGCTCTTTTGTGTCTCAAACCGGCCAAAGAATTCATTTAGGCGGTTAAGTAGTGTGATGTCACCTTCACAGGTCTGTGGTGGGTGTACCCTCCGAAGCGTAAGGCAAAGTGAAGCACGAAAGAAAGAAATCTCTCAGTCCAAAAGTTTGTTTTAAAAATATTTAGTGAAAGTTAAAAGCAAATAATCCACAGAAGAATAAAAGAAAAAATAGTTACACACGTGGAATAAAAGGCAAAAAAAAGGGAAAAAAATGTATCTTCTGTAAACTTAGCTTTTCTTGAGAAACTTTAGTTGCTTCTGTACTTAAAGGTTCCTTATTTCTTCTTCTTAAGTTCTTCTTCTGTACGCCTTAAACGTACGGTTCAACACTTAAATATGTGCTGTTTTACAATTTATTTTACACATTCAAAAAGCCCGTAGGCGCGGGCACGAGCATGTGCCCAGGCAAGGTCACATGCATAAGCATGAACAAGGCTTAAAACCGTATGCCTCTACACCTTACACATGGCACGGCTGGTCACAAACTGAAGAATAATGTTTACTCAAAGCTGTTAGAAATGACAGGAATATACCAATGGAATTCTAATTATGGGGGTTATAGGAACCTCCCATAGATTATGCATTGTCCATCCATCCTCTTCCGCTTATCCGAGAACGGGTGGCGGGTATAGCAGCTTGAGCAGAGATGCCCAGACTTCCCTCTCCCCGGCCACTTCTTCTAGCTCTTCCGGGGGAATCCCAAGGCATTCCCAGGCCAGCTGGGAGACATAGTCCCTCCAGCGTGTCCTGGGTCTTCCCCGGGGCCTCCTCCCGGTTAGACGTGCCTGTAACACCTCACCAGGGAGGCATCCAGGTGGCATCCTGATCAGGTGCCCTAGCCATCTCATCTGACTCCTCTCGATGCAAAGGAGCAGCGGCTCTACTCTGAGCCCCTCCCGGATGACTGAGCTTCTCACCCTATCTTGAAGGGAAAGCCCAGTCACCCTGCGGAGGAAACTCATTTCAGCTGCTTGTATTCGCATTGTCATCTTGTAAAATATTCATGAATCTTATAGAACTAGGAAAATGGCTCTTACAGTGGGGGTTTGTAATTAGTGAGGGTTTGGATGCAACGCCAGAGAGACTGTACATCTCTGGTTTTGCTAAAATGTCCAGATATTTTCTTGCTGTTCTGCTTTTTTGCTTCCCTGATGTCACGTGACAGGTTGACTCTGGCTGTTGCTAGTCCTGCAGTGTCACTGGCCCTAAAAGCTGCGTCACGGATCCTCAGAAGCCTATGGACCTCTCCTGTCAGCCATGGCTTCTGGTTAGCACGAACAGTGATATTTTTGTAATGGGTGACAAGTGACAAGTGTATGCTGTAACCACCTCAGTGTACTCCTCAATGTCTGTGTGGTCATTGTAAGTGGCTGCTTGTTTGAAAATGTCCCAGTCTGCAGGGCTAAAACTGTCCCTCAGAGCACAGGAGGTGCCCTCTGGCCACACACGTACCTGCTTTTGTGTTGGTCTGATGGTTCTCAGTCTGGGTCTGTATGCAGGTCTCCACATGATGGTGATGTGATGTGATCAGAGAGACCTAAGTTCGGAGTTGAGGCCTTGTAGGCTTCCTTTACAGGTTGTGTACGCCAAATCCAGTGAGTTGTCTCCTCTTGTAGGAAAGTCGACATGTTGGTGTAATTTAGGCAATAAAGCTTTTAAATCTCCATCATAAGTCTTCTCCAAATCATTAAACGCCGTATGCAAACCTTTCCGTTTCTCTCGATGAGTTGTCTCATTGCACAGACGGCATCAGGTGTTCCTCTCCCTGGCATAAAACCAAACTGCTCTTCCCTAATTCTTCTCTCTGTAACCCTTTCCCAAACTTTCACTGTGTGTGAAATCAAGCTTATCCCTTTGAGCTATGGGTACTGACTGAAAGAACGAGATCGCGAATACAAGCGGCTGAAATGAGTTTCCTCCGCAGGGTGTCTGGGCTTTCCCTTAAAGATAGGGTGAGAAGCTCAGTCATCCGGGAGGGCTCCGAGTAGAGCCGCTGCTCCTCCGCATCGAGAGGAGTAAGATGAGGTGGCTCGGGCATCTGATCAGGATGCCTCCTGGACGCCTCCCTGGTGAGGTGTTCCGGGCACGTCTTACTAGGAGGAGGGCCCGGGGAAGACCCAGGACACACTGGAGGGACTATGTCTCCTGGCTGACCTGGGAACGCCTCGGCGTTCCCCCGGAAGAGCTAGAAGAAGTGGCCGGGGAGAGGGAAGTCTGGGCATCTCTGCTCAAGTTGCTGCCCCCACAACCCGATCTCGGATAAGCGGAAGAGGATGGATGGATGAAATTCGGTTTGGTTGCTTTTGCGTGATGGGTGCCCAAAAAAAAAAAAAAAAGACAGGCGGATAAAGTGCAGCAAAGCAGGTAGCGTTGCTCCCTGATGGACACGGTGGCCACGGGTTCAACTCTCAGCTGCTCTGACTTTGTGTGGATACCTTCCACCATTGCTGGTGAGTATATTGAGGTTGCAATCTGTAAAGACCTTGAGGATGGAAAGAGTGGCACACAGTGGCACCTGGAGAGGTCCTCCATATGTCAGCGAGGGAGGACAGTTTGTCCTCTGTCTGTGAGCCCTAGAAAGACGAAATAGCAAGGGGCAACAGATGTGGCCAGAGGAAAAGTATGCAGTATTCTCCAGGTGGGTAGCACTGCTGCTTCACTGTAAGGAGACCAAAATTTGTGTTCCAGGTCTTCAATGCAATGAGTCTGCATGTTCTCCCTGTGTCTGTGTGGCTTTCCTTCAGGTGCTCCAGCTTCTTCCCAGTGTTTAAAGACATGTAGGTGAGGTGAGATGGCAACACTAACTCGGCCCTCGGGAGTGCCTGATGTGTGACTGGCGCTTTGACCAGGTTTGTTCCTGCCCGGTGCCCAAAGCTAGCTGGCATAGGCTCCAGCCAAGCACCTAATCCCTGTGACACTCAATACCCAAATCCAGATTATACAGGTTGGAAAGTGACATTACATCCCCCAGGATGCTGGTGGGGCAGATGACAAAGCAATTATGACACCATAAAGGGTAGGCAAGAAGCCACAGAGCCAACTGGAATCATGAGCTGTTAGCTGTGAAGGTTGGGAGCAATTCAAGAGTGAGCCTGCTAGAGACTGGCAGCAGGCCCAGCCATTCATGAGGGGGCAGTAGGAGAGACTTTGGAAGTCATTTCAGTGCCGGCTTTGAAAAGATCTCAGGAGCAGATTTAAATGGAAACGAGGTGCAAATGAGCGGGGAGCCGAGAGGACCAGCTGGCAGGAGAAAAAGGAGGAGGATCGACAGGGAGAGTAAAGGAAGGGTGCGCAGAAGGAAAAGAATGAGGGGGCCTACATACACCTCTGAGGTGGGCCTCTGTCTGGCAAGCATACAGAGTTTAAGGGGCTTTTGAGTATGTTGTTACATTTTGTCCATTGTCTTTAGTCTCAGTTCTGAGTAGTGAGAGCCATAATGAAGAAAGAAAAAGAGATAGATAGATAGATAGATAGATAGATAGATAGATAGATAGATAGA
>JANRMT010062820.1:29634957-29647782 GCA_026402145.1 Polypterus bichir lapradei
GGGGAACAGCCATGGGCTGCACACTACGTCCCTCGGAACATTTGGTGGCAGCCTCCCTGGCGCCACAATCCTGGAACACCGGAGCTCAGTCTTTTTGGGCTCCATGGCTACCACCAGGGGGTGCTGCATGGCTTCCTGAGCCCGTGTGGGCGGTGATGCAGTCACACTTGGAAGTACAGGCTGAATTAGGTCAATCATCATCTGGAACACTATAAGAGGAGCCTGCAGCCACTACTCAGGGCGCCAGAGTCGGGAGGAGGAGGACAAAGCTGCCTGGGAGGAGTGGAGATAAATTCTTTCAAACTCACTCACTCACTATAAGCATTCCACAGATTTTATATTAACAAATTATAAATGTGCCATATCGTTTAAGACGTCTTACTCTGTGCAGGGCAAAAGTTATTTTTTCCTACAATGCTCACAGACCTCAGCAATATTTCACTTTTTATTGACGAGGATGGAAAGGATTAGAAATGAGGACAACAGAGGGTCCACTCAGGTTGGACAGGTGGGAGAGGTGAAATTGCGCTGGTTTGGACATGTGCAGAGGAGAGAAGCTGGCTATAATGAGCAAAGGATGCTAGGGATAGAGCTGCCAGGCAAGAGGAGAAGAGGAAGACCTAAGAGAGATGACAGGCAGGTGGTGGGTGTGACAGAGCAAGATGACGAGGACAGGAAGATATGGAAGAAGATGATCCGCTGTGGCGACTCCTAATGGGAGCAATCGAAAGAAGAAGATGGACCATTATCATAATTCCAGTGGGTCACAAGTTGACAGACATACTTGGGTCGCATTGCCTTTGCATTGTTTAACTTGAGCCAAATGGTTCTGAGCCGCCTTCCAGAAGCTTCTCACAATAAGTTACTAGAATTTTGGCCCACTCCTTGCAAACTGCACTGGTGTTAACTGGGACAGGCCAGCACACGCTTATTCAGTTCAATCGGATTGAGGTCAGGGCTTTGTGATGGGCCCCTCCAATACTTTTGACCTTGTTTTTTCACAGCTTTGGTGGTCTGCTTATCCTTGTCCCTCCTGCATCCCCCACAACACGATTAATACGGGAGGGAAAAATACCAGGCACTCTTAATGTCCACAATGAATGGGCTAATTACACCACCAGAGAATGCCCTTCACTATAACTTCACTGTTAAGCACTGCTGTGCTCTTTTTTGGATTTCTTCCACTCAGAAACTGAGAAGATCTACCAGCCACTTTCTTCTTCTATCCCTGTACAAAATGGGTTACTTTCCTTTATCACTCATATTCCCTTACCAATCACCTTATTCTCAGAGTTCAGTTTTCCAGCTGAAAATTATATCTCGCAGCTTATAACAACACCGAATTCTTCCACTTGCCACTTGGATCCAATACCTACAAAACTTTGTTAAGTCCTGTTTATCACATACAGTCGTATGAAAAGTCGCCAGCCCACCTCAGTGTTACTTTAAATGTCTCTAGTTAAATCATCATTTTAAGTCAGCTTTCTTCAGGACCAGCCGCATGCCTGTCTCAATATGGCTGCTGAGTTGTGCTTCTCAGTGTGATCTTCTTTTCAGTCAATGGTGTGTGAGATGCTCCTTCATCGTGATGGTGTGAGAGAGAGGGAGGGGTAAAGCAGCCGAATTTCTATATTCTCTCTTCAAATTCTTACACCAACAGGGCGTCATCCTGCACAATGGCCTCTGATAGAAACAAATCCCAAACAACCATAGCTCAGACCAATGGGGGCACACACTGCCTCTCACAGCTGCCCCCAAAACCTTTTGTTGAGCTGATGCTCGCCAGTTAGGCTTTACTGTGGGGGTTGATTAAGAGAGGCCTGCAGAGAATCCCATGCCAAGCTGGTATATGCACTTCCCCTGACCCTGTCATAAAATTAACTATCCTGACTCAGTCCTAAAGATGGAGAGGGGGGGACACTGATATCACATTTGCTTTGTCTAAGATTCAAAGAAAGACATACAAAATATTTATCAACTTAAATACAAAATTTCAAACCACCTCAAGTCAGATACGGTTGTGCTTGAAAGTTTGTGAACCCTTTAGAATTTTCTAGATTTCTGCATAAATATGACCTAAAACATCATCAGATTTTCACTCAAGTCCTAAAAGTAGATAACGAGAAACCAGTTAAACAAATGAGACAAAAATATTATACTTGGTCATTTATTTATTGAGGAAAATGATCGAATATTACATACTAGCCAACCCACGGCGTACCATACGCCGCATAATCAGGCCGGTTTTTTAATGATTTTTAAGCACAGGGAGAAAATTAACATTTGAAAAATCGGTAATGTAATAAATCAGCAAGAAAAGCAACATTGTAACAATGCACGGAACGAACCAACACACAATCGTCCGTGACTGAAAACTGGCGGAGCGCCATCGCGCCATCGCGCCTTCTCCTCCCATCACTTGAGTCGTTGACGTCTTTGCACAGTCCAGATGCACCTGTGACTCACGTAGACTTTTCATTGCTCTGTGCGGTGTTGGCTGCTTTTCTATATATAATCCACCAAGACACCCGACCACAGTAGTAGTGAGGTGGGAGGGGTGTGTGTACAAAGCGAAGGGACGTTACCAGTGGGAGCGTATGAGTCGCACTTAGTGGGAATTCCACGGTTTGCAACCCGAATGGGGTTCAACGGCTTACCCACGCCTCTTTGTGCTGGGTAGACACACGGTCAATCTGATGTATAATTATTTATTGAATGCTAAACACTTCTGGAAAGACACGGTTGTCTAAAACGGGTTGGTGTGAGAATACAACAGTAAGTGAATGAAAAGATGGAACTCTGGAGAGAGCAAAATACAACACAATAGTGAACCCGCGGTATAACAAACGCCGCATAATTATTTACTGATGGTTGAACACTTCTGGAAAGACACAGTTCCGTAAGGGGATAGCAGTGGATAAACCATGGGGTCACAGTTCATATTGAGAACAGAGATACGCTTGCAAGCATCTCCCCTTGGATATATGCAAATATCGCGTTGTGCCGGAGGAACCCCGTCTTCACCTACAAAGATTGCAGCAACATCAGTTTGACAGGACGGGGCGTTATACGTTCTCATATCCAGACCTGGATTTTCCATGAACACCATTCGTACAGCAGTAACAGGGTTACCGTGAGTGAAAATGTCATGCATTTGCATGTAAGACTGTGCGACGGGATTAACCTGTCATATCATGTTGTCTAGTTGAAGCAACAAAATGTCACTGCAAACGCTATCACATTCCTTTTGCAAACGTTGAGTGGTAGCCTCAGCAGAATCGAAGATATATAGCTGACCGTATTGTGGTGACGTGTCAGGATTGTTATATAAAGGAGAGACCTGGTGATAAATTTCACCGTGGATTCTGAAAGCATACGGTCCATGTCCAGATGGTTGAGCGATGTGTGCGCCCATTGACACGAAAGCTAAAGCAGAGTTGTATTCCCTGATATGATCACAGCAATTTCGGGACAGTGGGTTCTTGCCAGTCAAGAGGTCTTCTAATAAAAGAGGGGGTTTGGATAGCGGTGGCAAAGACACCTTGCCGGCATGACAACACTTAGTGGAATGTCCAGATTTGTTGACCTCTGCTGGCCAATGAAGAGCATCGCAAGAAGCACATAGTGCGGTAGGTAGGCCAATGTTATGCTCTTGGAAGTGAATGGCGGAATCTTCTTGAAAAGCTGCAGAAAAGTGAATGCGATGTTTGTGCATGAACGATTTCGTGCTGTGTTGACACTGAAGGGAGTTGGAATGAGTTGTGTCGAAGCATTGCTGGCAATGTTCACATTGCATAATTCGTTCAGTGGAGTGTGTTTTTAAATGCATGTTGAGAAATCTCTGCACTCGGAACTTTTTTGAAAAAATCTTGCATTCAAAGATCTGTTTGGAATGCGTTTGTTCAGTGGAGTGTGTGTTTAAATGTGCTTTGAGATATTTCTGGCGTGTGAAGGTTTTGGAGCAGTGTTGACACTGAAAAGAATTCATCAGGGAATGTGTTTTGAGATGGTTAGAAAGGTATCTGCGTGCGTGAAAGTGTTTGTCGCAAATTTTGCATACAAATCTTTGTGTTGAATGGATCTGCATATGGTTGTGGAGATCCATCTCACCTGTGAAGTCCTCGTTACAAAATGTGCAATTGAAGGCGAGAGTGGAATGAGTTCATAAGTGTTTCTTGAGAGCACGAGTTGGATTGAAGCATTGTTGGCAATGTTCACATTGCATTATTCGGTTAGTGTGTTTTTTTAAATGTGCGTTCAGATATCTGTGCACTCTGAAGCTTTTGGAACAAAAGGTGCATTGAAAGTCCTGTGTGGAATGCGTGTGTTCAGGGGAGTGTGTCTTTAAATGTTTTTCAGGAAGAGGAGAGTGGGCAGGTGACGTCACATTAGTGTGGCGAGCAAGTGGGTGTGCACCCTGTGTGCACATACCGACAGAGTCAAAAGATGTCACCGGAAGGTTATCACGTGGGTATTTGAGAGGCATGAGAACCTCGCAATGCCCATGATCCAAAGGACCGCTAAAGAGCAGGGATATGAAGAGACGCTGGACCGGATTGTAAACCAGAGGAGAGGCATGAGGACGTTCTTGGAAGTAAATGCTGATAGTAGCTGGAAGGATTTGGGACATTGCCACAACTTCTGCCTCGCCCCCATAGAATCCGGACGTATTCATGTAGTCAGCGTATTGTTGAGCAGACTGTATAACAATGCCTCTGCGACTAACAACAACGGACACCACGTCACCGAAGTTATCCCAATGTTGGCAAACCAAGGTAACAGCCATGTTACGAAGTTTGAGAGCAGCAGTTTCGCCAATGACATTTTTCCAAAAAAACCTGACTGACAGAAACAAACAGTTACCTGAAGCAGGAACTTCTATAACATTGAAAGAAGTGTTGTTTCCATGAAATACATTTGAAGCGGTAGCCATGGAGGGCAAAAGAATAGTCAACGTGGCTCACAGCTGGATTTGGACCGTAGCACAGACCAAAGCGAGTGAGTATGTGTTTGATGAGCTGTTTGAGTTGGCGGCTAGTGGTCTGAGGTGCGTTCCTGAGCACGTGGGAGGAGGGGTAGAGTCTCTGGGCGTGGCTTCGTTGTTCCTTTCGCATGGTTATTCATGGTGGACGCGGTCGGGTGTCGAAACCGAAAAGAATAATGAAAAGTCAACGTGGCTCAGACGTGCATGTGGACTCCTAGCACAGACGAAAGGGACTAACTGGGTGGTTGGTGAGTTTTTGCGTCCAGGCCCATGGGCAGGCAGTGTGAATGCCTAGAGAGCGAGGGTAGACACGGGCCGGTGAAAAAGGAGTGTTGGTGGGCAGGGAAACATCTTCCGTGTTCCTGCAGGAGCATCTAAGAAGATGCATGTTTGTCGCGGATGCGAATTGCTGTATGTGGCGTGTAAAACAGTCTGCCATGGTGCACGCGGTCGTGCGTCATAACCGAAAACTCGGTTTTAAAAGACTGCTTACTTCATTGTGTTTTAACCTCAGTTGTAAAGGATCGTTTTAAGGATCCCATGTGATACCCCTCGCAAACTGTTTTACACGCTGCATATGGCGATTCACCTCCATGAGAAACATGCCTCTATGAACAGTCAACGTGGCTCGGAGGTGCATGTGGCCTCTACGACAGACGAATATAAATGACGCCGTTTTTTCTGTATCGTCGCGTCCGAGTTGGTGGGCGTGGCTCTGCGAGTTGTCGTCGTATCCAATGGTCTTGGAGTTGGTGGGCGTGGCTCCTTCCTGCATGCGCCATAGGTGTCTCACTTGTCAGCAGCTTAGTGAATCCACGCCCCTTCCGCCGTGCTTTCCATGGGCGTCTTGCCTTAGTGAATTATATATATAGATTTGTGAGTGGCAAAAGTATGTGAACCTTTGCTTTCAGTATCTGCTGTGACCCCCCAATAACTGCAACTAAATGTTTCTGGTAACTTTTGCTCATTCCTGTACACCGGCTTGGAGGAATTTTCGCCCATTCCTCCGTACAGAACCGCTTCAACTCTGGGATGTTGGTGGGTTTCCTCACATGAACTGCTCGCTTCAGGTCCTTCCACAACATTTCGATTGGATTAAGGTCAGGACTTTGACTTGGCCATTCCAAAACATTCACTTTATTCTTCTTTAATCATTCTTTGGTACAACGACTTGTGTGCTTAGGGTCGTTGTCTTGCTGCATGACCCACCTTCTCTTGAGATTCAGTTCATGGACAGATGTCCTGATATTTTCCTTTAGAATTCTCTTATATAATTCAGAATTCATTGTTCCATCAATAAAGGCAAGCCGTCCTGGCCCTGATGCAGCAGAACAGGCCCAAACCCTGATACTACCACCGCCATGTTTCACAGATGGGATAAGGTTCTTATGCTGGAATGCAGTGTTTTCCTTTCTCCAAACATAACGCTTTTCATTAAAATCAGAAAGTTCTATTTTGGTCTCATCATCCACAAAACGTTCTTCCAGTAGCCTTCTGGTTTGTCCACGTGATCTTTAGCAAACTGCAGATGAGCAGCAATGTTTTTTTTGGAGAGCAGTGGCTTTCTCCTTGCAAACCTGCCATGCACACCATTGTTGTTCAGTGTTCTCCTGATGGTGGATTTATGAACATGAACATCAGCCAATGTGAGAGAGGCCTTCAGTTGCTTAGAAGTTACCCTGGGGTCCTCTGTGACCTCGCCGACTATTACACGTGTGCCTTGCTTTTGGAGTGATCTTTGTTGGTCGACCACTCCTGGGGAGGGTAACAGTGGTCTTGAATTTCCTCCATTTGTACACAATCTGTTTGACTGTGGATTGGTGGAGTCCAAACTCTTTAGAGATGGTTTTGTAACCTTTAACAGCCTGATGAGCATCAACAACTCTTTTTGTTAGGTCCTTAGAAATCTCCTTTGTTCGTGCCATGATACACTTCCACAAACGTGTTGTGAAGAGCAGACTTTGATAGATCCTGTTCTTTAAATAACACAAGGTGCCCACTCACACCTGATTGGCATCCCATTGATTGAAAACACCGGACTCAAATTTCACCTTCAAACTAACTGATCATCCGTGAGGTTCACATACTTTTGCCACTCACAAATATGTAATATTCGATCATTTTCCTCACTAAATAAATGACCAAGTATAATATTTTTGTCTCATTTGTTTAACTGGTTTCTCTTTATCTGCTTTTAGGACATGAGTGAAAATCTGATGATGTTTTAGGTCATATTTATGCAGAAATATAGAAAATTCCAAAGGGTTCACAAACTTTCAAGCACAACTGTACTTTGAAAACGTCCAGCTAGTTATGGAGTCTGTGGCCTTGTCCTCCAATGGTTTTCTGTGAAGGGCTTTAAGTCAGAGAATGCATTCATTACTCAGAAATTTCCGCCGGGCTCTGGGTTGGGGCCGCTTCTTTTTCTCATCCACATCTTCCCAATAGTTGATATCTCTCAACTCCATGGCATTAACTATCACTAAAATGCTGATGACACACAGCTTTATCTGTCCACTAAATCCACTCCTGTTTTCCCTTCAAATACTCTTATGGCAGGTCTCCAATTAGATAGCAATGAAACCGCGGTGCTCCTCGTTGGAACTAAATCTACACCTGCTAAGGTTAACCGTTCTTCCATTTTAATTAACAACACCATCACAAACCTCTCTTCCCAGGTTAAGAGCCCGGGCGTCATTCTCTCATCCCCCTCTCTTTTTCATCCCATATAAATAACGTTTCTCTGGCTGCCTTCTTCCATCTCCGTCATCGTCCCGTTCTTGCACAACACAGTACTGAGTTATCGGTTAATGCCTTAGTCACTTCATGTATATATTACTGTAATGCTATTCTATCTGGTATCCCTAAAAGACGTATCCATCACTTACAACATATACAAAATTCTGCTGCTAGAATAATTCCCAGTTCTAAATCCACTGAACACGTCACACCGATTCTCTCCTAACTCCACTGGGCCCCTGTTTACTCCCGAATACAATTTCAAATACCGCTGTTAACATTTAAAGCTCTCCATAGTCTCGCTGATCTCTGACAGACTTACACTCCCCTCTCGATCCCTCAGATCCTCCTCAGCAGCTTCACTTCCTCTGCTACACATCAAGCTCTGTTCTGTGGGAGCTCCAGCGTTCTCTCTTAGTGCCCCTCAACTCAGGAATTCTCTTCCCTCTCATATCCGTCAACTCGACTCAATAACACAATTTAAAACTGAGCTCAAAACTTACCTCTTCAAACTGGCACACCAACTTATGAGTTTATCACTGCGATGTCTGTTACTACTTCTGTACCCTTGCTACTATTTGATTTTATTGTCCTATTTGTTTTTATCTTTATTACTGTTGTTTAATTCATTGTAAGGTAACACTGAGTGCTAAGTAAGGTGCCTATTAAATAAAATGTATTATTATTATTATCACCAGTAACAGCGCACTGCCTGATACCATGCAGTGAACCCACTTGACTTGAGTGTTCATAGTCTTCCTTCTCTTTCTCTGTACGTTTAGCATTCGTTTGCTCAGAGGTTGATGCTCTTGCTGCTTCCTGAGCAGCTCTTCTGTTCTCCAGCCTAGCGGCCCGCTTCTTTTCTTCTGTCGCCGACATCTTTTCGTGTTAAAACTGATTAAGTCAGTGTTTGTATTGTAATTACTTAGCACATTTTCTTTAATTTTTAACTTAAGCTGGCACTTAAGTCTTCAATCTGCCTCAAGAATGATTTAAGATATGAAGAGGAAGGGGAAGTGACGGCGAAGGTGGTATGGATGAGAACAGCACCCGTGAGAACCTTTACTAGGAAAAGAAAATCAAAGTACATCACCCCAGTCTGAGCGTCACTACACTGGTTACCTGTGTCATTTAGAATTGACTTTAAAATCCTGCTTATGGTTTACAAAGCCTTAAATAATCTGCTCCATCTTTTTATCGGAGTGTCTGACACCTTACACTCCAAATCGTAACCTTAGATCTTCAAATGAGTGTCTCCTTAGAATTCCAAGAGCTAAACTTAAAAGAAGTGGTGAGGCGGGCCGCCTTCTGCTGTTATGCACTTAAAATTTGGAGTAGCCTGCCAATAGGAATTCACCAGGCTGATACGGTGGAGCACTTTAAAAAACTGCTGAAAACACATTACTTTAACATGGCCTTCTCATAACTTAATTTTAGTTTAATCCTGATGCTCTGTATATTCAATTAATTATTATTACTATTCATGGTGGCTCCTACTTTCTCTTCTTTTCTTTTTCTAGTTTTCTGCGCCACCACCACCTGATCAAAGCACCATGATGTCCCTATATTGATGGATTAAAGGCCAGAAGTCCACGCGACCATCATCAGTCCTACCATGAAATCCTTGAATACCATGAGGACTGATTAAGGTCATTGAAGTTAGGTAGAAGGCCTAGATAGGGCTAGGTGGTCTCGTAGCCTCGGACCCCCTGAAGATTTTATTAAGCACAGTAGAATAAAAGTCAGAATTACAACGTGTGCAGGATTGAGGAGTTGCTAGAATCCTCGTCGATGTTTCACCGGTCTCATTCACCCAACCTTTGTAAAGAGCTCCCAGTGCATTTGTTGCATGTTTGGTAAAAATATCAATAACCAGCTGGCTAGAAACTTTGTGGCCGCCTGTCCTATCACTGATCACAGCCTCAAAGTTAAACATCAACACATCTTTGCTGTACTCACAGACAGTAATTGATCAACGATGAAGAGCTCGGTGTACGTCAAGTCCGTGTGACATTCGTGATCTGAAACACCAGCCATAAAGGACAGAGTGCTGGAGGTGATGATGCGAGGGTATCTATGAGGAAGTACCAAAAGGATACGACCAGAGTGGAGTGCATGATATTATTGATCGTGACTTTCAGAAAGCATTTGATGAGGTGCCACATGAGAGGGTGGGCATCAAACTAAAAGAAGTGGGAGTTCAGGGTGTGTGGTGTGTAGATGGGGGCGGAATTGGCTCAGATACAGTAAGCAGAGGGTGATGATGTGAGGAACCTCATCAGAATTAAGATCGCTGCCCAGCAGGGGTCAACGCTGGGGCCGCTGCTATTTTTAACAGATACATATAAATGATTTAGATAGGAATATAAGGAACAAGCTGGATAAGTTTACAGATGATACCAAGATAGGTGGATTGGCAGATAATTGAGAATCAGTTGAATCGTCACAGAAGGACTTGGATAGCATACAGGCTTGGGCAGATGGAATTTAATGTCAGTAAATATAAAGAATTACACACAGGAAGTAAAAATATGAGGTTTGATTACACAATGAGAGGTTTGAGAATTGAAAGTCCACCTTATGAGAAGGATTTAGGAGTCGTAGTGGACTCTAAGCTATTGACTTCCAGACAGTGTTCAGAAGCCATTAAGAAGGCTAACAGAATGTCATGTTATATAGCGCCTTGATGTGTGGAGTACAAGTCACAGGAGGTTCAGCTGAAGCTTTATAACACACTGGTGAGGCCTCATCTGAAGTCCTGGGTGCAGTTTTGGTCTCCAAAAATGACATAACAGCACAAGAGTAAGGACAGAGAAATTCAGCAACTAGGCTGATTCCAGGGCTATAGGGGACAAGTTATGAGGAAAGGCTGAGACTTTACAGTTTAAGCAAAAGAAGACTAAGACGAGACCTGTTTAAAATGATGAAGGGAATTAGTGCAGTTGATCGAGACGGTGACTTTAAAATGAGTTCATCAAGAACACGGGGACACAACTAAAAACTTGTTAAAGGTAAATTTCGCACAAACATAAAGATGTTTTTCTTCACAGAGAGAACCACAGACATGTGGGATAGGTGACCAAGTAGCAAGGTCGACAGTAGGACATTACGGACCCCCAACACTCGACCTGATGTTATTTGGTAAGAATTTAATGAACAGGACTGGCGAGCTTAGTTGAACTGAATGGCCTGCTCTCATCCCGATTGTTCTAATGTTCTAACAAGACCTCGCCAGTCTCAGCATCTTCAGAG
Source organism: Polypterus bichir lapradei (assembly GCA_026402145.1). Lineage (NCBI taxonomy): Eukaryota > Metazoa > Chordata > Cladistia > Polypteriformes > Polypteridae > Polypterus > Polypterus bichir. The sequence goes on from JANRMT010062820.1 coordinate 29,645,933, forward strand.
AGCAATTCAGATGTTAACACTAAAGGTCACAGAATTCTAGCGAATGACTAGCAGGACAAAAAGGTGTTTTGCGTGTTTCCGATTGTATGTTGTGTACTCCATTTTATGGGTTACGTGTAGATGCCACACGGGCTGGACGGACATCCCGGCCAATTAAAGGAAGCAGACCCAGAAGGAAGAGATGGACGGACAGCCCCTATAACAGCAGATATATCACTAGGGAACTGTTATTCCCCCCAGCACACTAGATGGCAGCAGTCCCAGATATCCACACCCAGTAGGAAGCATGTCAGGAAATGTAGTCTGGCAGGGCAGCCCTGCTGGGGTCACGGGGTGCCGCAAGAGGGCGTTGCAGGGAAACAAGCTCCCTACTCTGATAATGGACTTCCGTGTGACCCAGAAGTACTTCCATCGGGCAATCGCCCTGGCACCAGAAGTACTCCTGGGTCTGTAATAAAAGGGACCGCACTCCCTTATTCAGGCGAGTCGGAGCTGGGTGGCAGAGAGGCAGCACTCGACTGGAGGAGGGCAGTGCGGTGGTGAGGGAGTATATTGTGGAGAAAGAGAGACCAGTGATTTTGTACTTTGTGTAATACATTTTGGAAGTATTTCAAATTAAACCTTCTTTTATTTGGATAAAGGACTTTGCTTTTGTGACTCTATTTCTCATAGTTTCAATTTATCAACATTTGTGTTTTCAACTGTCCTAGTAACGTAACCACCACGGACGTTGAGGACCCCAGTGCTGCTACAGCAGGCCGATGTAGTAATCGGAGAGGTGGACGTCACGGAGGTGTCCACCTCAGGCTGGTTGAACACCAGACCTGCCGCAGCATCTTGAATCATCTGCAGGTCGCTGATGTTCACTGCCATTCATTTCTACTTCGTTCTTGGACCCTTCTTGGTTTTCCTTTCTCAGGATTACTTTGTTGAACAGGAATGGTAAGAGGATGCAGCCCAGACGCCCAGCCTTGACATTCTGGGCCTCCGTTTGCTACCCTGACTGTCGCTTCTTGGTCGACGTATGACAACGTGCAATGTCTAGTGAGAGGGGCGATGATCCCGGAGGGCATCCGTGTTTAACTCTTTGAGGGCTGAATATTTTTTCGGGGGCTGGTAGAAATGCACAGCAGAGCAGCTGCCGGCCAACTTCACGCAGAGCTAAAGTCAAATCATGGCAAGAGAGCGAAGCGAATGCACAAAACAAAATACTTTGTACAGAACGTTTTGCGTATTATTGCTGACTCTGCACCATCTATTGGAATGTGTTTTGCATGTAGTGGAAAAAACGCATTGCATTTGTCATTCCAACATAAGGCGCACCACAAATATCTTTTAATAAAATGCTTTACTGCAAATGTTTGCAATGTGCCAACTGTTGGAGTGACAAATGCAATGCATTTTAAATCACTACAAATGTTTGTGATGTCCATCTGTTGTAATTACAAATGCAATCCATATGTGTCTGTTATATGCATATGGGATTTGGAAAAGCAGTGATAACGTTTCTGATGTGCCATCTGCTGGAATGACAAATGCAGTGCATTTCATTTCCACAAATGTTTGGGATGCACCATCTGTTGGAATGACAAATGCATTGCATTTCATTACTGCAAATGCTTGGGATGCACCATCTGTTGGAATGAAAAATGCGGCGCATTTTATTACTACAAATGTTTCTCATGTACCATCTGTTGGAATGCCAGAGACATAGCAAAAAAATAGACGAACAGATACACAGATACACAGACATCTATCTTTTTACTAGCTGTGCTACCCATCTAAGACCGTTTGAAATCTACATAAGTAATCAACACAGACCTCAGCGTATTCTGCGTTAACTTTTGCAG
>JANRMT010062820.1:29666732-29678252 GCA_026402145.1 Polypterus bichir lapradei
TTTTTTTCATAAACAAGCTTAAGGCAACACTTCAAAGCTTTGATTAACTTTTTGTAATACACTACATTTCATTGTCACACAAGTGGAAAAAACGGCTAAAAGAATATTACAGAACTTTTTTGGACAGCAAATACACCTGAATGCCAACAAAGCAATCATGTGCACATGTCCATCTCTAAACTGAAGTTACTGTACTGTAACTGCCAGATTATCAGTCATATATCACAAAGTGATAAAAAAAGGGAAACAGTAGTGGAAGCTCAGTTAAGAAGTGAGGTGATGATTAGTTAGCAGCAGGATTGTTTCATGCCAAGAAAGCACCACAGATGTGACGTTTGCTCTGAGGATGTTGATGGAGAAGTAGAGAGAAGGTCAGAAGGAGTTGCATTGCGTCTTGGTGGACCTGAAGAAAGCAAATGACAGGGTGACTGAGAAGAGCTGTGGTATTGTATGAGGGAGTCGGAGTGGCAGAGAATTACGTAACAGTTGTACAGGATATGTAAAAGGGAAGTGTGACAGTGGTGAGGTCTGCAGTAGGAGTGACGGAGGTGGGATTACATCAGGGATCGGCTCTGAGTCCTTTCTTATTTGCAATGACGATGGACAGGTTGACAGACAAGATTAGACAGGAGTCCCTGTGGACTGTGATGTTTGCTGATGACATTATGATCTGTGGTGAGAGTAGGGAGCAGGTTGAGGAGACCCTGGAGAGGTGAAGATATGAGAGGAGAGGAGTGAAAGTCAGTAGGACCACCAAGACACAATACATGTATGCGAATGAGAGGGAGGTCAGTGGAATGGTGAGGATGAGGGAGTAGATTTGGCAAAGGTGGAGGAGTTTAAATACTTGGGATCAACAGTACAGAGTAATGGGGATTGTGGAAGAGAAGTGAAGAACAGAATGTAGGCAGGGTGGAGTGGGTGGAGAAGAGTGTCAGGAGTGATTTGGGACAGACGGGTATCATCAAGAGTGACAGGGAAGGTCTACAGGACGGTAGTGAGACCAGCTATGTTATATGGGCTGGAGACGGTGGCACAGGAGACAGAGCTGGAGGTGGCAGAGTTAAAGATGCTAAGATTTGCATTGGGTGTGACGAGGATGGACAGGATTAGAAATGAGGACATTAGAGGGTCAGCTCAGGTTGGACGGTTGGGAGACAAAGTCAGAGAGGCGAAATTGCGTTGGTTTGGACATGTGCAGAGGAGAGATGGTGGGTATATTGGGAGAAGGATGTTAAGGATAGAGCTGCCAGGGAAGAGGAGAAGAGGAAGGCCTAAGAGAAGGTTTATGGATGTGGTGAGAGAGGACATGCAGGTGATGGGTGTGACAGAACAAGATACAGAGGACAGAAAGATATGGAAGAAGATGGTCCACTGTGGCGAACCCTAATGGGAGCAGCCGAAAGAAGAAGAAGAAGAAACAGGCTTGCTATGCACACAGTCGGTATTTAAATATATTTAAATATAAGAATCATTCCATGTCAAATCAGTCAGTGGCCTGCACCATTTCACACTCAAATTCTAGAATAATTGCCAGGTGTACCCATATTAGTCATGAGAGACCCTGTAAGAGCCATAAGTTCACAGATACAGCCAGTTTACCGAGGGGAGGAGGAGTCTCATTTTATTCCAATCAAAATTTCACAAATCCATAGCTCAAGAACTAAACTGCCAAGCAGATTCAGTCTTTGCACGCTGGTCCATTAATTGGTATAGTATGTGACGAAATTAAAACATTTGTGCCAGAGGACCCTGTGTGGTCAAAGCAGCCCTTTGAGAACTGACCAAAATTGAATTTGAGTTTTTGGCTTATCTATGTTTAGGGCTCAGAAACACAGATTTGTAACCAACACAGACTTTTGATTTCTTTTGTCCTTATTCAGATAACTATACAGGCTTTCTGAAAAAGCAATACACAGAAATGTAACTGTATCAGGGTTTGAACAGCAAACCTCTCAAATCCAAAGAATCATTTTGGATTTCATTTTCAGAGCACCCTAACCAGTGGCATAGCTCGCTTGCTGAAGGTCCCTGTGCAACGCCCTGAGGTGGGCACTTCTTGTCTGGCACAACTCTTAGTAATTTATTCTCCATTAGATCCTCAGGGCCGGCTGGGCAGTGGTGTCAAGGACCGCGTCACTATCATAATCACACGCCTGGTGACAAACAAACCAGCTCTCCAAATTGAATTTGTAATAACTTTTTTTAATTGCTTTATTACAGCAGCTGTAAGTTAGCAAAAATAAAATAAATTGTGGGAAAGGAATATGGGAGGTGTGGGTAGTCGTAGTAGTCGCTTTTCCAAGACAACTTTGTGAAGAAAGCTGATTAAAATGTAACATAAGCTAGAAAGTAGAAACCATTCTGTGCTATAAAATGAAGCCATTTCAATTTGCTACAAACAGCGGCTGACAGGATACTATGACACCATCGACATGTTTTACACAAGTTCTGAGAAAATGGACGTCATAAAGTGAGGCGTCAATGGTTCCAAGAAATTTGCCTTTTGGTAGGGAATTGCTTGGTCATCTATATTGCTTGTTTGTCTTCAGTCTTTTCTCCATTTTGAACGGTTTCAGCAGACAGCACCTGATCTGAAGCCGTTGTATCATTACTTCCAGACTCAACCATTTCATTCGCTGCACTGTCCGCATAACCTGCTAGCGGCCGTTGTGACGATTCACCAGCATCAGCGTTCTCAGTTTCTACCGCTGGCCCTCACTCAGTTTTGAGAAAGGTAGAAATCTCGGTAAGCTTAGCGTTCTTCAATTCCTGCCACTCTTATAATGTTTGCTGGATCTGCTGCTACTGGCCGATATGGCGTTGTATGGCGAGAGTATAAAAAGCGTCAAATTGTTCAAATATTTGCCGTTTGCTGACTAACGGGGACCATAACTTAACAACAGAATTACTATGATTTACAGTTTACGAGTTCAAACTTCAAAAACTGTTGACATCAAAGCAAGGCACAAAAGTAACAATTATTTACGATAATAATGTATATTTACACTATTCATGTGACATCCTTCAAAACTTCTTCCATTCACGTCCGCTATGGCACACCAAAGGTCACCAAATTTGGGAATGTGCTCTTCTCTGTAAGGAGGACTGGGACGTGTTGTCGCTCCAACCCTCCGAACTCCTCTAAATTTGTGTAAACTGTGGGCCTGCCGAATACGTCACATCATCATGGATTGGATTGGACTTGCATGGTGATGGTGCAAACATGTCACTGAAACTGGGAATTAATAACACAATGAACTGTGCAAATGATTTAAGTTATTAATTTTTTTTTTATTTAATGTAGACGACCCCCCCAAACTTGAAGGCCCTTGTGCTTTGCACAATCTGCACAATCCATTGCTACGCCACAGTAACGAATGTTTACTGGATAACAAACGATACACTTAACTGTAACGTGTTGTTTGTGGCATGCCCAAACGTTTCAAGACTCACGCAAACTAACCAACAATGCCTTTGCGCTTCTGCAAGAACTAAAAAGAAGAAGATGAAAAGTGAGAAAATCGTGCATATCTTGGATATGAAATATTAACTCACGTTCACTGAGGCAGCCAGCTCCTTTGCAAATTTGCGGCAATTTTGACATACCGCATCTGCAAATGGCAGGGCACAACTGACGTACATTTGTTCAAGCGTGCATGCGCATCGCTCCCTGTGCGTGCAAAACAGAACTACATACGCTGGAATCCGCTAAGTGGATTTTACTAGCGATACCACAGACGTAGGGAAATTAAGTACATGTTGTCGTACTATCTACGTTGAGTTTATTCCTTAAAACTGTAAGATAATCGAACACAAAATGGTATGTAGGAAAGAAAATTGAACAAAGACGAAGAAACACTTTTTGCAGCGAACGCTTCAGTATACCATCGATTTATCCCACTCCTGAAGGTGTCCATTGTGTAACGCGTGCCAGTGTGGCTGATAGACGGAGGGGCGGCAGACGAGCTCACGTATAACAGGAGACACCTCTTCATCCTGATGCCCAGGCTCTTCTAATAAATATTCCCATCTTGTGTTTTTTTTCTCATTATTACCGTATTACTATGATCAATATTGAACACGGGTGTAGAGAAAATGTGTGCCTTATTTTATGTGTGTGACAGGAAGGACATTAAAGAAGCTTGAATGAAACACGGGGTTGATGATCAGTGACAAGTGACAGCAGGTGTCTGCTTTGGGTAAGAAGACGTGAATGGAGCAGGGAAATGTTAAATGTGTCAGTGACTGGGATTGCCTAACTGGAAGGTGGTTTAAGAATACCAAATCGACAAACGCTCAGTCTGTTAATAATTCAGTTTACATCAATAATTTATTCTGCTCTGCTGCAACTTCGAGCGACTTCTCATTTACTGATCCCTCGCCAGCCTTTGACAAGGTGCATTCACAAGGGACGGATTTTGCCGATAATTTTGAATGGCTTTGCTTGAGATGTGCTTATCAAAGCTGCTACTTCTTGACAGTACTTGAGTGATCATTATGTCCACCTCTCGATGAATTCGCAAAGTTTCTTTACAAATTTGTTTTTTCTCATTAACGCAGAAGTCCCGAGACTGCCACAAACTGCAGATGATGCTGTCAATTGCACTGATTTGGTTTTGAAGACATTTGTAATTAGTTACGCAGCACACACTTTTGCTCTTATTACATTTTGGAAATCAACGATACATATCAGCTACAGATCTAAAATAATAGGGAGTGACCTCCCCTCAACTGTCTCGTATACTCAGATATGGGGATGGATATTTGAGGAGTAAACCGCAAGACAATGATTATATTTTTATATTAGGTACATTGAATAACCATCAACAGCAAATCAAATCAAATTAATAATACATTGAACATCCATCCATCCATCATCCCACCAGTTTTATCCTAATTACAGGGTCACGTGGGTCTGCTGGAGCCATTCCCAGCCAATTATTATAAAAGTAAAGTTGAATAAATCGGAATATTCAGCTGCATGAATTAAAAGGTAAAGTACCACTTCCGGTTAGCAAAAAAAGCTCAAAAGTTGACAGAAATCTAACCCTAACCCTAACCCTAATACTTGTATGCAAAATTTAGCTGACTTGAGAGAAAGCGTACTCGAGTTATCGTGTTCTCACACACACACACACACACACACACACACACAAAGACATACCATATATACTCACGTATAAGTCGGGTCTTGAAACCCGAAAAATCATTCATAAAATCAGACCCTGACTTATACACCCTGTAACAAATTGACTCCAGACAGTCACAAAGGTTTGGGTCAGCCACTCGTATGATATGATCCTGGCTGCAAAAGGTTTGGAAAAGTGAGTTGTTTACAAGACTTGAGTCCAAAACAGAACTGATTAAGAGGAGGTAAGATGGCGGTTTTAAGGGCTAGAACAGGAAATGATGTCATCCATGCCGGAACCGGAAGTGACGTCTTCGGGGACTGGAAGAGACATCATCCGTGGCACCGGAACCTGATGGGATTTCCCAGGAATGGTCTGCAAGAGACTGAGAGAGACAGTCGGCACACTACGCCACCCCCTGGTTTGACACAGTATTACAGTTACTTAAGCCCCTTAGCTGCCTCCTAATTGCACGTGTGTGACAGCCTATTCAAAAATTTGACACCCATTTATTTTTTTAAATTTTTATATCTTTTTGCCTCCTCCACTCTCACATCAATTACTCTGACACATTGAATTTTGTTGCAGCGGTGCAGTTACCAATTTTTTTCGCCACTTCAATGACTTTTAATTTAAAACCAGCTTCATATTTTCTTCTGACCAAAGGCTTCATCATAGATACGGGATGCTCTTATGATAAAGGTGTATGAGGTCATGAGATACAAAAAACACAAATCAGTGCAAACGTCACTTTGGAATAGTTCAAGTATTACCGTATGGTCACGTAGGCACAATACATAGAATAAAAAGGCGGTGTGCTCCATGGTTACTCTCTCAGGTGGGCGTTAGCATATTGTAATCTATTGGACCAATAGTGTGAGATTTCCACAGTCAACTTATACGACTGACATTAAAAAAAACAGAAATTAAACTATAAAATCAAGCCCCGACTTATCCACAGGAGAACGTAAATGTGAGTATATACGGTAATTCCAAAAATGGTACTTTTCGGACTCAGGGAGTTCTAAAACTTCAAGATTCATCATGATCTCAAAATTGAATTTTTGGACAATTACAGTACAATACTTTCCCTATACTTCGTATACAGAAAAGTCAGGGAGGTTTAAAACATCAAGATCCATCAAAATCTCGACATGGAATTTTTGGACGATTACAATACTTTACCTATACTTTGTATACGAGAAAATAAAAATAACCAAATAAACGTCTACTTAGGTGTGTCTTGTGCAGATTCTGTTCTGATTACCACGTCGGCTTTGTAAACTCTAACGTGAAGCGTCTCCCTATGGGAGGTAGTTTCTGCAAAAAAATAAAGAAAGAAAGAAAGAAAAATAAAATAAGAAAATAATAATTCAGTCTCTCTTTTGCAATTTCATTTTAAAGTCTGCACGGAAGAATGCAGCAAAAATTAAAATTATAATGAAATAACCCCATTTGCGATTTCATTTTCAAAGTCTACACGCAAGAATGCTGCAAAAATAAAAAGTAAAACGCATTTTCACTTTACATTTTCAAGTTCTTAACATGCAAATAGCATGGGTCAATGGGCAGGCTTTGCACCTCGTTTTCCCACAATTCTTTGTAATTCTGTGTAATGAGAAGTTGAACAAAATTACACCTTTTATTACTAACTAAAAAGATTACATTATGCAAGTATGAAGAAGGGGCCTAAGCTGCCTTCAAAGCATTCGACCTCCTATCAAAATCTCGCACGATGGTGCTTTAACATTGTGAGCTAAAGGTGGCCGGGGGACTGACTAACCAATATTTATTTATTTTTTTATTACCAAATGAAACACAATACAATACAAAACTCTCGTAGAGGATATAAATTCAACATTCAAAAAAGTATAAACAGCATTCAAACTACAGGGGGGCTAGATAAATTTCACAGTATACAAAATAGCAGTAGATTGTTGTACCATGTTAGACTGATACAGGAGAAAGTAGGGTGAAATGACACCTTTTATTGACAAAATTAATAAACCTTAGATGAATTAATGCTGAAAGAAGAGAACAATGAACTAATATCATCATGTACAGCCAGACAATACGTTACAATCGTATTTGCTCAGACCCAATGGATCGGGGCGCACAACTGCAGAAACTCAGGACAGACTTGATCAAACAAGGATACACTCCAAAATCAACAGACCTACAAATCATGAGAACTACGGCTATACGAAGAGAAAACCTTCTGGAATACAAAGGTGCAGAAACCAAGAACCGGGTCCTACTAGTTCTAAATTATCATCCACATCTGGAAATAAAATTATGAAAGAGCTTCAACCCATGGTACAGAAAGACAATAAACTGAAGGATATACAGTCATATGAAAACATCTGGATTTTGTTTCTCATTGGCTGAGTTTTTAAAGTAGCAACTTCCTTTTAATATACGACATGCCTTATGGAAACAGTAGGATTTCAGCAGTGACAATAACTTTATTGGATTAACAGAAAATATGCAAAATGCATCATAACAAAATTAGACAGGTGCATAAATGTGGGCACCCAACAGAGATTATGACATCAATACTTAGTGGAGCCTCCTTTTGCTCCTTTGAGCCTCCAGACGCTGTCCTCCTATAGCCTGTGATGAGTGTCTGGATTCTGGGTGGAGGTATTGTTGACTATTCTTCTATACAAAATCTCTCCAGTTCAGTTCAGTGTGATGGCTGCCAAGCATAGACAGCCTACTTCAAATCATCCCATAGATTTTCGATGACATTCAAGTCTGTGACGGCCATTCCAGAACATTGTACTTCTCCCTCTGCATGAATGCCTTTGTAGATTTCCAGCTGTGTTTTGGGTCATTGTCTTGTTGGAATATCCAACCCCTGCATAAGTAACTTCAACTTTGTGACTGATCCTTGAACATTATCCTGAAGAATTTGTTGCTATTGGGTTGAATTCATGCGACCCTCGACTTTAACAAGGGTCCCAGTCCTTGAACTAGCCACACAGCCCCACAGCATGATGGAACCTCCACCAAATTTGACAGGTGTTTTTCTTGGAATGCGGTGGTCTTCCGCCATGCAAAGCGCTTTTTGTTCTGACCAAATAACTCCATTTTTGTCTCATCTGTCCAAAGCACTTTATTCCAAAATGAATCTGGCTTGTCTAAATGAGCATTGGCATACAACAAGCGACTCTGTTTGTGTTGTGAGTGCAGAAAGGGCTTCTTTTTCATCACCCTGCCATACAGATGTTCTTTGTGCAAATTGCACTGAATTGTAGAACAATGTACAGATACACCATCTGCAGCGAGATGTTCCTGCAGGTCTTTGGAGGTGATCTGTGGGTTGTCTGTAACCATTCTCACAATCCTGCTCATACGCCACTCTTGTATTTTTCTTGGCCTGCCAGACCTGCTGGGTTGGTTTAACAGCAGCTGTGCCTGTGGCCTTCCATTTCCTGATTCCATTCCTTACAGTTGAAACTGACAGTTTAAACATCTGAGATGGCTTTTTGTTGCCTTCCCCTAAACCAGGAGACTGAACAATCTTTGTTTTCAGATCTTTGGAGAGTTGCTTTGAGGATCCCATGCTGTCTGTCACTCTTCAGAGGAGAGTCAAAGGGAAGGAAGCACAACTTGAAATTGACCACCTTAAATACCTTTTACCACTCATGATTGGACACTCCTGTCTATGAAGTTCACGGCTTAACAAGCTCATCCAACCAATAAAAAAAAAAAAAATATTTGTTTGGAAAACACTGCAGTACTCAGATGTTCCTAGGATATGAAAGACACACCACTGGTATCTTTTTTGTTGAAAGGAGAGTCAATTATTATGCAGGCTGAGAGGGGTCCCCAAACTTAATGACTTTCTTTTATCTGTTCCATAGAGTAGACATGTGGGGAGAAAAGTGTAAATATCATTTTGCAGAAAGAAATGATCTGTTTGTGGAAACTAGACTAGATCATTTAACAGGAATTTTACTAATCTCAAAGTTGCATTGACCAATATTTGGCCTTCTGACTGCGGAGGTGCCCATGATGTCATGGCACTAGCGGGCCCCAGGATCACGTGACGGACGCCCTTTGAAACGAGCCTGACACTAAGTGATGTGCAAAATGGCTCTTCTTAGTGATTCGATTTATTTCATTCACTTTACCAAAATAATTGGAATCTTTGAGTCACTGATTCGTTCAAAAACAACAACACGCTTTATCCATCCATCCATCCATTATCCAACCCTCTATATCCTAACTACAGGGTCACAGGGGTCTTCTGGAGCCAATCCCAGCCAACACAGGGCGCAAGGCAGGAACAAACCCCGGGCAGGGCACCAGCCCACTGTGGGGCACACACACACCAAGCACACACTAGGGACAATTTAAAATCGCCAATGCACTTAACCTGCATGTCTTTGGACTGTGGGAGGAAACCTACGCAGACACGGGGAGAACATGCAAACTCCACGCAGGGAGGACCCGGGAAATGAACCCAGGTCCACTAACTGCGAGGCAGCAATGCTACCCACTGCCCCACCGAAAATACTTTATGTTAGTTTAAAATCTGGAAGAGTACCCTAACATTGTAACATCTTTAACCACCACACAATGCAAACACTATAAAAAGTAAGCAAGAAAATAAGTAATTCACACATCATCATCATCATCATAATAATAATAATAAAATAATAATAATCCTCTTTATTAAATTTTGACAATAAATAAAATTTCAACAATAAATAGAAAAGAAAAACAATCACACAAATAGAACCTTGGACTAGTGCGCACATCATGATAAAACTTTGAGAACATTGAAATACTAAATAAAATTATTTTCTATTTTGGATGAATCTCCCGTAGTTTCCTTCTTTTATATCCGCTCCTTTCTAATGCAGTCTCCCATATATCTATCTATATATATATATATATATAAAAGCCAAATAGCACTGACTCAGTGCGCACGAACACTCCATGAGGACTTGGGACTTGAAATTTGGAATGTAGGTTACCCTTGACCCATAGATGCTCGCTAGGAAACGGTTTTAAAAATTTCATGGTTCAAACGCGTTCTGCCTTATGTCTGTTCGCTTTTCACGAGAGAACTTTTAACAGATTTAGATCTGGTTGTTTCCTATAATTTGCTTGAACTTTCTGGTTGATTTTGTGACTTCTCTCATCACGCTAATTATCAGAGTTCACTTGCAGTATCAATGTATTTATGCAAATCCAAGAGACTGGCTGTGGGCCAAGAACAAGGGGTCGGGGCCTTTCTCATTCACTCGCCAGCCTCTGTTTGAGTTAGTCTACCTCTCGCCATGTGTTGGAGTGCACCTCGCCTCTGCTTAGCTAGTGATACCTGTTTGTTCAAAAGACATTATCATCACTCGTACAGATTGTTAAGGAGTAACGGTTGACGTTTTTAAGAGACAGATCAGAGCTCCATGTGGGGAACGCTCTCCTGTCAGAGCAGAACACAATCAGATATAGTGCCAACGTCTATTGATTTTTAAAGTTTGTCCTGTTTCATTACTATGTGGGTGCAGCCACAGGGTACAGCTAGTATATATATATATATATATATATATATATATATATTGTGGTCGATAGGGGACACTCTCGCTCCCTTGAACCCCTGTCCACGACTCCAAACACCAGGTAAAAGTCCTCAAGTTGACTTTATTAAATTTCCACAGTGCACAAAGCACCCTCTCCTCCACTATACTCATACAATACTCGCAATCAATACACAATAATACAATCCTCCAGCTCCCAGACGCGTTGCCACCCTTCCACCCAGCTCAGCTCGCCGTCTGGGAGCTCCCACAGTCCTTTTATATCTCCTGACCCGGAAGTGTTCTCAATCCCCAGTCCATGTGATTCTCAATCACTTCCGGGTCAGGTAAAAGTTCTTTTCTTCAACCCGGAAGTCCGTCGCTCTTCCTATGACGAACTTCCGGGTCATAGGGCACAAAGAAATCTTCAGTCCTCCCTGCAGCTCCCTCTTGTGGCCCCCATGGCATCCAGCAGGGCGGTGCATAAAAACTCCATTGTCCATAATGCCCTGCTGGTCTTCTGGGGACCTCCATGCTGCAAGGAGGGCTCCACCTGGCGGCTTGGGGGTATTGGGCGGGATAAACGGCCGGCCATCCTTCACCATATTTATATATATATATATATATATATATATATATATATTGTAAAAGATTCAGCAGTAGACAACATAAAGGTTTGGGGTTTTCCGGCCCCGTATATTGTCGATGCTCCACAATAAAGAAAAAATGGTCAAATATACAAACAAAAAGAGGGAGAGAATTAGTACCCCGCCATTCCCTGCCGGCGAATACCTTTTCAGGTGTGTTCAGATCCGTCCGCGGTCTCCTACTCGCACGTGCGTGACTATATATATATA
>JANRMT010062820.1:29683252-29723091 GCA_026402145.1 Polypterus bichir lapradei
ATAGATAGATAGATAGATAGAGATGAAAGGCACTATATAATAGATAGGCATTTTATAACATAGATGTGAAAAGCACTATATGCTAGATGTTTTAGTTAATTCATTCATTCTCCTCATTCATTCATTCATTCATTTTGGTTCTGTATTCATTCATTCATTCATTCATGTATTCAGCCATTCATTTTTCTAGTCAGTCATTCATTTATGAATTTTTTGGCTCACTTTTAAATCTGTTATTTTATTTATTTGTTAGTTCATGTTTTCATTTGTTCATTTATTTGACTGATTCGTTCATTCTTTCATTTGGTTTGTTTAATTCATTCTTCATTCATTTCTACAACAACAACAACAACATTTACTTCTCTAGTACATTTTCATACAAATAATGTAGTTTTACTTGATGAGGAAAGAGAAAAACGACAAAGTAAGAATTAAAATCAGAGAACACTAATTAACTTAGAAAAGGAGTAAGGTCCGATGGCCAGGGAGGACAGATAAAACAAAAAACAACTCCAGACGGCTGGAGAAAAAATAAAATCTGCAGGGGTCCTGAGCCCATGAGACCACCCAGCCCCCTCTGGGCATCCTACCTAACATAAATGATCAGTCCTCATTGTATTCAGGGTTCTCATGGAAGGACTTGATGATGACAGTCACGTGGACTTCTGGCCTTTAATCCATCAATTTAGGACATCACGGTGCTTTGATCAGGTGGTGGTGGCGCAGAAAACCGGAAAAAGAACATAAGAAAGAGTAGGGGTTAGTACTAGCATGGCTTTTCAGTGTCAAAGGGGACAAAATTTATATTTCAAGTTAATTTCATTGTATTTTATTGTAAATGAATTTTTACAAAGCAACCTCCAAATTGTGGGGTGTCATAGGAGCACTGACTAATCCCATCACATGGCATGTACTCGTAGGTTGACAAGCTCCCTGCCCGATGTGACCAATGACGCCCTGTAAGCACTGCTGTTGTTTCAAAGCAGCACCTTTGAAAGTATCTGCTGCAGGAGCACAATGAATGGCAGAGATCTTTACTCAGTCTGGATGTGGGGAAGGTGAATTCATGACACCCGCCCTTCTGCTGTGGTTTATGGTGGGCATGCTGCCTGCCCCTTTAGCTTGGCCTCAGGACTGAGGGGATATTCTGCTCCAGGAGGTCCACAGAGCTCTTCTGATCCTGGGAAGTTAGTGCAATGTTTTCGGTTGCAGTTCCCGAGTTCAGAACATTAAAGCACTGAACTTGGATCCGGGAGGTGAACAGGACGAACAGTTCGGCTTTGAAAAAAGTAAGGCAGGAGCCAAGAAAATCAGGGGGCTGAGGCTCCATAAAAGACCAGGATGAAGACATTAGTCTTGTATTGTGACATGGGGTGCCTGCTGCTTAGATCTCAATGAGGGAAACAAAAGCAGATTGTGGGCAGGATGTCTGATGTCAACAGATGCCGTTGCTCAAGTTCCTCGATAGCCAGAACATCAGAAAACTGAAAAGCGAGCCGTTAACCACCCTGAAGAGATAATTGAAAACAGCGGGCGGCACATTTGTGGGCTGCCAATCCTGAATGAGTGCAGGAAGAAAAGCAGAGACGGCTGCAGAGTGAGTGCTCATCTGCCACACCATGTGCCCACCTGGCCCTCTGAGCTTCCAGAACTTCAGTCTGCTTTCAATCTGGGTGTTTGATCTCAGGAGTACATTGTGTTCCAGAGAAGAAAGTTTTCTCTCTTCACATTCTCACAATTGTTTTTTTATTCCTGATTCAGGTCATCAGGAAGCCCACGTTGGTTTCATTTCTGCTCCTTTCGTTGCCTTTCCTTCTGTTTTTTTGTTTGAATCTCCTTAGTACATCTTGAAATAATGAATGACATTGCCTGGTTCTTGTCTTGGGTCAGTGGTTTCACGGATTTCCTCCTCTCCGTATTTTACGAACATTTTGAGAAATGTATTATTTAAGAGTCTTAGTGCTGTAATCAGCACATACCCCCAGCCTCCTCCTCCTCCTCTTCCTCCTTAGCTCCATTTATGGCTCTGGCAAACCTGGAAGCCTGCCTGCTGATTTCTGGCTTGGCTGCCAGGGGTGAGACCTATTTTAGACTCAAATTCAGTAAACTCCTGGTCTGACAGGTCGGCTTTGGAAATCTACTCACCCTTTTGGTGCTTTGAGTGGACAGCCAGTGGAGGTGTGACAAGAGACGTCCTCAGTAGGGTCTCTGCATCTTAGGGGCAAACGACACTTGTATGAGCAAGGGGGGGTACCTTAGTAGCTGAAGCCCCATCTGCCTTGTAGGGACATGAAGGTGCTACAGACCAGTGTGAAAAAGTAAGTGCACCCCATGGAAATTGTTAACTTTATCAACATATCTGAACAGGCAAAGAGAACGCATTGAGAACCTTCACTTTTTACACTTTTTGTTTTGTGGTGGCCTTGTGCTACACTATGTAGACAAAAGTACTGGGACACACCTCTTAATTATTGAATTCCGGTGTTTCAGTCAGACCCGTTGCCTCAGGTGTTAATATATCAAACGCCTAGCCATGCAGTCTCCATTTCCAAACATTTGTGAAACAAAATGAGTCATCCTGAAGAGCTCAGTGACTTCAATCGTGGTACTGTGATAGGATGTCACCTTTTTAATAAGATGGTTTGCGAAATTTCATCCGTGCTGGATATTCCTGGTATTATTAGAAAGTGGAAACGTTTAGGAACAACAGCAAGAACCGGAAGACCACGTAAAGTCACAGCATGGAGTCAACGACTGCTAAGGTGCATGGGGCGTAGAAGTCAACAAAGATTTGCTGATTCCATAGATGAAGAGTTCCAAACCTCCACTGGCATTAACTGTATGGTGGGAGCTTCAAGGAATGGGTTTCTATGGCCGAGCAGCTGCATGCAAGCCTCGCATCATCAAGTCCAATGCCAAGCGTCAGATGGTGTGATGTAAAGCACACCGCCACTGGAGTGTGGGGCAGTGAAAACGTGTTCTAGAGAGTGACCAATCACGCTTCTCTGTTTGGAAGGCTCTGAACAGCCTTTTTTCATTTTCCGCCATTCTTATCTGCAGATCCTCTCAAGTTCTGTGATGTTGGATGGAGGCAATTGGAAGAGACAGCCACCTTCAGGTCTCTCCAGAGGTGTTTGATTGGGTTCAACTCTGTGCTCTGGATGGGCCATTCCAGAACATTCATAGAGCTGACTCTAAGCCACTCCTTTGGAGCAGTGAAAATGTGTTCTAGAGAGTGACCAATCATGCTTCTCTGTTTGGCAGTCAGATTGTCGATTCTGGGTTTGGCAGATGATGGGAGAACATTAACTGCCTGACTGTATTGTGCCAAATGTGAAGTTTGGTGGTGGAGAGATAATGATGTTGGGCTGTTTTTCAGGGTCTGGCATAGACCCCCTTAATTCCAGTGAAGGGCAATCTTAACGCTTTAGCATACCAAGACATTATGGACAACGTTATGCTTCCAACTTTGTGGAAATAGTTTGTGGAAGGCCCTTTAGTATTCCAGCATGACTGTGCGCCAGTGCACAAAGCAAGGTCCATAAAGACATGGTGGGAGGTGTTCAGTATGGAACATCTTGACTGGCCCACACAGAGCTCTGTCCTCAACCCCACTGAACACCTTTGGGATGAACTGGAACAGAGATTGCCAGCCTGGCCTTCTCATCCAATATCAGTGTCTGTCCTCATAAACGCTCTACAGAATGAAGTTCCCACAGAATTCCCACAGAAACACCTCATAGTCTTATGGAAAGCCTTCCAAGAAGAGTGGAAGCTGCAAATGGGGGGACCACCTCCATATTAAAGTCAATGGTGTTGTCTTTGGAACGGGAACCTTTGGCCCAGTCTGGCCAGTGTTGTACAAGTTCACACCTTTAACATTAGCTGAAGCCCCTTTGCCGGTGATACCAGCCTGGAGTCTCCATGGGGTTTGGTGAAATAAGCTTTGGGGATTTTCTGCCATTCTTCTCTGGAGCTCCAGAGAACCTTTGGGCCAGTCTGGGCAGTGTTGTGCACATTCACACCTCACAAGAACTTGCTCAAAGTTCAGTTCACACAGATTCAAGTGAATCAATTCACGTTCATAGTTCACCATTTCAGTTCTGAACTCGTTCATGTTCAGTCCATGATGTATTTTTTAAAGAGTGAGAAAAAAATGATCCCTGAGTTTACTTTTTTCAGTTTTGCATGCCGTATCTTAGGCTATTACAGTGTTCTTGAATAAAATACAATAATTATGAAGACTTTTTTATTTAAATACACTTTATTGATTTATACCCAGCAAGTCAAGTCGGGCAAGTTGGGGAGCATACACTGGTACAGCGCATTGCCACACCCAGTACACAATGAAATACAATACAATACAATACAATTTATTTTTGTATAGCCCAAAATCACACAAAGAGTGTCACAATGGGCTTTAACAGGCCCTGCCTCTTGATGGCCCCCCAGCCTTGACTCTCTAAGAAGACAAGAAAAAACTCCCAAAAAAAACTCATGTAGTGAAAAAATGGAGGAAACCTTGGGAAAGGCAGTTCAACGAGAGACCCCTTTCCAGGTAGTTTGGGCGTGCAATGGGTGTCAAAAAGAAGGGGGTCAATAAAATACAATATACAGAACAGAACAAATCCTCAATACAGTATAAAAATAATAATTTTACAAATACAGAGCAGAATTTAACAGTAGATAATATCACATAATAGGATTTGGATTTGTTCAGAGTCCTGGAGACCTCATCCATCAAGCTGCCTCCCCCTATTGGCCATTCCACAGCTGAGTCAGCACTGGGCCAGCCAATCCGATGACAGGACCCTTCTACCACACGATTCTTGTTATCCTCCATCAGAGATGACTTTACCATAGGCAGGCAGAACAACATGGCAGGTCGGCAGTGGCACCAAGTGCCACATTTGAGTACCGAGAAGAGAAACAGAATAGGTGAGGGTTAGTATCAAATTATAACTATCATGTTATTTATGTTTTAGTGCTAATGACTAACAACAGAGATGCAGTCTGTACAGTTAATCAGCAGCTCTAGTCAGGGTGTGCTAAGCTGAAGTCGTGAGTCTTAAAAAAATTAGCTGAGAATGAAGGGGCATCTCTTATGGGGCCCTGTAACTAAAAGCTTGATCTCCCACTGTTATTTTATTAATTCTTGGAATCATAAGCAGACCGACATCTTGAGATCTTAATGTGCGCTCCGGTTTGTAAGTCATGATAAGTTCAGACAAGTAAGCTGGACCTCGGCCATTTAATGCTTTATATGTTAAAAGGAGGATTTTGAAATCTGCCCTAAACTTAACCGGGAGCCAGTGTAAGGATTTAAGACCTGGAGTCATGTGTTTGTATTTTCTTGTTCTTGTAATAATTCTTGCAGCAGCATTTTGGATTAACTAGAGGCTGAATAAAGAACAGTTTGAACATCCAGTGAACACCGCATTGCAGTAGTCAATCCTACTAGAAATAAGTGCATGAATTAATTTCTCAGAAACCTGTAAAATGAGCAAAGGAACCAGATTGAATATCTGCAAATTCTGAAATGAGCATGGGGGATCCCACCCCTGTTTGGTGAAACCATTGAGAGTCCACAAGTCGACCTCATCCCCGCTCGATAAAATGACAGAATATCTGCAAGTTGAAATGATCAAGGGGGGACCCAACAATTGAAGATCTGCAAGTTGAAGTGGGTATGGGGATCCCACACCTGCTCGATGAAGCGATGGATTATCCACAAGTCAAAATGATCAAGGGGGATCTTAAGACTGAGTATCCAAAAGTTGAAATGAACAAGAGGGACCTCACCCCTGCTTGACCAAGAGATCAAGTAACCACAAGTTGAAGTGATCAAGTGGATCCCAATATCTGCAAATTGAAAAAAGCATTGGGGGATCCTAACCCTGTGAAACCATTGAGTATCCACAAGTTGAATTGAGCAAGCAGGACCCAATGATTGAATCTTTGCAAACTGAAGTGAAAATGGGGGATCCCAACCCTGCTTGATGAAACCATTGAGTGTGCATAAGTTGAAATAATCAAGAGGGACCTCATCCTTGCTCGATAAAATGACTGAGTACCTGCAAGTCTAAATGACCAAGAGGGTCCCAAAAATTAAGTTTCCGCACATTGAAATGGTCAAGGGGGACCCAATGATTAAATATCCACAAATCAAAATGAGCATGCGGGACCCCATGCCTGCTCGATGAAACAACTGAGTATCCATATCTCAGAATGATCAATGGGTCCCAAAGATTGAATATCCGTAAGTCAAAATGATCAGGATGCATCCAACAATTCAGTATATGCGAATTGAAATGAGCAAAGGGGGACCCCATCCTTTCTTGATGAAACCACAGAGTATCCACAAGTTGAAATGATCAAAGGGGAAACTCATCCCAGCTCGATAAAATTATTGAGAATCCAAGAGTTGGGGACCCAATGATAGAATATCTACAAGTTGAAATGAGCGAGAGGAACCCCACACCCATTTAATGAAATGATAAGAGTATCCACAAGTCATAATGATGAAGAGGGACCCAAAGATTGAGTTTCCACAAGGCAAAATGATCTGGGATACCAACAGCTGAGTATCCATGAATCGAAATGGACAAGGGGGAACCTCCTCCCTGCATGATAAAACAATTGAGTATCTGCAAGTCAAAATGATCAAGGGGGTACCAAAGATTGAGTATCCACAAGTCCAAATCATCAAGGGGGATCCCACCCCTACTTGATGAAACGATTAAGAACTATGAGTCAAAATGATCAAGGGCCACCTAATGATTGAATATCTGCAAATCAAAATGATCAAAGGGGGTTTCACCCCTGCTTGATGAAACCGTTGAGTATCCACAAGTTGAAAATGATCAAGGGAGACCCAACGATTGAGTATTCACGAGTTGAAATGAGCAAAAGGGACCCCACTTTATTAAATGATTGCGTGTCCACAAGGCAAAACGATCAAAGGGCGATCAAGCGATCAAGTCTCCCACTAAAATCAAAAGTGAGAAATACCTTGTTGTATAAAATGATGCAGAATATACTTTGCGCTGCGTTGTTAAAAGTATAATCAACTCTCTGTTAAGGGGCTAAATCCCACCGGGGCCTGCAGGGGTCTTAATCTGGCATTGGTTGCAAATGTATTAATGTGAAAGCTTTCTAATGGAAAATTCAGGTTTGGGAATGAGACAGATGAATGGATTCCCAGCCTCAATTCTTAGCGCCAAGCAGCTGATATATGAGATGGGGCTTCCGTCTTCAGAGGTGATGCAAGCCAGACATGGTTATCAATCCCAGAGCCTTCAGTGTGACACACATGCCCCCGCATACACTCTTGTAATGCAACATGTTTGTCTAGACTCCTCCAAGGCCTCAGAACAAGAATCGCCAGTGTCTGACAAGACCTCACCTTATTTCCGTCCCCCCAGCGTCCTCCCTTCATGTGACCTCTATCCTTGACAGGAAGCCCCCTGATTAGGCCTTAAAAGTTCACACCACAGTGACGAGTATTGAATATCACGAAGCGTCTCTTTAGCCAAATTGAGCTCCTGAAACGCCTCAGGGAATTTTGTAGTGCCAAGCTGGAATCCATTCATCCTGATGATTGCAGCTCTTCTCTGTCGTGGGCTCCTTTCCTCAGCAGCTGCTCATGATTTGGCTTGCCATTTAAATAGTAAAATTGGGGGAAAGAATAATAATTATAATGCAATAAAACTCGACTTATTCAATTCCCACCTTTGGCGGTGGAGGATCACGCCAGGAATAAAAACTGGCTGCTTATTTATGAGAAAGGAAAGAAACTAAAAGTAAAAGAACAAAGATCGGAGGAGTCGATAACATGAGGCTCCACTGAATTACTAAAATGCCTTTCTGAAGGCTTAGTAGCTTAAAAGACGGAGACACATAAAGAGCTCATGTCACTAAGCCTAATCATGTGTAATCCATCAGCCTTCAATCCCCTTATCCACACATCGTATCCTGTTAGCCGCACTCGAGATGATTTACACCACAGGCTCATCTTCAGCATTGAAATTTACATGGACTTGTTGAGCAAAGTGAGGCCCATGTAATGGAGTTAACGTCCGTCTCGAGGACTGTTAGGGAACAAGTGTGAAAGGAAAAGGGGACAAAATGGATTCTCACAAGTGAAGAGCTCAGAACAAATTTCTAGATTACAAGCTAATATCAAGTAGATGGAAACTCACCAACTGCTTCTTAAACACTCGGAGGGGATCAGCATTTCAAAGAGATGTGAGAAGCACAGGAGTTACACCTGAGGAGAGTCTGGAGTGATGTTTTGATTCACAGATACTTAATTGTTGGGACCCCTTTGATTATTTTGGCTCATGGACACTCACTCTTTTCTTTGAGAGGTGTCGTGAATTTTGGGCTTTGCATCTCCCTTGCTCATTTCAACCTTTGTATACTCAGCTGGTGGTAGCCCCATGATCATCTGACTTGGAGATACTTGGTCATTTCATTCAGCTGGGAGCAAATGTGAAGATCCCCCTTGATAGATTGATTCTTGGATAACTCAATTGTTGGGTCTCCCTTTGATCATTTTGACTCATGGAAACTCAATCTTTTCATTATTGGGTCCCCGTTGATCATTTTGACAGAAACTCACCAACTGCTTCTTAAACACTCGGAGGGAGTCCAAATTTCGAATACAGGAGAGAAGCTCATTCCACCAGCCAGATACTACACGTGAAGTGAGTCTGGATTGAGTTTTGATTCCCAGATACTTAATTGTTGGGACCGCTTTGATCATTTTGATTCATGGATACTCACTCTTTTCATTGGGTGG
The DNA here is from genome assembly GCA_026402145.1 of Polypterus bichir lapradei. Lineage (NCBI taxonomy): Eukaryota > Metazoa > Chordata > Cladistia > Polypteriformes > Polypteridae > Polypterus > Polypterus bichir. Next base: position 29,692,056 of record JANRMT010062820.1, read on the forward strand.
TGTTGTGAATTTTGGGGTTTGCATCTCCCTTGCTCATTTTGACTTTTGCATACTCAATTGGTGGTAGCCCCTTGATCATTCTACTTTCAGATGTTCAATTGTTGTATTCAGTCGGTGGGGTGGGGTGGGGGGGGGGTCCACGTTGATCAATTTCACCAGCTGCTTCTTAAAAACTTGGAGGGAGTCAGCATTTCGAATAGAGGTGAGAACCTCATTCCATCACCCAGGAGCTCCACATGAAGGGTGTCTGGATGGAGTTTTAAATAATAGATACTCAATTGTTGGACCCACCTTGATCATTCTGAGTCATGGAAACTCAATCTTTTCATTGTTGGGTTCTCATTTATCATTTTGATGGAAAAACACCAACTGCTTCTGAAACACTTGGAGGGAGTCCGCATTTTGAATAGAGGTGAGAGGTGAGTTTAACATCAATACATATAAAGTAAATATACATACATACATATAAAGTAAAGTGCCTTAGAAATAGTAAAGGGGAATTAAAAAGATATAGAGAGTGAAATAGCGGACGCAGTCTTCACATGTGATGAAGTGGATAACCTCTCAGCAGTAACAGGGACTACTAAGGAGGTACTTGAGGGATTTGGAAATTGTAGAGGGAGAAGAGCTGCTCTGATTAAATAAGCTGAAATCAAAGAAATCACCATTCCACAAGCCAGGAGCTGAACATGAAAAGAGTCTGGATTGACTCTTTTCATTGGGGGGGAGTCATGAATTCGGGGGGTTCGCTTCTCCCTTTCGGATGCTGAATCGTTTCATTCAGTGGGTGGAGGAAGTCCACCTTGATCATTTTGCCTCATGGAAAGTCAATCTTTTCATTGTTGAGTCTCTGTTGATCATTTCAATGGAAATTCACCAGCTGCGTTTTAAAACTTGGAGGGAGTCCGCATTTCGAATAGAGGTGAGAAGCTCACTCCACCAGTCAGGACCTCCACATGAAGAGAGTCTGGATCGAGTTTGATTAACGGATACTCAATTGTTGGGCCCACCTTGATCATTCTGATGTCTCCTTTGCTTATTTTGAGTTATAGGTACTCGAACATTTGATCTCTCTTGCTAATTTCATCTTGAAGACACACAATCCTTTCATCGAGTAGGGGTGGGGTTCACCTAACTCGCTGACACTCAGGCGTTGGTACCCCCTTGCTCATTTCGGTAAGTGGCCATCATGATCACTTGACTTGTGGGTGGTCAATCATGTCATTCAGTAGGGGGAGGAGGTCCACCTTGCTGATTTTGATTCATAGATACTCAATTGTTGGTTCCCCATTAATCATTTTGACTCATGGATATTTAATCTTTTCATCGAGTTGGGGGGAATGTTGCCCTTGCTTATTTCTATATGCAGATACTCAATTATTTGGTCCTTCCTGTTCATTACAACTTGTGGACCCACAATCAGTTCATAGAGTAGTGGTGGGATCCACCTTACTCATTTTCAGTTGAAGACACTCAATGGTTCAGACCCCCATACTCATTTAGACTTGCAAATACTCAATCGTCAGAACCCCCTGATAATTTTGTACTTGTGGATACTCAAGAGATGGCATTCCTCAGATGCAGTTCAGCAGGACTCATCATTTTCTTTGGTTTCTCTGCTGCTGCCAGCTGGGGGGCACGTAAAGCGCATGTGCAAGAACCTCCTGACTCGTGAGTCTCGACTCATTGGCTTCTTTAGTCTGATGATTCTCGTTCATTTCATTTGCGAAGAAGTCACTATCCAGGAATCAGTCCAACAGTTCTCAAATTTGATTCAGGAATGAGTCAGTATCCCCAGAATCCATCTAACGATACTCATTAGTATGATTTGTGAACGAGTCGATATCCATTTTACACAATTCTCATTCATGTCCTACATAATGTCCTATTTTAAATTTGCAACATAAATTTATTTTGTTGTATATGGATTATTATAATGGTAAATATATAATTAATTACATGTGCACACACATACACACATATAAAATATAGCTGTAATTCCAGTTTATTGTATACATTTTTAATACATTATTTGTGAGGCGATCAGAGGGGACCATGGGACTACAATATAAGCTAACCCTTAAAAATTAATCAAACAAATCAAAAGAATTGATGCACTTAAATGGATACGAAGGAATAGACTCAGTAAAATGAATCCAAATGTCCATCGCTATCTTCTGCAGTTACAGGCAGTTCATATCGCACATATCTGAGAGCTTTCAGTTGTTTTGCTGTTCTTATTGTGATTACGGATTTTTGGACTTTTTCCTCTGGTTTTGACTTCACATTTGGGTTGTGTTTTTGCCTTGCTGGCAACTCATGAATGACTTTAGTGTTTTTTTCGGAGCTTCTTAGTGAGACAGGATATTGCTGTGATTTTAAAACATTTTATTTATAAAGTTTGGATGTTGATACATTTTTTGGAATTGCTTTTGGAACTGTTAGTTAGTGCCTGGGACTCCTATGTTCACGATGGACTGTATTTGTCGCTGCCTCCAGATCAGCCAGAATCTCTGCATGTCTCACTGATATTGCAACCTGGACAAGAAAGAACACCATCTCAATCTCAACCTGGCAAAGACAAACCGACTTGTTATCCCAGCTCCTCCGCCTCTCCAGCATGCCATCTCTGCTCAGCTCGATTCACTTTTGCTAACACCTGCCGAGTCAGGTTCAACCGTAGGGTGGTGACTGAAGACCAGCTATCCCTTGATTGACTATGTCACAACTGTCACTTGGTCTTGCAGATTCACGATATACAACTTCTGCAAGATCAGGCCACATCTGATGGAGCAGCTCGAATTAAAGTCAAATCCTTGATACTTGCCTACAGAATCGTCAATGTGTCAGCACCTGAAAGGGGATACCCATGATTACCGGAATTGGTCCAAGACACAGGAGTAGGGTGAAGATAATGAATACACCTGCTGGGAGTCATAGGCCTACAGTCTGGTTAATCAGACCAGTGAGAGGCATGGGGCCGATATCTATCTATCTATCTATCTATCTATCTATCTATCTATCTATCTATCTATCTATCTATCTATCTATCTATTATACAATGCCTTTCACATCTATCTATCTATCTATTATACAATGCCTTTCACATCTATCTATCTATCTATTATAAAATGCCTTTCACATCTATCTATCTATCTATCTATCTATCTATCTATCTATCTATCTATCTATCTATCTATCTATCTATCTGTTATATAGTGCTTTTCACATCTATCTATCTATCTATCTATCTATCTATGGGGCTTTGTCCTAAAAATTATGGAGGGCACTCTATCTATCTATCTATCTATCTATCTATCTATTATACAATGCCTGCATTAAGCAAACTCCTGTCAATCATGAATAATCCACTGCATCCACTAAACAGTGTCATCTCCAGGCAGAGGAGTAGCTTCAGTGACAGACTTTTGTCACTGTCCTGCTCCACTGACAGACTGAGGAGATCGTTCCTCCCCCACACTATGCGACTCTTCAATTCCACCTGGGAATTTATTACTATTTAATTTAATATTGTTTCTTTGTATCAGTATACTGCTGCTGGATTATGTGAATTTCCCCTTGGGATTAATAAAGTATCTATCTATCTATCTATCTATCTATCTATCTATCTATCTATCTATCTATCTATCTATCTGTCAGTCTGTCTGTCTGTCTAGTTTCTTTCATATCTCCATCTAGCTAGCTTATTTCCTTTCCTTGTAAACTAAAAGTGCTCTAATTTGCTGATTCGCTCACCTCAGACATTTTCCTAAGTCAGTCACACAGATCCTGCCAGCAGCCTTCTGTGTCAATAAGGCCATAAAGGAAACTACGCTGCGTAAGCAGAAGACAAGGGGCGCATGACATTGGTGCTGGACACTGAAGCACAGGTTTTTGGTGCAGTCCTCATCTTCCCACCTTCCTTCATTTCAGTGTCATGAGGCCACAGCCTTTCCCAACAGCACCAAGCACAGGGCAGGCAGCGGTTTGCCAGTTTCATTTCTTAGTAAAGAAGCAGGAGGACAGCCTTGACAGTGATGGAGCTCTTGTTCACACCACAGTGGGGAAACAGTGACCTCTAATGACCAGAAGTTCTTGTCATTCTTACTGTCCTGGGAGTGAAAATTTTTAAGCTTTATTATCTGTAATTAATATTCTCATCGTGATAGCTTAAAGTTTGTAGTTGTATAAAGTGCCTATAAAAAGTACTCACCCACTTGGAAGTTTCTTATTTTATTGTTATACCACATTGAATCAGAGCAGATTTAATTTGGCTTTCCTGACACAGATCAACAAAAAATAATCTTTAATGTCAAAGTGAATTTTCCAAAAGCTTTTGATAAGAGGGGGGCAAGGCCTGAAACTGAAACAAGTGTGAATTGAAGGCTCAGAGTGTATACGAGTGTAAAATCGGCTTAAACATGGGAAAGGAATAGTTTTGCTGTGAGCTACTGCTGAATTATGGAACGTTCAAAGTGATGTCCTTCAGGGATCAGTTCTGGGGCCGCTGCGCATTTTTAATTGACAAAAATAACTTTCATTGGAATATAAATAATAAGCTTGTGAAGTTTGCAGAGGAAGCTAAATTAGGTGGAATGGGAGAATTAACTGAATCGTTACAGAGGAGCTTGGACAGAACTTTGACTAGGGCAGATTTTTTCTTCTTCTTCTTCTTCATCATCTTTTCCCACTTCCATGTGAAGTCAACATGCCTATTTAACCATTTCCATACTGCTTGGTTCTGCACCTTCTTCCCAGTCAAACCCTTTTTCTTCAGAAATTTCTGGCAAATGAAGTTTAATATCAATACATATAAAGTAAAGTGCCTCAGGAATAGTAAAGGGCAATTAAAAAGATACTGAGAGTGAAATAGCGGACGCAGTCTTCACATGTGAGGAAGTGAATAAGCTCTCAGCAGTAACAGGGACTACTAAGGAGGTACTGAGGGATTTGGTAATTGTAGAGGGAGAAGAGCTGCTCAGATTAAATAAGATGAAATCAAACAAATCACCAGGACCAGATAATATTGACCCTCAAGTTCTTAAGGAGGCTAGCGAGTGCAGATAGAAACCCTTGACACATATTTTTATGAAGTCACTGTGCACTGGAGAGATTCTGAAGAAATGGAAAATGGCAAATATCATCCCATTATATGAAAAGGGTGACAGGGCAGATCCAAGCAACCATAGGCCAGTAAGCTTAACATGCATCACAAGAAAATTAATGGAAGGAATTATTAAGGATAAGATTGAGCAACACATGGCAAGGACAGGAGTTATTAGGAACAGTCAGCGTGGGGTCAGAAGAGGGAGGTCGTGCTTTACTAACATGTTGGAATTCTATGAGGTTGCAACAAAAGCATACGATCAAAGTGGAGCAGATGATATTATTTATTGTGACTTTCAGAAAGCATTTGATAAGGTGCCACATGAGAGGGTGGGCATCAAACTAAAAGAAGTGGCAGTTCAGGGTAATGTTTGTAGATGGGTGCAGACACAGGGTGTTGGATGCAGTGTTGTAAAGCCCACCGCCACTGGACTCTTGAGCAGTGCAGACGTGTCCTCTGGAGTGACGAATGGATGAGTCTGGCCAGGAGAACGGGACTTACCTGACTGCTTTGTGCCAAGTGTAAAGTTTGGTGGAGGGGGGATTATGGTGTGGAGTTGGCCTTGGCCCCTTAGTTCCAGTGAAAGGAACTGCTTCAGCATACAAAGCCATTTTGGACTTCCTGTTCCAACATGACTGCTCACACACCAGTGCACAAAGGAAAGGTCTATAAAGAAATGGATGAGTGAGTTTGGTATGGGTGCACAGAGCCCTGACCTCAACCCGACAGAACATCTTTGGGATGAATGAGAGCAGAGACTGCGAGCGAGCCAGGCCTACTCATCCAGCATCAGTGCCTGACCTCACAAATGGGGGTCTCATGTATAAACGTAGCGTACACACACACGTCGTGATGTATAAAAACTACACTTGGCATAAAGCCACGCACATTTTCATCGTAGCTCAATTTTGGTGTATGCAAGTTCTCTGCTCGGTTTTGAAAACTGGTGGCACCCAGTGTCAACACAGTGCTACTGTTCCTGTGTTGGTTTCCCTTTCTTTATTTGATTGACATCCCTGATGTGGTTTTATTAAATACACTGACAATAACTGCTGTGACGGACGGCCGGCAGTTCAACCCGGCCCGACACACCCAGGATGCTAGATGGCAACTTCCCTGCAGCATAGCATATTGATTTATTGAGTGTTTGGTAGATGTAGTGCTTTGGAGGCACTATTGCAAAGAAAAGATTAAAAAACTTCTTAGTGCTTTTGAACTTGTGTCCAGAGCATCTGTCTGTTGGGTTTCATGGGGCAACAACGCCACTAATGGTCACACCGCATATCGTTTATTAGTTTAAGGCATCTGATTATAATTAGCCTGTAACAATATAATGGTGCACAGAATGGCCAAACTTTTCCAAATACCACAGCTGCTTTAGCGTTGTTACTCTCACTGCACCACTCAGACTATTTTATCCCACTGTATCTGAATGTGGAACCACAACTGTACAGCAGCTGATCGGATTATCGGGGTACAGCATCAAGCACACACTGCCTCAGCCATGCACACAGTCTATTTGAACTGCTTTCATACGACAAACGCTTCAGAGCCTTTCCTGTATGGACCTCGCGGTTTAGAAACAGTTTCATCCTAAGAACTATAAACGCACTCAATCAGTCCATCAAGTGCTCCTTGTAGAACTGTTAGTACTTTTAAGTACAATCACCTCACTGTAAACTTGCACTATAGTTATAATATTGCACAGCCTGAGCCACTTTATAAAGCGCGTATTTACAGATGATGATGACTGGCTTCTAAGTCAATTTAGATTTCCAAGAGCTATCTTCTTGGAGCTCTTGATATCATTTTTAAGATGAAATGCAGCAAAGTATCTCTTATATATATTTCTCTTTTGGTTCGTCCTGCTTCCTCTTCAAACCCGGTCCCACCCACATGCAGCCCACACGGCATTTCTCGATTCCTATTCTTCCTCTTCCAAACCTTTCCCCATGTTGAAATTCTCAATTTCTATTCCTCCTTCGGACTATCGCGTTCCCCGCTCCTCTCTCATGACCCCATTGGTGTCACATCACCACCCGATATCTAGCCTGACCGCGTGACCTTTCACTTCGGCCATGTGTGCACCTGGGAGTCTTTTCCGTCACAGACATAGAATTACTTGACGCCGCATGACCAGCAGCATCGTACGTCAACGTCACCGCCATATTGCGAGTGGCACTGCTGTGGAGTGAAGTAATGAATAATGTGCTGCTTGGGATTGTACAAATCGCTGTACGCTCCAAACCAGATCCCGGGGGATTACATTTCATAGGTAAGGCTGAACACTTGTTTTGGTTATATTTGGCCATTAGAAAATCCCGTTTTATAATCTTAGCACTCAAGGTCACCTTACAATAAAATTAAACATAAGTAAAATTAGAACAAGAGAATGATAAATCAAAAAGCAATAATTAACAAACAAACAAAGATAACTGGCAGTAACAGTGCAAAATTCACAATTGGTATGCCAGTTTGAAAAGATAAGTTTTGAGGGCAGTTTTAAAATGTGTTATTGAATCAAGCGGACGGATATGAGAGGGAAGAGAATTCCCGAGTTGAGGAGCACCAGGAGAGACGTTCGAGCTCCCATAGCACTGAGTCTGATGTGCGGTACAGAAAGTCGAGCTGCAGATGAGGATCTGAGTGAGCGAGAGGAGTGCAAGTCTGTAGGAGATCAGTGAGGTTGTGGAGAGCTTTAAATGTTCAGAGCGGTATTTTGTATTGTATTCTGTAGTTAACAGGGAGCCAGTGAAGCTGAGAGAGAATCGGTGTGATATGTTCAGTGGACTTAGAACAGCAGGTTATTATCCTGGCAGCAGAATTTTGAAGAAGTTGTAAGCGATGGATACATTTTTGTGGGATGCCAGATAGAATAGCATTACAGTAATCTATACGTGAGGTGACTTGGGCATTAATCGATACTTCAGTACTGTGTTGGGTAAGAACAGGACGAAGTCTAGAAATGTTTGAGATGGAAGAAGGCAGTCCGAGAAATGTCACTTATATGGGAGGAATTATTTAATAATAATAATTATTATTATTTAATAATTGCCTTTATTAGTGTATAAATGGATATAAATAATTGCATGTAAACGATTGGCCAAAATCTGTTGTATGTAAACGATACTGTTTAAAACGTTATTGTTTTTTCATCAGAAGACCTGGTTTCCACGTCTACCTGTATTAGTTTAAATGGCACTTTTGCCACTCACAATAGGGCTAGCGCTGATGTATCGTGTCGATTGGGCAACACAGTGAATGCGTGTCTATCTATATATGTCTATGTTTTCCGTAGCCTGCTACAGGAAGGTACTCTCTTGACCATTGCCATTGGTTTCGCTCCTTGCTATTTTCGTTATACTGCGGCGGTTGTTTCCTAAGCCTTTCTTATAAAATGAACGACAGTATCTTCTCTGTCAACAGGTTTTTGTACAACGTCATCTCTGTTCTGGGATCCGGCAACTGCCTGTTCCTATCAGTGGGTTATTTCTTGACACAAACGGTTGACGAAGGCGATGCACTCTCACTACAACATAGGGCAGTAGATTTCATTGCATCACATTGGGACAGATTTGGAGACATTCTTCCTGTTGTTCTTTGCAATGCAAGTTGAGTTATCACAACAAGTGAAGAGTACTATCAATACATGGCAACATCTGGAGTTTATGGTGGTATAGCTGAAATTCAAGCTCTTTCTGAGATTAGATCTTTCGACTCATTATCTGTCGTACCCAGCAAAAAATCTATTCACAACTGCATTTTTCAAAAAGTATTTCTTTCTTCTTGATTTCTGAATTCCTTTCTCACCGTTTTCCGTTCCTATTCTTACACCGGCATATGCTATGGCGGGCGTCGGCTAGTGTTTATTACATTATACAGATAAAATTTTAACTATATTTAAATAATCTATATTTTTAATAATTAAACATGTGAGGACACAATGCCGCAGTGCTAGCGAGGAGATGGTGCTCCGTTCACGGATTGTTCTGCCTCGCGCTGTATTCTTGCTGGGACTGGCGCAATATTGGAAGGATAGAATAATTAAAAATGAACTACGAAGATATTTCAATGTTCCTTAAAAGTTCTGAAGATTTGGCATTCTCAGCTTACAGATGGCTTAACGTCTATTACAGAGCTGATTGTGTGGCGATTGGGAACTTGGAGAAAGAAAAGTAAGGACAGGAATTGGGGTTTGTACATAGTAGTAGTAGCAGTTGATTTACAGTTAGGTCCATAAATATTTGGACAGAGACAACTTTTTTCTAATTTTGGTTCTGTACATTACCACAATGAATTTGAAATGAAACAACTCAGATGACGTTAAAGTGCAGACTTTCAGCTTCAACTCAGTGGGTTGAACAAAACGATTGCATAAAAATGTAAGGCAACTAAAGTATTTTTTGAACACAATCCCTTCATTTCAGGGGCTCAAAAGTAATTGGACAAATTAAATAACTAGAAATAAAATGTTCATTTCTAATACTTGGTTGAAAACCCTTTGCTGGCAATGCCAGCCTGAAGTCTTGAACTCCTGGACATCACCAGATGCTGGGTTTCCTCCTTTTTAATGCTCTGCCAGGCCTTTACTTTCAGCTGCTTTACTTTCAGTTGCTGTTTGTTTGTGGGCCTTTCTGTCCGAAGTTTAGTCTTCAACAAGTGAAATGCACGCTCAGTTGGGTGAAGATCAGGTGACTGACTTGGCCATTCAAGAACTTTCCACTTCTTTGCTTTAATAAACTCCTGGGTTGCTTTGGCTGTATGTTTTGGATCATTGTCCATCTGTATCATGAAATGCCCGCCGCCCAATCAATTTGACGTCATTTAGCTGGATTTGAGCAGACAGTATGTCTCTGAACACCTCAGAATTCATTCGGCTGCTTCTGTCCTGTGTCACGTCATCAATAAACACTAGTATCCCAGTGCCACTGGCAGCCATCACACTGCCTGCCTCCACCGTGTTTTACAGATGATGTGCTATGCTTTGGATAATGAGCTGTTCCACGCCTTCTCCATCCTTTTTTCTTGCCTTTATCATTCTGGTAGAGGTTGATCTTGGTCTCATCTGTCCAAAGAATGTTTTTCCAGAACTCTGCTGGCTTTTTTAGATGTTCTTTAGCAAAGTCCAATCTAGCTTTTCTGTTCTTGAGGCTTATGAGTGGCTGGCACCTTGCAGTGCACCCTCTGGATTTACTGTCATGCAGTCTTCTCTTTATGGTAGACTTGGATATCGATACGCCTACCAAGCCCTGGAGAGTGTTGTTCACTTGGTTGGCTGTTGTGAACGGGTTTCTCTTCACCATGGAAATGATTCTGTGATCATCCACCACTGTTGTCTTCTGTGGACGTCCAGGTCTTTTTGCGTTGCTGAGTTCACCAGTGCTTGCTTTCTTTCTCAGGATGTACCAAACTGTAGATTTTGCCACTCGTAATATTGTAGCAATTTCTCGGATGTGTTTTTTCTGTTTTCGCAGCTTAACGATGGCTTCTTTCACCTGCATGGAGAGCTCCTTTGACCGCATGTTGTCTGTTCACAGCAAAATCTTCCACATGCAAGCACCACACCTCAAATCAACTCCAGGCCTTTTATCTGCTTAATTGATAAGACATAACGACAGACTTGCCCATGAAATAGCCTTTGAGTCATTTGTCCAATTACTTTTGAGGCCCTGAAATGAAGGGATTGTGTTCAAAAAATGCTTTAGTTGTCTCACACTTTTATGCAATTGTTTTGTTCAACCCACTGAATTAAAGCTGAAAGTCTGCACTTCAACTGCCTCTGAGTTGTTTCATTTCAAATTCATTGTGGTGATGTACAGAACCAAAATGAGAAACAAGTTGTCTCTGTCCAAATATTTATGGACCTAACTGTATATAGCGCCCTTCACAGACAAAAGGTCACAGAGCGCTGAATGGCAATACAGTAGAAATACAACAGTTAAAACAAAACCAATAAAAATAATAAATAAATGAACTGGAACTATTCAGCACCGATTAAAAGCCTGTTTAAAAAGAAATGTTTTTAGTTGTTTTTCAAAATCAATTAATCAATCAATCAACATTTATTTATATAGCACATTTTCATACAAAAAAAATGTAGCTCAAAGTGCTTTACAAAATGAATAGAAAAATAGAAGACACAATAAAAAATAAAAATAAGTCAACATTAATTAACATAGGATAAGTAAGGTCCGATGGCCAGGGTGGACAGAAAAAACAAAAAAAAAAACGCCAAAGCTGGAGAAAAAAAAAAAAAAATCTGCAGGGGTTCCAGACCAAGAGACCGCCCAGTCCCCTCTGGGCAATCTACCTAACATAAATCAAACAGTCCTCTTTGTATTTAGGGTTTTCATGGAAGGACCTGATGATGATGGTCACGTAGACTTCTGGCTTTCAGTCCATCAATGTTGGTGCATCATGATGCTTTGGGTAGGTGGTGGTGGCGCAGAATCAACAGACTCGCCTCCATGCAGACCACAAGGCAGGCTACTCCATAGTCTCGGTGCACAATCCCCACGGGTTTTCAGCCAAGTGCGTGGGACAACCAGAAGGCCATGTTGCCCCAATCTAAGAGTCTGACAAGCTGTATAGTGGTGGAGCAAGCAAGTAAGGTACTCAGGAGCTTGTCCATAATCAGCTTTGTGCAGTGCAGTGTGTGCAGAATGGGGGTGATATGATCACAAGTTAGGAGCCTGACAGCTGCATTTTGAACTAACTAAAGATGTGAGAGAGAGGACTTGAGAGGCTCAAACCCGTATAGAGATTATTAGAAAAATCAACTTGTGAGGAAATAACAGAATGAACAAGCATCTCCAATTCTGATTTTGAAACAGCATTTCTTTGTTTTGAGAGATTTCTTAAATGAAAGAAACATGAGCGGCTGACTGATCTTACATATTCATCAAGTGTCAGGGACTGGTCAAAAATAACCCAAGGTTACGTAGACTCGACTTAATAACTCGAGAGACAGAAGATAATTTTAAACAGATCTCAGAATGAAAAACAGGAGGAGCAACAATTAGTACCTCAGTCTTTCCTGAATTCAACAGCAGGTAATTACTACTGAGCCAGTCGTTAACCTGAGACGGACAATCAACCAAAGTGACCAAAGTATTAATTTGGTTAGGTTTAAATGAAAAATAAAGCTGTATATCATCTGCATATAGATGATACGAGATGTCCTTAAAAGAGTTAAGAATCTGTGATAGGGGAAGAATCTATAAAGAGAAAAGTCCAGGTCCAAGAATCGAGCCCGGTGGCACTCCACATGCCAAAGGAGTAGAGTCAGATGAAAAGCCAGCCACAGCAACTGAGAAACTTCTGTTTGACAAATAAGAGGAGAACCAGTCCAAAGCAGAGCCAGAGACACCTAACAGCTCTAATCTATTAATTAAGATCCGATGGTCCACCGTATCAAAAGCTGCGGTAAGATCTAACAGTACAAGCACAGAGCACCGGCCTTCATCAGCAGCAATTAAAAGATCATTAAAAACTTTAAGGAGAGCTGCTTCTGTAGAATGTCGCCTCTGAAAACCAGATTGAAAAGAATCAAAGAACCCCTGCTTTTCTAAGAAGGCACAAAGTTGCTGTTCAACCACCTTTTCGAAAACTTTGGCAATAAAAGGCAGAAAGAGAAAGAGACAGGAGTGCTGCAGTAAATTATTTCATCGAAGGTCATGCTTGGCATAGAAAGCATCATGCGTGAGGCAGGAACAATCTCTGGATGGGGCGCCAGCTCATGGCTACTACTGCGCCACTGTATCCCCATGTTTAATAACATGCTTTAATTTCTGTCATCATGAAAATGGTATCAAGTATACAAGTCTCAGTATTTAAATCATTCTCTTTTAATTTCAAAACATCCCAATATACGTACAGTACACCCCCAAAATTCGCGGGGGTTCCTAGAGCACCCGAGAATTGTGAAAAACTGCAACTTTTGGATGTGGTTAAAAAAATGCCCTTTAAATGCCTATTTTTATAGTTTAAACCCAAAATACAGTATACCCCAAAGCACTTTAATTTCGTTGCAAACTCAGCTTAATACATTAATACATTACCTAAAAAATTACCTTAAAACATTACCTAAAAACAGAATGTAAAGGTAAACCCGTATACTGTACAGTACTGCACTGCTATGTCTCCAGCAGTGCTAGAATGTAAAACACCGATGTAGCCGCCAAAGCGTAAGGCGAAGTCAAGCACGGGTAAAACGCGTGTTGAAAGAAATCTCGCATTCCAAAAGTTCGTTTTAAAAATATTTAGTGAAAGTTAAAGGCAAATAATCCACACAAGTATAAAAGAAAAAATAGTTACACACGTAGAATAAAAAAGGCAAAAAAATGAAGAAAAAATGTATCTTCTCTAAACTTAGCTTTTCTTGAGAAACTTTAGTTACTTCTGTACTTAAAGGTTCCTTACTTCTTCTTTCTATACTTAAAAGTTCTTAATTTCTTCCTCTGTACACCTTAAGCGTACGGTTCAACTCTTAAATATGCGCTGTTTTACAATTTACTTTACACACTCAAAAAGCCTGTAGGCACGGGTACAAGCACGTGCCCAGGCAAGGTCACATACATAAGCATGAGCACGGTTTAAAACCGTATGTTGTCTACACCTTACACATGGCAAGGCTGTCACTAACTGAAGAATAATGTTTACTCAAAGCTGTTAGAAATGACAGGAATATACCAATGCAATTCTACTTATGGAGGTTTTAGGAACCTCCCATAGATAATGCATTGTCATCTAGTAAAATATTTATGAATCTTATAGAACTAGCAAAATGGCTCTTACAACCGATGTTATCGCTATACGTACTGTAATTCATGCAAGCACGTTTTCTTTGGTATGCACTGTCGTTTTCTTTGTTATAAGTAGAGTAAATACAGTGGTGTGAAAAACTATTTTCCCCCTTCCTGATTTCTTATTCTTTTGCATGTTTGTCACACAAAATGTTTCTGATCATCAAACACATGTAACCATTAGTCAAATATAACACAAGTAAACACAAAATGCAGTTTTTAAATGATGGTTTTTATTATTTAGGGAGAACAAAAAATCCAAACCTACATGGCCCTGTGTGAAAAAGTAATTGCCCCCTGAACCTAATAACTGGTTGGGCCACCCTTAGCAGCAATAACTGCAATCAAGCGTTTGCGATAACTTGCAATGAGTCTTTTACAGCGCTCTGGAGGAATTTTGGCCCACTCATCTTTGCAGAATTGTTGTAATTCAGCTTTATTTGAGGGTTTTCTAGCATGAACCGCCTTTTTAAGGTCATGCCATAGCATCTCAATTGGATTCAGGTCAGGACTTTGACTAGGCCACTCCAAAGTCTTCATTTTTGTTCAGCCATTCAGAGGTGGATTTGCTGGTGTGTTTTGGGTCATTGTCCTGTTGCAGCACCCAAGATCGCTTCAGCTTGAGTTGACGAACAGATGGCTGGACATTCTCCTTCAGGATTTTTTGGTAGACAGTAGAATTCATGGTTCCATCTATCACAGGAAGCCTTCCAGGTCCTGAAGCAGCAAAACAACCCCAGACCATCACACTACCACCACCATATTTTACTGTTGGTATGATGTTCTTTTTCTGAAATGCTGTGTTCCTTTTACGCCAGATGTAACGGGACATTTGCCTTCCAAAAAGTTCAACTTTTGTCTCATCAGTCCACAAGGTATTTTCCCAAAAGTCTTGGCAATCATTGAGATGTTTCTTAGCAAAATTGAGACGAGCCCTAATGTTCTTTTTGCTTAACAGTGGTTTGCGTCTTGGAAATCTGCCATGCAGGCCATTTTTGCCCAGTCTCTTTCTTATGGTGGAGTCGTGAACACTGACCTTAATTGAGGCAAGTGAGGCCTGCAGTTCTTTAGACGTTGTCCTTGGGTCTTTTGTGACCTCTCGGATGAGTCGTCTCTGCGCTCTTGGGGTAATTTTGGTCGGCTGGCCACTCCTGGGAAGGTTCACCACTGTTCCATGTTTTTGCCATTTGTGGATAATGGCTCTCACTGTGGTTCGCTGGAGTCCCAAAGCTTTAGAAATGGCTTTATAACCTTTACCAGACTGATAGATCTCAATTACTTCTGTTCTCATTTGTTCCTGAATTTCTTTGGATCTTGGCATGATGTCTAGCTTTTGAGGTGCTTTTGGTCTACTTCTCTGTGTCAGGCAGCTCCTATTTAAGTGATTTCTTGATGGAAACAGGTGTGGCAGTAATCAGGCCTGGGGGTGGCTACGGAAATTGAACTCAGGTGTGATACATCACAGTTAGGTTATTTTTTAACAAGGGGGCAATTACTTTTTCACACAGGGCCATGTAGGTTTGGATTTTTTTTCTCCCTAAATAATAAAAACCATCATTTAAAAACTGCATTTTGTGTTTACTTGTGTTATATTTGACTAATGGTTACATGTGTTTGATGATCAGAAACATTTTGTGTGACAAACATGCAAAAGAATAAGAAATCAGGAAGGGGGCAAATAGTTTTTCACACCACTGTATATAATAATTTCATTTAATTAAAATACAGTAAAATGTACAGGTACTCACCAATGATGAATGATATTGATGATGATAATGAAGTAGCTGTGTAGTACGATGCAGAGGATTTAAAACTCCTCGGGTGGCGCCTCATCTTCAGGCGCTTCAGGAGGTGTTGTATCTTTGGACGGGTCTTCTTCTAGTGGGATTTCATGCTGGCTTTTCTTTATAGGTTTCAGGAACATTGTGATGGGAAGTTGCTACATTGTCTCCTGTAGCGAATGGCTGGTACAATTTCCGTGCTTTCTTCCTGCAGTCGGTGATCCACAATGCAAAGGCAGATTCCATCCTGACAATGTTTTTATTCCTTACGGTCGTTACCTTTTTGGCACTATCACAGAAACTTACAGATACGGTACTCCAGAGCACTGCTTTGTTCTTCTTTATGTAGTGTGCGGTGCTTTCATTAATGCCATAGTGGCACACTACTGCAGCATAACTTTTTAGTTCCCAGAGCAAATCCAGTAGTTCAACCTTCTCCTGGAGTGTTTTAAACTTCTTCTGGTGCTTAGGCTCAGTGCCAGAAACCTTAGAAGGTGCAGGGCGATTTGGCGACATCTTTTGCATTTAAGAATAACAAAATGAATACAATAACAAAATGGTGTGGTACATGGCCGGCCGTTCATCCCGGCCAATACCCCCAGGCCACCAGATGGAGCCCTCTTTGCAGCATAGAGGTGCCCCGAATGCCAACAGGGAATTTTGGACAATGGACTTTTAATGCACAGCCCTGCTGGATACCATGGGGGCCGCCAGGAGTCGCTGCAGGGAGGCCCAGAGACTATTTTCCCTACATCCCAGAATTACGTCCTAGTCACATGGACAGAAGAAATGACGTGCTTCCGGAATGAATAAAAGGAGTTTTACCTGACCCGGAAGTGATGGAAAGTCACATGGACTGAGGGACAAACATTTCCGGGTCAAGGACTATAAAGGACTCTGGGAAATCCCAGACGGACGAGCTGAGTTGGGAGGCAGGGTGGCTAAGCGTCTGGGAGAGGAGGATTGTGATTTTTGGATTATTGTTTATTGAGAATTGTGGAGAGGTGTGTGCTTTGTGCACTTATTTATAATAATAAATCAATTATTTGGACTTTTATCTGGTGTCTGACGTGTGGTCTGAGGGTACAAGGGAGCGAGAAAGCCCTAAACTGTCACAATGGAAAACACGAGGACACTCAGCTGAAGACGCGTCACAGGGCATCAGTCAATCAGCAGCAAGGAGAAATGAATAACGCTCTCGGATTGGCTACTTTCATCATCCCAAACCAGGTTTCCCTCAGTGGTTGCTTCCTGTTCTCTCTACAGCACAGTATTGACACGAAAAAAGCCATAAAAAACTGTGGAGGATATTTGCGCTTTCCGCTAACAATTAATTGTTAGGTTCTAAGGAAAAATCCGTGAACACCTGAGTCCGCAAACCCTGAACCGCGACTTTGGGGGGGGGTCTACTGTACATCAATAGATTGTTTTGTAAGAAATTACATTCAATCATAACCTCATTTACTTGGAATTCAAAACATCCACATATCCAAAGAGCGACCCTACAAAGGCTTAAAGCAGAAGGTGGCACGGCTCTACCTAACTTTCAATTTTATTACTGGGCAGCGAATATACAAACTATAAAAACCTGGACACAAATAGATGAGCAGACACAGGCTTGGTCATCAAAAGAAATAAAACCCTGCAGCACTTCTTTATATTCTTTAATTTGTGCCCCAATAAATGCAAGATATCGCCAGTATACTAACAACCCAAATGTACTTCACTCACTCAGAATATGAACCAATGTAGGAAGCATTTTAAAATAGGGAAGCTTTTATCTACGTCTCCTCTGCACAAGAACAACCTTTTCCCACCCTCTCTCAAACGTACGCAGTTTTTAATATCTGGAAAACATTCAGGATTAAATCACTTAGAGATCCGTACTGTCACAACCTTGACCACAAGTAATAGCAAGGTTTGGGGCAGCCACCCGTATAATTGGTATCCTGGCTGCAAAATTGTAAAAATGTTACGCAGCACTGATGTGCAGAAAATCGAGTCCTAAACAGAACTGAGGGAATAGGGAAAAGGTGGAGGCTTTTAAAGGGGAAGACAGGAAGTGAGGTCAAAGGGGTCGGGCTCATAAGGGTCGAGCCCGGACGTGACATCACAGGGGCCGGAGCCGGCAAGGTCTTCTTCCATAGGCTCGGACCCAGAAGTGACGTCAAGAGGACCAGGTGGAATCTCCTGTGAATGGTCTACAGGAAAGGGAGAAAAAGAGTCAGTGCACTCTGCCACATCCCGGTATGATTCGGAACTTACTCAAGGTCTTTAGCTGCCTCCAATGCACACGTGTGTGACAATACATAGACAAGGTCATCACATCCTACAGACAATTACACTCCAAATTCACTTTCCAGCAACACTCCCTTCTTTCACTACCTTCAAATCAGAAACTTTGTTAAATAGAACCGGCCCAATTTTCCTCACCTCTCACCTACCTCTATACTGGGAAAAAATATCGATCAGTCGTGAGGACTCGGACAGCATTTCTGTAATATATAAAAACATTTTACAGTCCCTCCTGTTCAAAGATCCCAGAGTACTGGATCAACATCTCAGAAAAGGAGTGGAAGATAGCAATGCAGAGAATTCACTCAAACTCCATCTGCGCAAAGCATACAATTATTCAACTCAAAATTATATATCGAGCACATCTCTCTCGGTTAAAATTGTCCAAAATGTTTCCTGGGCAAGATCCATCCTGTGAACGTTGCAATGGAGCTTCAGCCTCACTGGGCCGCTGCACCAAATTAACATCATTTTGCACCAAAATCTTTAAATGCCTATCAGACGGCCTTGGTGTCACAATCCCTCCTAACCGATTAGCAGCTTTCAAGTCATGGTCAGTTTAAATGGTGCGAACACTTCCCTCTTGTTGGACACTGGTGCTACACTGTCCCTCTTAAATATATGGACATATAACCAGTTTTTCAGTTCTATGACCTTGTTTCCACCTACCACTACTGCCAATGGTTCTGGGGACTCTCGGATCTCCCTGATGGGTTCAGTCTACCTCACTGTTCAGTATGGCAAAGATGTTCTGCCTAATGTTTGCTTTCATGTTACAAAAAAAGGGGCGAATCTGATGGGGTTAGATCTGTTTCTTTCCCTGGGATATTTTGTCTTAAAATAAAAGTGGCAGGCAAATCTTACAGTTAACCTCTCAACAACAACAAAAATGGCCGGGACTCTTTACAGGTTTGGGTTGCCTCACTGCCTACACTCACAAGCCTTTACTCAACCACACCGTCACACCAGTTATACAGCCACTCCGATGGATCCCACTGGCCTTCCAAGATGGGGTGTCCACTGAGCTGCGGCAGCTACTAGCAGCTGGCATTATTGAACCAGTCAACACCTCCCCATGGGTCTCCAACATAGTAGTAGCTAAAAAAAAAAGTGTGGTGGCTTGCGCATCTGCGTAGATCTTTGTGCGGTAAATAAAGCAATCAAGCTCATCTCACAAAAAGCAGACCTACAGCACATGGCTGCATAATCGAACCATGTAATTCAATAATAACACAGTGAACATATATAACACCAACGTCTCTGTTTCTGTTGATGATGCGCTTGTCAAACCTGCTCCTGTTGTCAGACATCTTGGTGTTTGGTTTGATTCATCACTTAACTTTGAGCTCCACATTAGGTCTCTGTCCAGAATTTCATTCTATCATCTCCATCTCATTGCCCGCCTCCATCCATTTATGTCCCTTAATGAAGCTCAGACTCTAGTTCATTGTTTCCTAATGTCTCGTATCGATTACTGTAATTCCCTCCTCACCTGTACATTCAGAACTCCGCAGCCTCACAGCTCCCGTCTCCCCTGCTCTCTCCCAGCCTCACTGGTCACCGGTTACACCAAGGATTAAATTCAAGATTCTGCTTCTCACCTTCAAAGCCCCCATCTACCTCACTTAGTTCTCAGCTCCACACACTCCTTGTCGCTCTCTCAGGTCCTCACTCAGTCATCTCCTTACTGTCCCCACACACACCAGACTCTCCACCCTGAGTGACAGGTCCTTCAGTGTTATGGCCCCTCAACTCTTCCTCAGTCTCTCCGAGTTTGCTCCTCTTTCTATACCTTTAAAATTTCAACTGAAAACTTTCCTCTTCTATGAACTTTTGTTTACTGTGTAGTTTTCTTTTTTTTTTTTAACTCTGTATGTAAAGCTACCTTGGGTTTGTGAAAGGTGCTCTATGAATGTAACTTATTATTATTATTTAAATACCAATGAATAAAAAAGTAGAAGTAACAAAGTAAAAAGTAAGAAATAAATGACATTAACGCCACATTTCTGTGAGCATATTGTTTTACAATATTTTGCTCTTTCTCGTTTTTTGGACAGAGACAGAGTGTAATGTAATAGAGTCCTTGAGGTGCCCATGGCCCATATTTACCCAGCATCTCACAGGAATCACATTAAAGTCTGACTAGGGTGAAAATTTGTCCTTCCTCAGATTAGGACATCAGAAGTATTTGGGAAATGTGCTCCCAATGAGCAGCTGGAGTTCACGTTTGAGAATGAATGACATCACGACTCCACGACACCTTGAGGTTCAAATGGGAACTCATTATGACATTTTCTAGTTTTCTGATACTAACACTAAGACACCACCACAAAAATAATAATAATAATAATAATAATAATAATAATCAGAAGAAGAAGAAGAAGAAGAAGAATCAGAAGAAGAAGAAGAATAATCAGAAGAAGAAGAATAATGGAGTGGCATGGTGGTGCAGTGGTAGCGCTGCAGCCTTGCAGTTAGGAGACCTGGGTTCACTTCCTGGGTCCTCCCTGCATGGAGTTTGCATGTTCTCCCCGTGTCTGCCTGGGTTTCCTCCGGGTGCTCCTTTTTCCTCCCACAGTCCAAAGACATGTATGGAAGATAAAAATGTATATATTAGCATAAATAGCATATATTAGCATAAATAGCCATAAAAGTAGTTAACAGCTTCTGAAACATTAGATTTAGCATAAATTAGAATGTCAAGCAAATAAGATATGTCAAATCAATAGTTAAATAAAAGATATTAGTCATATTGCATTATTTTTAAGCTTGAAGCAAAATTACCAATATTGGAAAAGGAAGGGAAGAACAGAAAGAGAATGATGCACAGAAACTATCGAGGACAGAAGGGGGAACATAAACACCTGTTGTTCAAAGGCTAGTAAGCATGGAACATACCAATGACATAATACCGAAAAAAATGGTCATGGTAGGTACGTGAGAAGCCAGCTGGAATAGTGAGTCAGCAGAAACAGCAAAGGCATTGATAACAACGAGGTCAAGATGATGTAATGTATGGAAAATAAAATATACTAGCATAAATAAATATAGAAAAATATATTAGCATTAACCTTAGTGCAGAAATTAAGGCAAGTCGGGCATGCCAAGCAAATGATTAAATAAAGGTACATGCCATATTTCTTTTTTAATTAAAGCTTAGCTTTGGCACCAAATAAAAAATAGCTTGAAGGCCTAGGCAAAGGAAATGATAAGAGAACATCTGCTCAGCCTAGGCCAATCATAATAAGCAAAACAGAAAATAAAGATGGACAATAGACAGTAAAAATACCGGAGGCCAGCTGCAGAAAGAAGTCAGGAGATAATAATGGTTCCCATTTATTATGATTACTATTTATTTACTATTACTATAAATATACTATTTATTATTTATTATTGTGAATTTCCCCTTGGGATTAATAAAGTATATATCTATCTATCTATCTATCTATCTATCTATCTATCTATCTATCTATCTATCTATGTGAACTTAAAGTATCGGCTAGACAGGTGCAGAGGGGAGTCAGAGAAAACAGGGAATGAGCTAATTTGAGTGAGGTCGGAGTGATACGAAATTATTATATAAACTTTGATTTCTGAACTGTTCAGGGCTCAGTCTGATTTGGCTGAATTGGGTTGAGTCCATGTTATTGTTTTATTGCAATAAAGCTATAAACTCTGTTTGCCTGTCTTCTGAGTCCTAAAAGCCTTCATTTCAGGTAAAAACCTTTTGGTGACAATATTTCGCCTTGACACATGCAGGTTAGGTGCATTGGCGATCCTAAATTGTCCCTAGTGTGTACTTGGTGTGTGGGTGTGTGTGCACCATGCGGTGGGCTGGCGCCCTGCCCGGGGTTTATTTCCTGCCTTGTGCCCTGTGCTGGCTGGGATTGGCTCCAGCAGACTCCCGTGACCCTGTAGTTAGGAGGTAGCGGGTTGGATAATGGATGGATGGATAATAATAATAAAAATAATTACTTAATTAGTGTGGGCTTCCCACAATCCTACGCTGAACTTCAGCCCCTACAGGCCTATCTATTCATCAAACTAAGGGGCTACACCAGAACTGTCAACCTGATACACACAAAAGAAATGATCGCCAACTATAGCACTTTTTATCTATTCTTGGGTACTAAAATAATGTGCGTGCCAATCATTTGGTAAGTTAGGGTTTAGTATTATTTAGGTAGACTTTTATCCCAGAGGGAAATTTCTGAAAGTACAAAAACATAAAGCACCGTTAAGCCGATCCAATAACATCAAGCAAGATACAACAACTGACAACCATGTCATCGTGTGTACACAAGATGAGAGCAATGAAGAATATTCACCTTCAGCTGTATACAAGGTAATACCGTATGTACTCACGTATAAATCAGGCCTTGAAACCCGAAACATTGATCATAAAATCAGACCCCGACTTATACGCCCGTTCAAAAATGCAACACTTAATTTATTTTTTTTTTGTTAAATCTTCTTGCCTCCTCCAATCTCGTATCAGTTTCTCAGACCTATCAGATTTTGTTGCAGCAGCGCAGTTACCAATTTCTTTCACTACTTCAATGACTTTTAATTTAAAACCAGCTTCATATTTTCTTCCGATTGAACGCTCCATCATAGATAAGGGATGCTCTTATGATAAAGGTGTTTTTCTGTGCAAGATACAAAAAACACAAAACAGTGCAATCGTTGCTTCAGAATAGTTTGGGTATTACTGTGTGGTCACGTAGGCTGATACATAGAAAAAGAAGGCAGTGTACTATGTGGTTACTCTCTCAGGTGAGCATTAGCATATCATAATCTCTTGGACCAATAGCGTGAGCTTTCCACATTCGACTTGTATGACCGGCATAAAATACCGGAAATTAAATGGCAAAATCAAGCTTGAGTATAAACGGTAGCCTTGACACACAAAAAAAGGTTTGGGGCAGTCACCCATATACTTGAATCCTGGCTGCAAATATAGCAAAAATTGCGTCTCACATATGTGTACAGAGTTGAGTCCAAAACAGAACAGAATACAACATGGAGGTTGTCTGGCTTTTAAGGCAGGTCGGCGGAAGTGATGTCATCGGGGGCCGGAACCTGGAAGTGACGTTCTTGTGACCCGGAACCGGAAGTGACATCGTCAGAATCAGGCAGGGTTTCCCTTCTCTGATCTACAGAGATAAAAGAGTAAGGTTTACTGCACCCCGTCATCCCCTCACCTGGTGTGGAATTACCTTCTTTTGGTCCTTCTAGTTGCTTCCCGTGCACACGTGTGTGACACTCCTTTGTTTTTTTTGTCTTTGAGGATTCAATGCAGTGGGTCTTGTGTCAAGTTGGGGTGTCTGCTTTCATTCAGACATCGCAGGTGACTGCACAGGACTTTGATCAGGTTGTGGTGGTGGCACAGAAATTGACCGCGGAAGACCCAGAAAAGAAAACAGAAATAAGTAAAGACTAGCAAATCATGTAAAAGCGTTAAGGAAATGATGATGAGGGAGAGAAGAATATCACACATTCAATAATAAAGAATATTATTTTAATAAGTTGTGACTTGTGAGAGGACTCGATATTAGAATAGTCACATAATTAGTATGGGATGTTATTATAGTCACTTACAACAGCAGGACTATTTAAAATACAAAGGGTCAGACGAACAGGTTAACAGAACATATTGGATAAGAAGGGAAACGCAGGGCACACGTAAGTCAGTCTGTGTGAAGTGTGGCTGTCAATACGTCTATAAGAATTGTCAGAAGACGAAATTTGTTGCATAAACATTATTGTCAGCGAAAATTTTCCCCTGTGTGTAACCCACAAGTACCTGTACGTTTAACCCGGGTTGCAATGAAAATGTAGTTATGGGGTAAAAACAGGACATGGCAAATAAACTCCGATGTTATTAAACATTTGTCGTTGTGACTTGATGATAGTCACACAATATTGCCTACACCATAATATAAAGGGAATATCTCATTTTGAGTTGTCAGTGTTATGGATGGGATTGGCTCCAGCAGACCCCCGTGACCCTGTAGTTAGGATATAGCGAGTTGGATAATGAATGGATGGATGGATGTCTGGCAGTTCACCGCTGCTCTTCAGAAAGGTTGTGTGTGTAATTCGATTTTTGTTCAACGTCTAGGTGCGAGACTTGCTGCCGCTGATCTTCGGATAATGTCGCTCTGTGGTTTGTCATACAATGTCTTTGTTGTTCTAAGGCCTGAGCTGGTTAGACTGGCGTGATGTCAATGTTTCTGCTTCTGTGTGTTGGTGTGAGTATGAAGGCTGGCGATACCATTTCTGTTGGTCGCTGCTACGCTGTATGTGCCTTTTCATTTTATTGGGAGGCTTACATTGAAGTGAAGGGAAAAAGAGGTGCAAAATGGTAGAGTCATCATGCAGGGTCGGTGAGTAATGTGGAAGTTACCCCCGAGGAAGACAGGAATAGTTCATTCAATCAGTCTTTATTCAGGCACTGATGAGTATTTAGGTTTCAGAAAAACACCTGCTAGTTAGGAGACCCGGGTTCGCTTCCCGGATCCTCCCTGCGTGGAGTCCACATGTTGTCCCTGTGTCTGCGTGGGTTTCCTCCGGGCGCTCCGGTTTCCTCCCACAGTCCAAAGACATGCAGGTTAGGTGGATTGGCAATTCTAAATTGACCCTAGTGTGTGCTTGGTGTTTGGGTGTGTTTGTGTGTGTCCTGCGGTGGGTTGGCGCCCTGTCCGGGATTGGTTCCTGCCTTGTGCCCTGTGTTGGCTGGGATTGGCTCCAGCAGACCCTCGTGACCCTGTGTTCGAATTCAGCGGGTTAGAAAATGGATGGATGGATGAAAAACACCTGCTACCAATTGTCAAATGTGGTGGAGGTTCCATCATGCTGTGGGGCTGTGTGGCTAGTTCAGGGACTGGGGCCCTTGTTAAAGTCGAGGGTCCGATGAATTCAACCCAATATCAACCAATTCTTCAGGGTAATGTTCAAGCATCAGTCACAAAGTTGACGTTACGCAGGGGTTGGATATTCCAACAAGACAATGACCCAAAACACAGTTGGAAATCTACAAAGGCATTCATGCAGAGGGAGAAGTACAATGTTCTGGAATGGCCGTCACAGTCCCCTGACTTGAATATCATCGAAAATCTACGGGATGATTTGAAGCAGGCTGTCCATCAAATTGAACTGAACTGGAGAGATTTTGTATGAAGAATAGTCAGAAATACCTCCATCCAGAATCCAGACACTCATCAAAGGCTATAGGAGGACAGCGTCTAGAGGTTCAAAGGAGCAAAAGGATGTCATATCTCTGTTGGGTGCCCACATTTATGCACCTGTCTAATTTTGTTATGATGCAGATTTTCTGTTAATCCAATAAACTTAATGTCACTGCTGAAATCCTACTGTTTCCATAAGGCATGTCAGATATTAAAAGGAAGTTGCTACTTTGAAAGCTCAGCCAATGAGAAACAAAAATCCAAAGAATTAAGAGGGGTTCCGAAACTTTTTCATATGACTGTGTATAATGTATGAACACAATATCTGCAGTTTGGACTATGTCCCACCAAAATTGTTTTAATGTGTTTATTCTGAAAGCAAACCCAAAGACAATACCAGCGACTCGTTCAAGCACATTTATGTCAGTTTACCTCAATACAAAAGCGAGGTCCGTGTGCACCAAAATGTCTGAGGCACTTGCTTTTTGCACTTGTACTGTACATCCATCTCTCTTTGCAAGAACCAACAGTCGTCAACTGTCATGCATGGAGTGAATTTTCCCCGATATCGGTTTTCCACCACCTTTAAATCCTGATGAACTCTTTCCCCTTCCCCTCATCATTGACATCGCCCAGATTTGGAGGAACAAAAGTCGAGATACAAAAGTACAAAAATGGCATCTTCAGTGACATCTGGGCTCCCGTAAGGTGATGTGCTTTCAGCAGGTTCTCCACAAGCTCAGCATCATTCTCTGCTCTGTGACTGCCAAGAAAATTCCAGACAACCTGCACGAATGCGTCCCATGCTGCTCATTCAGTCGGCTTCAGTTTCCTTTCAAACTCAGCGTCAAGCGTCAATTCACAGATTTCAGGACCAACAAAAGACACCTTTCTTAACTTTGGCTGCACTTTTCTTGAGACCAAACTTATTTCTTAAATTCTGAAAAGCATCGCCTTTTCTGTCTATCGCCTTCACAAAATTTTCAAAGTAATATAAGGCAATGTTATGTTAAGGAAAATGATAAAACCGACTACCATATATACTCCCGCGGATAAGTCGGGACTTGATTTTACCGTATAATTTCTGGTATTTTATAATGTCGGTCGTATAAGTCGAATGTGGAAAACGCCCACCTGAGAGAGTAACCACGGAGCACACAGCCTTTTTTATCTATGCATTGTGCCTGCGTGACCACATGGTGATACCCCAACTATTCTGAAGTTGACGTTTCTACTGTTTTGTGTTTTTTGTATCTCACACCCCCATACCCCCTTATCGTAAGAGCATCCCTTATCTAGGATGGAGCGTTCGATCAGAAGAAAATATGAAGCTGGCTTTAAATTAAAAGTCATTGAAGTGGCAAAAGAAACTGGTAACTGTGCTGCTGAAACAAAATTTAATGCGGTGTGAGACTGGAGGAGGGAAGAAGATGTAAAAAAAAAAAAAATGTAAGGGTCATTTTTGAACGGACGTATAAGTCGGGGTCTGATTTTATGATCGACTTTTCAGGTTTCAAGACCCGACTTATAGGCAAGTATATACAGTATGTAAATAGAGTGGGTTGAAAAAGTATTCGCCCCCCTCTGGAAAGCCTCCGTATTTCCATCTTACATCATTACAACCTATAAAAATCACACATGCAGAGTATCACAGTGAACTTTTCTTTTTCTGTGTACATATTTTGAAACATTTAGAGCTTGGTGAACTAAACAAATGCAAATTGACAGACATGTTGTGCTGTTGAAAAAGTAATGGACCCCTTCACATGACACACAGTCAATACTTGGTAGCAGCACCAATAACTGCTTGCAATCACTTTGGATAGCCATCAACAAGCTTAGCACACCTGGATGGAGGCCATTGTTCCCATTCTTCCTTGCAGAACTGCTCCAACTGGGCAAAGTTTGAAGGCTTTCTAATGTGAACTGCAATTTTGAGATCACGCTACAAATTTTCAGTTGGATTCAGATCTAGACTCTGGCTAGGATACTGCAAAACCTGGATTGTCTTTTTGTCAAACCATGCTTAGGTTACTTTTGCCCAATGTTTTGGGTCATTGTCCTGCTGAAAATGGTAGCATCGTCCGAGTCCCAATCTCATGGCTGATGTTTGAAGGTTTTCTTCCAAAATCTGGATATACTTCTTACTATTCATTCTTCCTTCAGTACGGACAAGGAACCCAGTGCCTGCCCTAGAGAAGGAGCCCCAAAGCATGGCGCTCCCCCCGCTATGCTTGATGGTAGGTATGTCATTTGCCGGATCATTGGCAGGCCCTTCCATCCACCTGCCAAATTAACGCCTTTGTGTTGAGGCCAAAATGTTCAATTTTGGTCTCATCAATACAATACAATACAATACAATTTATTTTTGTATAGCCCAAAATCACACAAGAAGTGCCGCAATGGGTTTTAACAGACTCTGCCTCTTGACAGCCCCCCAGCCTTGACTCTCTAAGAGGACAAGGAAAAACTCCGAAAAAAACCCTTGTAGGGAAAAAATGGAAGAAACCTCAGGAAAGGCAGTTCAAAGAGAGAACCCTTTCCAGGCAGGCTGGGCGTGCAGTGGGTGTCAAAAAGAAAAAGGGGGTCAATACAATACAATACACAGAACAGAACAAATCCTCAATACAGTATAAAAATAAACATTTTAGAAGTACGGAGTAGAATTTAACAGTAGATGATATCCCATAATATGATTTGGATTTGTTTAGAGTCCTGGAGACCTCAGCCATCAAGCTGCCTCCCCCATTTGGCCATTCCACAGCTGAAATAGCGCTAATCCGATGAAAGGACCCCTCTTTCCCACGATTCCTGCGATCCTCCATCAGAGATGACTTTACCTTAGGCAGGCAAAACAACTTGGCAGGTGGGCCGTGGCACCAAGTGCCACATTTGAGTACAGAGGAGAGAAACTGAATAGGTGAGGGTTAGTATCCAATTATAACTATCACGTTACTTATGTTTTAGTGTTAATGACCAACAACAGAGATGCAGTCTGTACAGTTAATCAGCAGCTCTAGTCAGGGTGTGCTAAAGTGAAGTCGTGAGTCTTCAGCTGGGATTTAAAAGCTGAGACAGAAGGGGCATCTCTTATAGTAGCAGGCAGACCAGTCCACAGTTTAGGGGGCCCTGTAACTAAAAGTTTGACCATCATCAGACCAAAGTACATGACTCCAGAATGCAGGATGTCTGTTAGTGAATTCCAGTCAAGTTTTTAGATGACATTTTTTTTAGTAGTGGCTTTTTACCTGCCAACTCTGCCATACAGCCCCCCTTTGATATTGTAGTCTTGTGCACATCCACTCCAGCTGCAGGTCACTGAGAGTCACCTCTTACATCTCTGACTAGTCTTCTTGACATTTTCTTTGTTATTATAACAGGGTGGCCTGACCTAGGCTGCTTCACTATGCTTCCAGTTGTCTTCCACTTCACTATGATGGCCTTTACAGCGGAGACACGCTGAGGCTAAGGAGCTTGGCAATCTTCTTGGCACCACTGCCATCTTTAAACTTTTTAATCACAGTAGGCTTCGAGTCATTAGAAAGTTCCCTTGTCTTCATTTTTGTCAGTTTCTGAGGTTTCACCAAATAAGCCACTTGTACTGATTTCTCAGTTGTCTGTTCCTAATAAATGGCCTGAATAATCACTTCTAGGCCTGTCAACACGCTAGAGGATTCACTGCTTGATTGTCTACACCTGTTTTCATTCCCCTCATTGGATTGTTAACAACCATACAGTCTCCAGACTATTAGGGCTCGCTTATTTATTCAATAGCATATTTCACTGATGTGTTCTTTATCGTTCGAACTTCAGGATTTTTTTTTGTGAAAATTTATTATCCCAGTGACCCTTATTTATATGTAATAGTATGAAACTAAAGATGCATTTTCAAAGAAAAGTATTACAGGAAATTTAAACTTTGTCTAGAGGGCCGAATACTTTTTCAACCCACTGTATGTGAGAGTATTTATAATGACGAGGAACCAGCACGACGTCAGAAGTGCCCCCGCTGGATGGGACATCTGGTTGTCAGCATTCCCCGACTTGGCTGTGGTGTACATTGCTAACCTGATTATACTTTGTATTATTGTGGATGACTGTTATCTTTTAATGCAACTTAAATACATATGTCTCTTTCTGTACGATGTAATAATTTCCACCATGGCTGCATCAAGAAACACATCCCAGGGGAGAAAGAGCGTTCCTGCTGGATACAGTCTATAGAGGAATCATTTTCTTTCTTAGTAATGTTTCCCTTGCAACTCTAAAATAGAAATAAGACACCTGAGTAAATAGCTTTCCATGTCAAGGGTGCACGATGCACTGCTTAACACTGCTGTCTCACAAAGCCTTCGAAGGCTTCTAAGGGCCAAGCATCATGGCTGCCACGCGTTCCCAGCATTCATTTGATGCGTCGTCTGAGCAGGTCTTCAGAAATGAACGTCACATGTTCACGAGTTGCAGTACCAGTAAAAAGTCTGGTGGGTTGGCACAGTTTAATAAAGTCGGAAAGTGACGTCAGGGTCTCTGTTTATTAAGACAGACCTCAGTATGTGCGTCTTAGGAACTGCAGGTCTGAAATTGTGGTCAGCAGCACAGGAGTGCCGCAGGGGACTGTACTTCCTCCGGTCCTGTTCAGCCAACATACATCGGACTTCCAATACAACTCGGAGTCCTGGCACATGCAAAAGTTTGCAGACGATACTGCTATCGTGGAGTGGGCAGGAGGAGGAGTATAGGAACCTACAGGTAATCAAGGACTTTGTTAAATGGTGCGACTCAAACCACCTACAACTAAACATCAGCAAAACCAAGGAGCTGGTGGTGGATTTTAGGAGGCCCAGACCCCTCATGGACCCCGTGATCATCAGAGGTGACTGTGTGCAAAGGGTGCAGACCTATAAATACCTGGGAGTGCAGCTGGATGATAAACTGGACTGGACTGCCAATACTGATGCTCTGTGCAAGAGAGCCGACTATACTTCCTTAGAAGGCTGACATCCTTCAACATCTGCAATAAGATGCTGCAGATGTTCTACCAGATGGTTGTGGTGAGCGCCCTCTTCTACGCGGTGGTGTGCTGGGGAGGCAGCATAAAGAAGAAGGACGCCTCACACCTGGACAAACTGGTGAGGAAGGCAGGCTCTATTGTAGGCACGGAGCTGGACAGTTTGACATCTGTGGCAGAGCGACGGGCGCTGAGCAGGCTCCTGTCAGTCATGGAGAATCCACTGCATCCACTGAACAGGATCATCTCCAGACAGAGGAGCAGCTTCAGCGACAGACTGCTGTCACCGTCCTGCTCTACTGACAGACTGAGGAGACCCCACACTATGCGACTCTTCAATTCCACCTGGGGGGGTAAATCTATCTATCTATCTATCTATCTATCTGTCTGTCTGTCTGTCTATCTATCTATCTATCTATCTATCTATCTATCTATCTATCTATCTATTAATTATATAGTGCCTTTCCTATCTATCTATCTATCTATCTATCTATCTATCTATCTATCTATCTATCTATCTATCTATCTCTGTCTGTCTGTCTATCTATTAATTATATAGTGCCTTTCCTATCTATCTATCTATCTATCTATCTATCTATCTATCTATCTATCTATCTATCTGTCTGTCTGCCTGTCTGTCTGTCTGTCTGTCTATCTACCTATCTATCTATTAATTATATAGTGCCTTTCCTATCTATCTATCTATCTATCTATCTATCTATCTATCTATCTATCTATCTCTGTCTGTCTGTCTGTCTGTCTATCTATTAATTATATAGTGCCTTTCCTATCTATCTATCTATCTATCTATCTATCTATCTATCTGTCTGTCTGTCTGTCTGTCTGTCTAT
>JANRMT010062820.1:29749623-29763602 GCA_026402145.1 Polypterus bichir lapradei
TCCGGGCCATTAATAACAATAATACAGTATATAAAATGATCTCGCGGGCCGGATATAATTACACGCCGGGCCGGATGTGGCCCGCGGCCCTTGAGTTTGACACATATGGACTAAATAGAACTTGAAAAGATATATTTTTTCGTACATCGAGCCCGCGTGCTATTGTGGTTTTGCCTGCATGCCTCAATAAGTCACCCTCCCCTCGCTCTTACTTTTTTACCGTTCATCTAATGAATACACTGAGTATGGCTTTACCAAAACAATCATTGATTGCGAATAAAGTATTCATTATTCGAGTATGTAGATCGGGGTATATATATACATATATATATACCCGCGTATCGCAGCGGAGACGTAGTGTGTTAAAGAAGCTATGAAAATGATTCGTTTCTTACTGCATCAATAAACAGCTCGTCTTCTTCTTTATCTGAGACCTGACACACTGCATGCACGGGTTTTTTTTTAACACTGTCTTCCTTTAGCGGGACATTCACTTTTTCCACCGTGTGCTTTGTTTCTGCAGTAGCTGCAGTTATGAATAATATGCATGTATGTATCAGACGCTTCATATTTTTTTGCTGCCTTTTCAATTGTGTAATTCGGTTTTTGTTCTTAGGAACTGTTGCTTTTTGTCTGTGCACTGCGTCAGTTCACGTGAGCCGCTCGGTGTTCATGCATCGAAGTTTCCCAGCTGTGCTGTTGTCATGTCGTGCTATGTCCATGGCTGTATCTATGTTACCGAAGTCCTGGCACTTAAAACTTTCTCTCGCAGTTTCGCTGAGTTTGTGCCAAACACCACCCTGACCATCTCATCTTCCTCTGCATAAGCACAGTCTTCACCCGTGAATATTTAGTGGCAGTGTTTCTATTGGATTGCCGCTGACGGACGGCCTTATATGGGCAGGCACTAAATTACAAACGCTAGCGGCAGCCTGTCTATGAACTTAATTTAAAGTTTAGGTTTACATCGTGCTTTATTTCCGAAGTAGCAGAACTCATGAATATGGTTGTATATGTCACTCGCTCGCTTCTTATTGTTTCGCTGCCTTCTCAATTATATAATGCATGTTTTCTTCAGCGCTCTTTGGGCCTCTTCCTGGTTTTCTACCTACTGCGTGATTACGTGGGAGGCGTGATGATGTCACACGAAACTCCGCCCCCACGGGTTTCTCGCTCATTACAGTAAATGGAGAAAAACAACTTCCAGTTATGACCATTACGCATAGAATTTCGAAATGAAACCTGCCCAACTTTTGTAAGGAAGCTGTAGGGAATGAGCCTGCCAAATTTCAGCCTTCTACCTACACGGGAAGTTGGAGAATTAGTGATGAGTCAGTCAGTCACTCAGTCAGTGAGTCAGTCAGTGAGGGCTTTGCCTTTTATTAGTATAGATACAACATTTAAAAACTACTGGTTACATTTGCTCAGCGCCCCCCACACTACACACAGGTGTAGTGACTTGCGTATGGTCACATAGTGTCATTATCAGGACTTTAACCCACAAACTCAGAGTTTAAAAGTGCAAAGTGTTAACCACCATGCCACAATGCTTGCACATCTACAATGTGAATATTAATTGGCATGATATAAATTTGTCCAGGACAGATTCCATTGTTAAAGTTGAGTTTAACATTTTCAACCCGTTCAAGTTCAAAATCTGGAATATTTATTTTTTCAAATAATGGATCAGTTTATACTGTAGAATATTTTGCCTTGCTGTTAATATAGAAGAAGAAGCTGATTTGTGAATAAGTAGCTGACTGCAAGCTTATACTTGATGTAGCTAGGAGTGAATAAAAAGCCAGCTGAATGCGCACCTAACTTCAACCCCGTGATCATTTCAGATGTTAAAAATAATTACCACCAAAGCCTTTCACAGACATACAGTGACTTGCAAAAGTATTCAATCCCCTCTGCAAGACAAAAGATTTGTACACATACTTATTCATTCAGTAATTTTTCTTATGTTGTAACCATTATAAAATAAACCATTTTATGTAGACATTTAATTGAAGAAGAAAAT
Organism: Polypterus bichir lapradei; assembly: GCA_026402145.1. Taxonomy (NCBI): domain Eukaryota; kingdom Metazoa; phylum Chordata; class Cladistia; order Polypteriformes; family Polypteridae; genus Polypterus; species Polypterus bichir. The sequence goes on from JANRMT010062820.1 coordinate 29,751,647, forward strand.
CTCCAAAGTTAGTGTTTACATAAGTATTTAAACCTCCAGGTTTACACCAATGACAAATTAACTACAAAGGTGGCAGTCATTTGACAGTCATACTTAAACATAATGAGGTGCTACTTGCTGAGTTCTTTTTTTCCATCTGGATATAAAAAGCCCCCTTTGTAGGGGTCGTAGTCTGAAAAAATGAAGAGACAGAAGCATTCTGCTGATGTGAGAAACAAAGTTATTGAAATGCACAAGGTAGCAGGAAAGGACTATAAAAATATCACAGTTTGAATGTCCCATTGCGCACTGCTGGATCCATTATCAGAAAGTGGAAGGTTCATCACAGCACCCACATTCTTACTAGAACAGGCCGTCCGTCAAGACTGAACATCAGAGTTAGACATTAACTGGTGAGAGAGGAGACTAGAAATCCAACCGTCACTCTCAGATGTTTGCAATGGTTTTTGGCTGAAACTGGAATGAAGGTGCAGGGGTCCACAATTTCAAGCGCTCTCCATTAAACAGGCCTCTACAGGCGGGTGGCAAGAAAGAAGCCATTCCTTAAGATGGTCCAAAAAAAAACACATATGGCGTTTTCCCAGTTAAGATGTGGGGAGAAGGCTTTATGGTCAGATGAAACCAAAATAGAACTTTTTGCTCAGACTTCGAAAGAGTTGCAGAATGTGTGGCGTAAAACAATGCCACAAGAAACACAAGACCTACAGTGGAGTATGGTGGTGGCGGCATCTTGCTATGGGGATGTTTTTCGTGTGCTGGGACTGAGAATCTTGTCAGAGATGAAAGGACAATAGATGGGCACAAATACCACACAATACTGTAGGAGAACTCGTTCCAGTCTGCTGTGAATATAAAGCTCGGGAGAAGATTCATCTTTCAAGATGACAATGGCCCTAAGCATTAGACCAAAGTGACACTGGGATGGCTCAAAAACAGACAGGTGAATGGCCAAGTCAACGGCCTGATCTTAACCCTGTTGAGAAACTGGGACACTGTTTAATAATAATAATAATAATAATAACACATTTTATTTATATAGCGCCTTTCCCATGCTCAAGGCTCTTACAGAATATAAGAAAGAATGGCTGGGTATCCAGTATATAGCATTGTACAAACCAAATAAATAAATAAAGAAGATTACGACAGTAAATTCAGAGAAAAGCCTAACAGACAACATAATTGATGGTCTAACAGACACACAGGTTAGAGGTAAGCTGAGAGAAGAGTAATAAAATCAAGTAGAGCTAAAAGCCTTCCTGAACAGATGAGTTTTAAACGAATTCATGGAGTCGGCTGATGTAATTAATTTCAGTAGGTCATTCCAAAGTCTGGGCACTCGCTATACAGCTGAAGGCCCTGCTGTCACCCATAGAGTGTAGATTAGTGTGGGGCACAGAATCAGATGACTTTAGTGGGCGGACAGGCACATAGTGATGGAGAAGGTCACTGATGTAGTTTGGCGTGAGGTTATTTAAGGCTTTGTAGGTTATTAGTAGGATATGATATTCAATTCTGTAAGACACAGGGAGCCAGTGAAGACGGAGCAGGATGGATGTGATGTGCTCACTGCTGCTGGTTCAAGTGAGGACTCTTGCAGCTGAGTTTTGAATAAGCTGGAGCTGTGATATAAGATTAGAAGGGGCACCTGCCAGCAGTGAGTTACAATAATCGATGCAGGATGTGATAAAGCAGGGACAAGTTTCTCAGCATTAGAAAAGGAGAGGAAGGAACGAATACAGGATATGTTATGGAGGTGAAAGTAAGAAAGTTTCTTAATGTGATTTATGTGGGCGGAATAAGAAAGGGGAGGAATCAAAAATGACACCGAGATTCTTTGCAGTAGAGGCAGGTCTGATGAGATCACCGCCAAGATGGACTGGGAAGGAGCTCATTTTATTAAGTTGCATTTTAGTCCCAATTTGCAGGAGTTCAATTTTGTTGCAATTTAATTTTAAAGAGTTCTGCTCCATCCAGGTTTTAATTTCACTGAGGCAGGTTGTGAGCTGAGAAAGCTCTGATGAAGTTCCACTTTTAACAATGAAGTAGAGTTGAGTATCGTCTGCATAAAAATGATAACCCAGTCCATAGCTACGAATAATATGGCCAATGAGAAGCATATAAATACAGAAGAGAAGAGGGCTGAGGACAGAGCCCTGAGGAGCTCCTTGTGTGACTGGCGCCAAGTTGGATCTGCTGTTGCCAGGACTAACAAACTATTGTCTATCAGTCAGATAGGACTTGAACCACTGGGGGGCAGTGCCAGAGATACCCAGCATGTTCTCCATTCTGAACAGTAGAGTGTCATGTCTGACCTCGTAGCGGGGCTACATAGTAGTAATAGTGTTGTTTGTGTTCGTACCATGTGCGTCTTGTTTCCATCGTTCCGTTTACTGTTTATGTGTGTCAGTGAATGGATGATGGAAGGAGATCGCAGCCCCAAACCTGGAAAACACCGGTTTTCAATCAATCAATTACAGTCGTCACAGGACTATAAAAACAATCAAGAGGAAACAAGGAGGGAAGGAAGGAGAGAGAGAAGGAAGGAGACATTCATTTTACGACCACGAACCACTTGTACCTGCTGTATTTCACATCGCGCACTTCCATCCAGTTTGTCTTTCATTACGCCGGACTCACTCCAACACCCTCATCACGAGAGACCCCGGGGTCAGATCATTTTCCACCATCGCCGAGGATACACGGTGAGGCTGTTCCATTTTGTTCCGGGAATTACAAACACTCCATATATCGGTTAACCAGTCATCTGCATTCAGGACAATTGTTACTCGGACTCAAGTTCACGACCGTTCATTTCCGTGCTTCATTCATTCTTTTTTGATATTTGTGTTGTTTGTTATATGTTACAAGGGCAAGGGAGGGGTTGTTATATTCATATAGGGATTTGTCACAGTGTTGCTTTGGTGGAGGGATATTTATAATTTGTTTAGCTTGTCCGTTTCATTTTAATACAATTTATCAGTGTAAGTTTACATATCTGCTTTTCTTTTGTGCTTTTTTTACTCCATCGATTGTGGGGAAAGGTTTAATTTGTTAAAGGTACGGCTTGATTAAGATTTAACCTCAGTAATTAATCCAGGCCACAGGTCTTGGAGGTGTATCTGCCGGCCGGGTAAGGGGTCGGCCGTTACAACCTGAGTGTCAAATGCTGCACTGAGGTCTAACAGAATTAATATGCTGGTCTGTCCAGAGTCTGCTGCCATAAGCAAATCATTGGATACCCGTAGCAGAGCAGTTTCACAGCTGTGCTGTGCCCTGAAACCAGACTGAAAGGGTTCCATCATGTTATTAGTGGTTAAGTAATTGGTGAGCTGGGAGGCTACAACACGCTCAAGAACTTTTGACAGGAAAGGTAAGTGGGAAATAGGCCGGAAATTGTTAAGATCGTCAGCATCAAGACCAGACTTTTTTAACATTGGGGTTGCAGAAGCGATTTTAAAAGTGAGCGGCACAGAGCCAGTGTCAAGGGATGAGTTTATTATTGTTGTAACAGTCGGGATTATGGCATGAAGGCAGGATTGAAGTAGTGTGCTGTGTGTTTGAATGCTGCTGTTCAGAGATACCATCCCACCAACATAGAGGGTACCTAGAAATCATGTCAAGAAGAATAGGGAAGAATCACTCCTGATTTACATACCCCAAAAGAATGAAGGCTGGTACTGCAGCAAAAAGGTTCTTGGCAAAGTATGAATGTGTTGGGCTTGAATACTTAGGCAAACAATCACCTTGGAGTTTTTCTTAAGTTATTTGAAGTTTGATAATGTTTTGTTACAGCACAAGAGTTCACATTAAAAATACGAAATAGATAAATATGTGGACAAATCTTTTGTCATGCAGAAAATTAAGATGACTTTTAAAGGGATTGAATAATTTTGCACGTCACTGTATGTTTGTGAAAGGGCTTGGTGGTAATTCTTTTTACCAGTATTTTCCCTTAACTCTGAAATGATCACAGGGCTGAAGTTAGGTATGCATTCGGCTGGCATTTTATTCACTCCCAGCTACTCCCGGTATATGCTTGCAGTCCGCTTCATATTCACACAGCTTTTGTAAACCAGCTTCTTATTCTATTATAACAGCAATGCAAAATATTCTACAGCGTGTACATTAATCGGCATCATTACAGTCTGAGCCATTATTTGAAAAAATAAATATTCCACATTTTTGGTCCTGCACAGGTCAAAAATGTTAAACTCTAATTTAACAAAGGAATCTGTCCTGGACAAGTTTATATATGCCAATGTCACAAAACTATGAAAATTAAGGTGGTCCAACGTCATTTAACCCTTTACAGTGCCAATTAAATATCACAGTAAATCCCATTTATCTGATATTGGAGTGGGAATACTTTGACAGCTTCACTCCGGTACTTGCATTAGGCAGAGCAAAACTCCGCTGTATCTTAAAAAACACATCTGCCTTGTCACGAAACTGTGAAAGGTAAGGTGGCCCAATATGATGTAACTGACTCATGCAGCTCCTAATTGTTAAATGTTTAGCTTTTCAAATAATTGACACGTTTAGTCAATTAATTTACACGTTACAGATGTGCAAGCATTGCGGTTAGGACTTTGCACTTTCAACTCCTTTGTTCGTGGGTTCAGGTCCTGAGACTGACACTGTGTGACCCTGGGCAAGTCACTTCATCTGTCTGTGTGACGCGGTGTGGGGTCGTCGGGCATAATAAATCTAACTAGTAGTAACTAAATGTTATGTTGTGTAAAGACGTCAATTGTAAATGTTGAATATTTAGCCTTTAGAATATGTAACTGGTTTGCAAACTCTGTATGAAAAAGTACAGCTGCGGGTTGCAAGCAAGCTTGTAGATGGGAGCAAATAAGAAGACAGTCGAATAAGTACCTAACTTCAGCCTTGTGTTCATTACAGACTCAAAAGTAGATTCTGTTAAATAGTAACAATTACCACCAAGACGTTTCGCAAATGTATTGTGTGGAAAAAATATATGGTGCCGTTTAAACGCAGATGCGTCTCCTAGACACTTCTCTTTACACTCCATGACTCTGTTCCTATTTCTTGCCCCGCCCATTTCCGCTGAAGATCACGTGAACAACCAATATACCGTATTTACGCATGTACCACGCGCATATTTTTTCACGAAAATTAGCATTAGAAAATCAGGTGCGCGTCATATATGAGGAAATGTAATTCTGTAATGTTTACTTCTTCTGCTTGGGCTCGCTCGCACGCTCGCTTGCTCGCGCACTCACACTATCTCTCTCGCTCGCTTGCTCGCGCACTCGCGTTCCCCCTCGCTCGTTAGCGCTCTCTCTCTCTCTAAAACGCTTCCTATACAATCACAACGCACATTGTACACGGGGCAAAAAATTTTTCCGCAATTTTTTTCTGTAAAAATTAGGGTGCGCATCTTACACGAGGGCGCATGGTACACGAGTAAATATGGTAGTATGGCACGCAGAACCGATATAGTTCATACACAGAGTTGCGATAGGGTACGCATGCATAACAAATATGTTTCGTACATGGAACCGACATGGTACACACTGTCAGAAACTAGACACAGAGTCATGAAAAGGTTTGGGGCAGCCACCCATATAATTGTTTTCCTGGTTGCAAAGTCGTAAAAATAAGTACAGCACTGCTGTGCACAAAACCGAGTCCAGAACAGAACTGAGGGATTAGGGAAAAGGTGCAGGCTTTTAAAGGGGAAGACAGGAAGTGAGATCATAGGGGTCAGGCTCACAAAGGTCTTCAGCCATTGGTTCGAACCCGGACGTGACATCACAGGGGCCGGAGCCAGCAAGGTCTCCTTCCATAGGCTCGGTCCTGGAGGTGACGTCAAGAATACCAGGTGGAATCTCCCGAGAATGGTCTACAGGAAAGAGAGAAAAAGAGTCAGTGCACTCTGCCACATCCCAGTATGTCTCAGAACTGCCCTTAGTCAAGCTCTTTAGCTCCCTCTCATGGGTGCACGTGTGTGACAACACATACAACCAATAGAGTTCAAGCGCAAAATTGACAGGTTACCTACATGAAACCAGTATAAGACGTGCATGAAACCAATATAGTGCATATGCAAATCCATCGTTAGACTGGCACAGAACGTAAAACCAATATAGTTCATACGCAAACCGATAACATACAAGAATAAACCAATGCAGTTCACTCACAAACCAACAACAAAATGTACTGGAACCAGTGATATACACATGCAAATCAATATAGTTCATATGCAAACCAGTGGTATGCATGTACAAATGGATATAGTTCACACAAAAAAACGATAATATATGGACACGAACCAATATAGTTCATATGAATGAAACCAGTATTGTTAACATGCAAACCAATTAAGTATGCAAGCAAACCGATAGTAAATATTCATAAACCAATACTGTATACACGTAAACCAACAGATTACACACAGAAATATATGATTTATGGTCTGTTTGGCCCCTCATATCTTTCTGCTGCTGGCGAGCTGCCTGTTCTGCTTGTCTCTTGTCATTGTTTTAAGAGTTGGGAGCACATGATGCGTGTCTGCCAAAAGCAATCCAACAACTGCTAGTTTAGATGTCTGTGTACTTGTTTTAAATGATGTCTCAAGCCTTTATTTCCGGCACCGGGCGTGGTTAAATCTCTTTCTCGCAGGACGTATAACGCTGCTCGCGTTGTGAAGGGGGGCGTCAATCATTTTAAAGCCAATACAGCCACTGTCCTTTTTCCCACTTCGTGTCTCTGCTGCTCGTGTTGTGAACGCACGCAAGGAGAAGTGGTCGGATCATCTGCTGTGAGCTGCGTGTTTTGCATGTCGCTTGTCTTTGTTTTAAGAGCTGGTGAGCAAGTTAAAGTGTCTCTCGCAGGTAATCGGATATACGATTTTAAAAGCTTAGTTTTTTCTTTGGAATTGTTTCAATTTCATTATTTACACTTTTACTTTAAAGCTTCATTAAAAACAATATTTGGAATTACCTTTTCTTCAAGATCACATCGATTCCATTTTTGGAGACACATTGTGACAACGCAATGTATAACTGCCCGTGAGTGAATATTGTTTCTGTTTCTCTAATTAATAATCCGACTTTTTCTAATGTTTGTCCCTGTGATTTGTTAATTGTTATAGCAAAAGCTATTCTCACGGGAAGCTGTAAACATTTTAATACAAATGACATATCAAGATCTCCTTTGGTGTGTAATGTTATTCGCGGAATATATACATTACCTTTCTTGTCGCCTGTTAAAATTTGCATTGCTTCTCTGTGATCATAAATATACACCTGACCAAATTGTGTTTTCTTTGAAATTAAACTTGTCGTTGCTTTAACTGTTGCGGGACCACAGATTCTCATAGCGTATGGTTCATTATTGTGTAAATCTACATTTTGTGCATTGAATGATGCAAAGGCGAAAAGACTTTGTTGTCTGCTCTTTGTCTTTTATTTCTGACCTCGCTTTGTCCTGCTATTTTTGCAATCACACCTGGTCCTGATGATTAATTTCCTTTTGTTTGCGCTAATGCGATCTTTACTATCTTTTTTTTTGATACTGTAGCGACTGACGTAATAAAGAGTCACAAAAGTTTTACTTGAACAATCGCCGACTTTGTAACCCCAAACACAACTTTCTAGCACCCTCTCCAACCCCTCATCCCCCGGGTCTCGATTACCGCATCAGTCAACACCCCGCTATCAGTCTTCCGTGCTGTACTCTGCCCTCCCTCAATCGGACCGAACAGTCACTTAAAACAAAAAAGGCTTCAACCTGGTTGGGACGCTACAATACTTTTGAATTTTACTGCTTCCATATTCTTTACCTTTCTCTGCTTGTGTATCGCACCATTGTTTGTTTGAGCCTTTCGAATTCCACTGCTTTCATAATCTCTTATCTGCTTTTTTTTCTCTCTTTTGGGTCTCTTTTCTCCGCACTGCTCTTTCTTCTTTGACGTTTCATCTCGAACGTATTGTCCTTCTACACTTTATATGTGCTGAGAGCACAGGATCTGTGTGTGCTACGTGCCTTTACATGACTGAGTGTTTTGCTGGCCGTGCTCTTATTTGATATTGTTTGCGTTTCGCAAGTCTTTTAAGTGTCTTCCGAGAACTTCTGAGAAGATCACGTCTCATCGCTCTGCTTTTCCTTTCCAGGATTTTTTTTTTTATAATAGAGAGATGTATAGTTGTGTATATGTGTAGAAGTGAATGTCTGTGATATGGTGTGCATATTTATAGCAAGAAGTCCACAAAGGGAGAAAATGAATAAAATAGTCTTTAATTCCTGAGCCTTCAACTTCTACCAGGTGTCATCAGAGGAAAATAATTAGTATCCAGCACCCCACCCGCGACCTTGTTCATGACTAAGTGGATCAGAAAATGACTGGCTAGAAATGCAGAAATAAAATGTATGGCATTTTTCATTCTAACAGATGGTGCATCACCTACATTAGCACAGCTTTTATGTGCTACACCAAAGGGCATATAACAGAGACATAACATGGAAGATCACACAGATACACAGACACTTGTCCTCTAATTAAGGTGGATACATCAGCTCAAACCTCTTTAGTTCCAAGAGTCGAGACCCTCTAGTTATACATATTTTTCTTTATTTTTTACATTCTTCTTTGTTTATTTTTAAGTATGTCTCCAGGTTCCATGCAAAAACTTCACACTGTTCCATTCCTTCTGATCTAGTGTGGTGGTGAGCTATCACCCATGGTATGACTGCACTCGGTCCTCATCTGGGATCCTGAGGGGGTTTGTCATGTGGTGGGTTTGGCAACATGCTGTATCACTGCACACTCTTAACTCTCTCTCTCTCTCTCCTTATTGTTCTGTTTATGCAGTAATAAAATGCATTGCATTTTCCATTCCAACAGATGGTGCATCACCTACATTAGTAAAGTTTTTATATGCTACAGCAAAGGGCATATAACAGAGACATAGCATGGATGGGCACACAGATACACAGAAACTTGTCCTTTAATTAAGGTGGATTCATCAGCTTGCTTCTCAAACCTCTTTAGTTCCAAGGGTAGAGACCCTCTAGTTTTGTGTATTTTTCTCTTTTTTTTTTGCTTTCTTCTTTGTTTATTTTTAAGTATGTCTCACATGTATGTCTCCAGACTTCATAAAAATCCTCACACCGTTCCATTCCCTCTGCACTAGTGTGGTGGTCACCCATTTCATAGCTGCACTCAGGTCCTCATCTGGGATCCTGAGGGGGTTTGTCATGTGGTGGGTGCAGCAACACACTGTATCAGTGCACACTCCTAACCTCTCTCTCTATCTCCTTATGTGTTTATGTAACTTTTGTCAATATTGTTCTATTTATGCAGTAATAAAATGCATTGCATTTTCCATTCCAACAGATGGTGCATCACCTACATTAGCACAGCTTTTATGTGCTACACCAAAGGGCATATAACAGAGACATAACATGGATGGGCACACAGCTGCACAGACACTTGTCCTCTAATTAAGGTGGATACATCAGCTCAGACTTCTTTTATTCCAAGGGTAGAGACCATCTAGTTATGCATATTTTTCTTCATTTTTTTTGCATTCTTCTTTGTTTATTTTTAAGTATGTCTCACATGTATGTCTCCAGGTTCCATAACAAAAAATCACAGTGTTCCATTTGTTGGGATCAGAGCTTAAAATAGCAGCCTGACATCCCAATTATACTGAATGTGGGATGTGGGTGGAGTTGTCGGGGTTTTGGGGGTTGGAGTTTTGAATTTAGAGGTTGTTGACGGCGTGGTGGGGCTCTCGTTTTTGGTCTCTGTTAAGCTAAAACAGGCACCTTAAAAGAAGGAGATAATAAAGTCAATCATTGAGCAGTCAAGCCTTGTGTGTCACTCTCTGCGGTAAATTAGGAGAAGGGAACTCAGGGACAGGGTTTTACCCCAGAGCACGTTGCTCTGGCCCTGAAGCTTCACACCACTGGACACGAAGAAGGAGAAGCTCCCCAGCGTCACCCCGACCACGGTCCGGAGACAGGCAGGAAAGGTAACACATTCCCTCTGTACTCCGTTGCACGGCTGCACTCGGGTCCTCATCTGGGATCCTAAGGGGGTTTGTCATGTGGTGTGTGCTTATGTAACTTTTGTCAATATTGTTCTGTTTATGTATTGTCATAATTCCTCTAAGCACAGCACATTCCCTAATGTCCCTTACATTTTGTTCCTGGAACCTCAAGCGACGGGACCACCGTGACGTCCCTGCTTAAGGGACCGTCTTCATCCTTTAGATTGTGGCTGGGAAGCGAGTCCCTTACGCTGATGTCTCATTACACGGCTTTTTGACTTTTTGCCTATGTGCCCCCACCATGAATTCTGTCTTCATTTCCCGGTCATGCCGCTGTTTTCATATTCACCGGAGCCCCTCGGAATTCACAGAGTCTGTCACGCTAATAAAAATTCCAGGCATATGCACTTGTTCAAGAAAATGTTCTTGCTGTTTGCGAACTGAGTTTACAAGGCCTCATCTGATTGTTTTATGCTCCTCCAATTGGGACATAACACGACATAATAGCAAGTGGACCGTTCCTGTCTTTTAATTTCATCTGATCCTAGCCAGTGACTTAGCAGCCCAGACAGTCAGATGGGATCACAAAGTTCAGCAAAGCTTTCTAATAACCTTCCAGATGTTCTATAATGAAACGTCTGGTCTTTTAAAATCTGTCTCTGAGACAAACCACCTGATCAGTTCCACTGGATATGGAGCCGGGTTGACGTTTCCAATCTTCTAAATCCAAGAACTGCTTACATTCCCTGAAAACCAGATGCCCACTCAAGCTTGTGGTACAAAGTCAAAGACCCGACGTCGTCCCATATGCTTTAACTCATTTGCACAGCGACTGCCAAGTGTCTGATTAAAATATGTTATGAGATCAGACTCCTGTGTCGGACTTGCAGAAGTGATCAGCGTGCTTTATTTCACAAGGTGTTGCTGTCATAAGTGATTTTTTTGTTTGTGTTTTTCCTGCCTTCTCAATGGTTGTTGGGCACATATTGGGCACAGATTCTGTGGTTTTGAACCCTGAGGAATTGGAATTTCATACATGAGACGGTTAAAAAGTTGAACTTTTTTTTAACATCTTGTTAGGATTCCATTTTGTGTGTTTATCGAGCAGTTAGTGTCAGCCGTTGCCATGGTGATCCGTCCCAACAGCCCCCAGGAGTGCATGGCGCATGACGTGGTAATAATTTCATCTACTGTATACACTCGCAGATAAGTTCTCCCGCGGATAAGTCGGGTGTTGATTTTACAGTATAATTTCTGGTATTTTATTATGTCGGTCGTATAAGTCGAATGTGGAAAACTCACGCTATTGGTCCAAGAGATTACAATATGCTAACGCCCACTTGAGAAAGTAACCACGGAGCACACGCCCTTTGTTTATCTATGTATTGTGCCTACGTGACCACACGGTGATACCCAAACTATTCTGAAGCGACATTTGCACTGATTTGTGTTTTTTTGTCTCTCACGCCCTCATACACCTTTAGCATAAGAGCATCCCTTATCTACGATGGAGCATTCGGTCAGAAGAAAATATGACGCTGGTTATAAATTAAACGTCGTTGAAGTGGCGAAAGAAATTGGAAACTGCGCTACTGCAACAAAATTTGATGTGCCTGAGAAACTGATGAGAGATTGCAGGAGGCAAGAAGATAAAGAAAAAAAAATGAAGCATCGCATTTTTGAAAGGGCGTATAAGTCAGGGTCTGATTTTATGATCGATTTTTTTGGGTTTCAAGATAGATAGATAGATAGATAAGTTTTAAAATAATCTTTATTGTGAAAATAAGAACATCAACATAATATACACAGTCGAATGACGAAAACAAATTTCAGAATAAACAAAAGAGCCATATCAGACAACCATTACTCCCCATATACACTCCTCCAACTCCGCACATTAATAAGAAAATCAAAAGTTAATAATTCATCATAAT
>JANRMT010062820.1:29764002-29778802 GCA_026402145.1 Polypterus bichir lapradei
ACTCCGCACATTAATAAGAAAATCAAAAGTTAATAATTCATCATAATAAAAAAAACACCATTACTCCCCCTTTACACTCCTCCTACTCCGCACATTAATAAGCACGTGGTATTGATGCCCACCACTGCTTTCTCTTTCTCTTGCCCACCACAGTGAAATCAGAAATTAATTTTCAGCTCCCCTTCATCAACTGAGCACAGCACCCCTTTCACCCCCCACACATTTTCAAACCCCCCCCCCCCCCCCCATTTTATTCATCTGGTTATAATATGCATATTCCATTCTTATTCTTGAATAAACATTCAATTTAAAAATCAAACAAATATCTGTAGGTTCAGATCCACGTTGCTTATTATTTCGACTTTTTAAAATGGCCAGCTTTGCTTCACCTAACAGAAAGTTGAACAGTTGCATCCTGCATCGAGTTTTCTTATTATATTTACTTCCAAAAATGAACAGGACTTCATTAAAAGTTCCAGTCAATTCGGTACACAAAGCTTCAAAAAATCTGAAGAATACTCCAAGTTGATTACAATACAAAAACAAATGAAAAATTGTTTCTTTTTGTCCACAGAAAATGCAAGAATCATTTTCAGCTTCTTTAACAATTTTTAAAAAGGAGTTGGTGGCAATGATCCCATGCCCGATTCTCCACTGTAAGTCGGCAGTTCTTTTGTTGCTCGGTGGCTTGTCCCGCTCCCTCCACGCAGGCCCCCTGTGCCCCTCCACTCCCAGCTTCTCCCTCCATGGAGTGTCCAGCATAGACACCAATGCAGTGAAGTGAATCACCTTGACGCAGTACTCACAGAGCTCTCTCTTGGACAGAGACGCAAAGCCTACCACTGTTCCTTTGGTGAACTGAACCACTGAATGTTCTGGTAGTAATGAGAGGTCCACTGCGGGGCAAACATCCAACTTATTAACAGTGGAGCTGATGGAGTCATTGAGCAAGTGGTAGTCTTTAGCTACGGAGGAGAGAAAATGCTGAATCGTCCTGACTGACTTTACTTCTAGAAGAGAAGCCAAGACATCAGCATCAATGAATGATTTGGTAGTCGCATCATAAATCTGTGCCAGTTTCAGTACCTGATGCTTAATAAGAATTGAAACAAAACTGTCACTGTGTAAGGGGGGGCATGAAAAGACAGAATTATAAATTAAAGGCTCATTTTGAAGCCACCCAGTTGTATTAAAATTCCTCCTAAACACCACATGCCATGTTAATAGGACACCTCTGTAAAATTTTGGCAACACAGAAAGGTCAATTTTTTGTAGATTTATAACCAAAAGTGCTTCATGAAACCCTAAACCGCCCACACGATGAAGGAAACTCAGCGCTAACTCCCTCCAACTCAGGGAATACGAAACACAGAAAAGTTTCTGTAGGACTTGGAGCCTGAGGGCTGCAACTTTTGAGGGGATATCTAGGAGTCCGTGACCGCCTTCTTCTAACGATAAAAACAGCACACTCTGCTTTAGCCAATGCAAGCCGTCCCAGAAGAAATCAACCAATATTCTTTGGATCTTCTTTAAAAGCCCCAGAGGGGAGTCACCACACATGAGTTTGTGCCACAGCATTGAGGCCACTAAATTATTGATGACGATCACCCGCCCTCTCTATGACAGTTTAAGTACGATCCACTTCCACCTGTTCAGACGAGAGGTCACTTTCTCTAAAAGTCCCTCCCAATTACTCTCGTCCACCCCCTCACTGCCCATGACCACTCCAAGATACCTGAAGCACTCCCTGTTCCACTTCAGGCCTCCAGGCAAGTCTGGTAGTGGACATCCAGACCAGGAGCCCAATAAAAAAGCATTACTCTTAGTCCAATTGATTTTGGCTGATGATATGTTCTCAAATATTTGTTGACAATAAATTAAAACTTCAATGTCACCCTTCGATTTGACGAAGACAATAATATCATCAGCGTAGGCCAAGCATTTGAAATTAACATTTGGGCAGGATGGAAATGTCACTCCCTGTAGTCTCCGCCTCAGCTGAAAAAGAAACGGCTCAATGGCCAATGCGTAGAGCATGCCGGGCAAGGGGCAGCCCTGCCGAATTCCCCCCCTGACTGGAAACGGTGCGCTCAGAGTGCCATTAAGTTTTAAAATCCCAAAAACATTGGTGTACAGCAGTGCAATCATATGAACAAAATTATCACCAAAACCAAAAACATTTGGTTTTTGTTTAAAACATTTCAATGTTTTAAACAAAAAAACGGTGATCTACTCGATCAAAAGCTTTCTCCTGGTCAATGGACAATATTCCTAAATCCATCCCAGAAAGATTTGAGGCTGAAATGATATCCCTTAATACAAAAATATTGTCATAAATAGTCCTGTCAGGCACACAGTATGACTGACATGGACTGACGAGCAGGTCCATCACAGTCCTCGGGCGGCTGGCCAGGGCCCTCGAGAAGATCTTATAGTCCGTGCACAGCAGGCTCACCGGGCGCCAGTTCTTTATTTGGCAAAGGTCTCCTTTCTTAGGCAGTAGAGTGACGACTGCTCTTCTGCAGCTCAATGGTAATTCTCCATCCTGTAAACTTTGTAGGAACGCCTCGTACACCTCTGCACCCAGCAGGTACCAGAAATGTTTATAGAACTCAGCTGGGAGGCCATCGATTCCTGGTGCCTTTCCAGTATTCAAACTAGCCAGTGCATCTGATAACTCCTGAAAGCTGATGTCTGCCTCCAGCTTCATCTTGACCGTGTCTGTACTTTTGGGTAATCCATACAAATAGTCCAATATGGCCGAATCATCAATTACACCATCCTTAAATAAATCAGAGTAAAAAGACACAGCAAAGTTCCTCTGTGGTGTGCAGCTCGTGACCTTCAGCGCCCTGCAGCATGTGGATCACTTTACTCTCGGCCTCTTTCTTTTCCAGATTAAAGAAAAATTGAGTAGGCGCGTCCAGGTGATTTAAAGTTTGAAAATGCGAGCGCAAACAAGGCACCTTGGGCACGAAGCTCCAGGAGTTCAGAAAGGGATTGTTTTTTGGACTTTAAAACAGGAAGCGTTTCTTCACTAAAGTAGTCCTGTAAGATGCTGTGCAGATTTGTGACCAGTGTCAGGTCACACTTACAGGTAATCTAACTTAGACACCATTTAAATATCCGACTACGCCACCCAGTTTTATCAAGAGACTGGGAACTCCTGACATTTACCAATAATAGCACACGGGTTTCTTTAAACTGGGTGGTGAGTAAACACACAATGAAAGACACAACAGTAACTTCTATTACCCAAAACAATAATAAGTACATGGAAAAGATAAATGAACATAAACAAAATCTAACACTATCAAGAACAAATTTCCTTTTTTTCGAAAAAGGAAAACACACAGTCCACACTCTAAAGTCCGTCAAAAACAGAATTGGAGGATACAACCTTTAGTGGTGCAGAGTCCAGTTTGTACACTGTGTTATCCCAACACTTAATCATTCAACTCTCCACGGATGCACTCTGTTCACCAGACACTCGTTTCCCAACAGAAGTTGTGTCAAATTGTTGAATCCCTGTCAGCGTCTCTTCATCGTTCCCTTTTTTTTCCCACTCTGGGCTCCTTGTGTTGCTGTGACCTAGGCCCGCCTTATTTCTCGTCTGCCAGCTTTGCTTGTTCCTTTCATGCGGCTTCCCTCTCTCGCTGGACTCACAACCGGCGTCTCCTTGTAGAGCCGTCTCTTCCTCCCTGGAAGTATTGCCGTCCTTGTGCCTCACGTCGTGCCAGCCACGTACCCTTGTCAGCCTGCGAGCCCCTGTGCTCTGTCCGAGTGTCTTGGCTGTGTTCTCAGTGGACTGTCCCCTTTGCCTTCTGCTGCCAGGAGTTTTTATCTACTTCAGTCCCTGCCATTATCAGTTCTGGACAATCAGATTAAACAATGGTACATCTGCATTTCCTGGGTTTAACAATTAATGAAAACACAAGTTAAAAAAAGGAATTGTTACCAATCATGAATAAGTACAGATATGCTGATTAGAAACCAATATTTCCAAGTCAGGTAAATACAGACATCCTCCAAGGCCAGACTTCAAAGTGGCGACTCCTTTGCAAGACAGCAAATACTTACACAAACAATCCTGACACAATCAGTAACTGGATTATCCAGGATCCTCCAAGGAAGCAGCAGTTCTGTTATCACACGTGGTATTGTTTGTAAATCTCAACCAGCCATAAACCTCAAAATGGTGACACCTTTGCAATACAGCCAATACCTACAATCTGCAGACAGCCTTTTAACTTCTTGCCCCCACTGCCAACAATAGGTGCCTACTGCTTGTTCATCTGCTGGGCTTTAAATGTAATATTTGCATGTTTCTTTTCCTAAGAGAGAAATGGAATGACCCAGTGTACAAAAATGTCCCCCCTCTGACAGATTTATGATGTCCTCCTCCAAGCTCTTCATTTCGTGAAGACACCGCCTGGTCACATGCCGAGTGTACTGTTGGCAAAAGACTTTTATCTGCACCTTCGACACATCCCACCACTGCCGAAGAGATGGGAATCTGGACTTGGTTTGTGTCCACTGCAGCCAGAAAAACTCAAAACACTTGAGGAAATGAGAATCCTCTAACAGGGAGACATTAAAGTGCCAAAGAGATTGAGAGAAAGGTTTTTTAGGGACAGAGACATTCATTCCCACCAGAGAGTGATCTGAGAATCCGACTGGGCAGATATAAGCCTTTGTGACCGTGTTCAGCAGGTGCCTCAGACAGTAGAAACGGTCCAAACGCGCCATCGAAATGCACCCACTGCCCCCCTTTACCCAGGTGTACTGTCTATCTGATGGAAATTTACTTCTCCAGACGTCCACCAGGTCCGAGTGGTCTAATGAGGAGCGTAAAGCTCAGACAGACGCTGGGTGAGGCTCAGCACCATTACGGTCCAGTAAGTCATTCTCTGTATAATTAAAATCTCCTCCGACCAACAGGATCTCCCCATTAACAAAGGCCTCCAGCACCTTCCTCAGAGCTTTAAAGAAACAAAGTCTCTCTCCTCCATTTGTTGGAGCGTAAGTGTTAATAAACACCAGATCTTGGCTCTTATCCTTCACCTGAACTACCAAGAGGCGCCCAGCTACCACCTCACTAATGTTAGTGATTTGTAAATTTGACGTGTTAGAGAACAGTATGGCCACCCCAGCACTGACGTGTGAGCCATGACTCAGGACAGCCTGACCCCCCAACTCACGTAACCAGTCCAGCTGATTTCTAACACCAGGGTGAGTTTCCTGTAAGAAAGTGACCTGAAGAGCCTTTTGGTTCAAAAAGTCAAACAGAGCGGCCCTCTTTGCAGTCGCCCTACAGCCATTCACATTTAAACTCCCAATGTGTAAAGACTGCATTGATGATTCACAAGTGGGAGTGAACAGTACTGCACAAGTCAACCAAAAATAAAGAAGCTTCAAAAACATATCCATTATTTCTGAAAAATGGACTTTCGCACCCGGCTAATCACATTTTTAAGACGGGTAGTTTCCTTTTGGTCCATTCCCAGACGTGCCGCTTTGCGCATCACCCTTTGAGCGGACACCACAAACAATGGAAGGTCAGGGAAGTGATCCTCCACTTTAACACCCCTCTTGCCTTTGATAAGTCTAAAAACTTCCTAATACTTGCAGTGTTGTACCCGCCACTGAGTCTGTATTGGGACGAGGTCGTACTCCTCACTGAGACGTCAGTGTCACCGCCTTCGTGCTCACGATCACTCAGGTCGCAGTGACAATCACTTTGACTTCTAAAAGTTCTGCTAGATCCTTGCGATGGCTCGCCAGCCACGTGACTTTTCTTTGCAGATTTTTTAGTGTCTGATTTTTCTTTTTGTTTTCGAGTGCGAACTGTAAATTCCTCCTCACACCCCCCCACTCCTGCACTCTCCCTCTGATCTGTCTTACCACTCACACCCGCTGCTGTCTCACTCCTCTGTCCTTCCACAGAGCTCGTCTCGGTGCGCTCAGTCAGGCGCCCGTCAGCACACGCCGGTGTTTCTGCAATCACATCGGTAGCCATAGCTTCATTCAAAGCGGGGCCGACGGGCGCGGCACTCTCTGTGCCGACCATCGCCATCTTATCCCCACCGCTACTGACCTCCACAGTCTCCGGCTTATTTGTACTTCGTTCTCCGTCCACAGACTCGCATTGGGCACTTTGAACTGACTCGTTTACAACAGGATCGCTGGGCTCAGCCAACGCATTCCCTTCAGTAGTCAGTAGGCTCGTCTCAGGAGCGACTGTTAACACTACAGTGGGGTGCAAATCACTCACAACCTGTGCTTCGGCTACGAGCTCAGCTACCTCTACAGTCTCCTCATCCGCCATACTGTCCACCTCCTCACCGCTTTCATACTCCGTCTCATCGCTCACTGAAGCAGGGGCAGCGTTTCGGCCCACTGGTAAAACGGTCTCACTTTTACATTGAGAGGCCTTATGTCCGGCCCTCCCACAGTTAAAACACTTCATCGAGTCCGAAGTAACAAAAACCACATAATCACAGCCATCAACTTTGAACTTTAGAGCAACATTTATGTCTTCATTCATGTTGTTCAACACCATAAAAACCTGCCTCCTAAATGAAACAACGTGTTTCAATACTCTCATTTTACAGACCAACGGAATCATCACTACGTCCGATAAAACTTGGCCATAGCAGCGGAGTTCCTGGACCAAAACATCATTCTTCAAGAACAGTGGGACATTTGAAATAATAATCTTTTTTGCAGGGGCTGACAAAGGTAATACAGGAATCAAAGCGCCATTAATAATAACCCCTTCTTCTACAAGTTTATCAACCAGAGATTCCTCGTTAAGAAATACCACCACCGCCTTATTCATTCTTGAAGCTGAACGGACATTCTTAAAGCCAACAACTTTACTGACAGCCACAATACACTCTTCAGCCGAAATGTGCGGCTCAACCAGTACTTTAGCCCCATGTCGGCGGGAAAGATTTTCATAAAACCTAGGCATTAGACCAGGCGACGATCCTTTGGATGCGGCCAAAGCCGCGTCTTATTCGATAAAACCCCCTGATATAGAAAAATAAGAAAAAGGAGTTAGAAATAAAGAAAAACAAAAAAAACTTACAGAAGACAGAAAACACGTCCGACTTCCAACTCCACGACTCAGACAAGCCCACCCCAGACCACACTAATCGAAAGACACACCGACAGCAAGACAGTAGCGATAGATAGATAGATATGAAAGGCACTATATAATGATAGATAGATAGATAGATAGGAAAGGCACTATATAAAGATAGATAGATAGATAGATAGGAAAGGCACTATAGATAGATAGATAGATAGATATATAGGAAAGGCACTATATAATGATAGATAGATAGATAGATAGATAGATAGATAGATAGGAAGAGCACTATATAATGATAGATAGATAGATAGATAGATAGATAGATAGATAGATAGATAGATAGATAGATAGATAGATAGATAGATAGATAGGAAGAGCACTATATAATGATAGATAGATAGATAGGAAAGGCACTATATAATGATAGATAGATAGATAGATAGATAGATAGATAGATAGATAGATAGATAGATAGATAGGAAAGGCACTATATAAAGATTGATAGATTGATATACACATATTCATGAGTATATACAGTATTTGTTATTGCTTTTTACATCATTTCTATGCCATTTTGGACATTTTGACAACTCCTATGTTGTGTATCTGTTGCTAGGTAACTGACCCAAAAGTCACATGTTTACACTGCTGAGGTCAAACATGTAAAGCTGATCTTAACTCGCTCCTTTGCAATCCGAGTTTACGGATAAATTAAAAAGACTTCATGAAAGCCTTCTGTCACTTTATTTCTGACCCCTTTTCCTGATTCCTCTATTCTTGGTTGCCATTTTTGTGATTTTAAAAGTTGGGCCAAACAATCAGCTGGGATCTTAACGTGTCTGCTGGCCATTCTCTTCTGGGGCCTTACTGATAAAGCTTACGTATGCTCAAAGATAGGATATGCAACTTGCCAGGCAAACATGAAAAACTTGATGAGGGAGCTTGCATATATTTATGAAAACAGTGACCCATGCGTGCGCAGCATTTTGGAGAAACTGGGAAATGGCGACAACCTTGTTCAAGTAGGGAAATCCAGCCAAAGCAGCTAAATAACGACTCACATGAATAATAATTCATATCGCTAATATAATGTGTGTCGACCTGATTACACCTCAAAAATGATGAATATAATGGACAGACTCTACTCTAGTCCCCTCAGTTCAGTTTATATTGGCTACAGGGAACTGAACAACAGGTCAGAAATATTCTTCGCTCAATCACGCCTGCTGTACCAACTGGCGAGGCTCTACATCTAGTTTTCAATACAGTCTGGGTGTACATACATCAAACATAACAGGCAGTCATTGTCCAACCCGATATATCCTAACACAGGGTCACAGGGGTCTGCTGGAGCCAAACAAACCCCAGGCAGGGCGCCAGCCTACCGCACAGTACTCAGATGTTCAGATGTTCCTAGGAAATGAAAGACATACCACAGTTATCTTTTTCGTTGAAAGGAAAGTAAATTATTACGCAGGCTGAGAGGGGTTCCCAAACTTTTTCATATGACTGTATATATGGATGGATAAAATTACTTTATAGCATTCTGGGAACCCCAGTTTGTATTTACAATACAAACTCAGAGTACTTCAAATTTGAATGGGGTCCCTGATAAGGGTGCCCTCTATCACCATTGCTTTGTTCACTAGCCATTCAGCCACTGGCTATTCATTTTCAAAATACATCAGAGATAAAGGGAGTTATGAGAGGAGGACTTGAACAGAAAATATCACTACAATAACAACAACAATAAGAAAGTACACCTTGTGTAGCACAGAATCACACAAGGAATGCCTCAATGGGCTTTAACAGGCCCTGTTTTTTTGACAGCCCCCCCAGCTTTGACTCCATAAGAAGACAAGAAACCCCTCCCCAAAAAAAAAACTTGTACGCTGATGATATGGTACTTATACAGGGTGCCCACAAAAACACTCCTTGATTTTAAATGGTTACAAAATCAAAATTTATTGGAATATTCTTTCACCTCTGAGGCTACAGTTGCATCAACTCATAAAGTTTCATATGGTATCTGTTGATTACATACACTTGATGTATTATAAATATATTCCAATAAGTTTTGATTTTGTAACCATTTAAAATCAAGGAGTTTTTTTGTGGGCACCCTGTGTATATCAGAGCCACAAATTCCTTAACCCATTTGTCCTTAATTTCAAAAGATACCTCGACTCAAAACCAATTAGAATAAAAGTGAGCTCCCTGGCACACCATACTAGACTGAATATCTATCTGTTCATTCTATCGAAACAGTTCAACTACTGTATATACTCACATTTAAGTTCTCCCACCAATAAGTCGGGGCTTGACTTTACCGTATAATTTCCGGTATTTTATGATGACCGTCGTATAAGTCGAATGTGGCAAGCATCCTCCTCTGCACCATTCAAGAAATGTAAACGCCCTGTCGATTGACATTTGAGTTTGAGTTTTTAATTCATTGACAGCCACATCAACAACAACAACAACAACATTTATTTATATAGCACATTTTCATACAAAAAGTAGCTCAAAGTGCTTTACATAATGAAGAATAGAAAAATAAAAGACACAGTAAAAAAATAAAATAAGTCAACATTAATTAACATAGAATGAGAGTAAGGTCCAATGGCCAGGGTGGATAGAAAAAACAAAAAAAAACTCCAGACGGCTGGAGAAAAAAAATAAAATCTGCAGGGGTACCAGGCCATGAGACCACCCAGCCCCCTCTGGGCATTCTACCTCACATAAATTATCAGTTCTCTTTGTATTTAGGGTTCTCACAAAAGGACTTGATGATGATGGTCACGTAGACTTCTGGCTTTTAGTCCATCAATGTTGGAGCATCATAATGCTTTGAGTAGGTGGTGGTGGCGCAGGCTGCCACCACAAAGAAACCAGAAAAAGAAACAGAAGAAAGACTAGGGGTCAGTATGGATTTTAGAGCCACCATGAATAGATATTATGATGAATTGAACATGTAAATCTTTGGTTATATTCTTGAATAGAAGCGCACGCGTTTATTTGATATTTGGACTAAAATCTACACACATTATACACTTCTCGTCATTATTAGTATAACATGGAAAAAGTTTCTGCTTTAGGTATATGTTCAGCATTTCTTGCATTTCCCGTATTTCCTTTCATCTTACACTTACCCAGATCTTTGTAGACACGGAACACACATGAAATGTATGTATTCTAAATAACGATATACTCTATTATTTACCCGATACAACTCCAGGCACCACACTTCACACGCAGATAAGGAGCCTTGGCTTGAGCTGGGGGCAGAGGATGGGACAGCAGGCTGCTTGTGCTGATCGACGCATTTACAAAACAAAAGACGCTGAATGGAGAGGTGCAAAGGGATTTAAGGTTACAAGCCTTTTTGTATGCTTCAGGAATTCTAGTGTTAAGCCATCAGTTTTGGCTTTGGAGTCGTTGTAGCTGAATTCATACTGCAGTGCAATTGAAGTCCACAAGACGAGTCGGATGAAACATTTTAAAGCCTTTGTTCACGTATAGGTTTAGGTTGTAGTTATATTTTGCCTTTACAGGGTCACTTGAGCTCACCTTGTCTTTAATTGGCTGTACGCATTAAAAAACATGGTGATACATCAGGTCAACCAAGGTCCCTTTAAACATTAGAGCAGCATCTGCACCCTGATAATGAAAGACAAGAAAAAAAGAAAATTCCTGCTGAATGTTGGCTGAAGCCAAATGTTTGGGCCAAGTTTGTTTCTCCACTTTGCCAGAGAACCAGGTTTCTATTACAGGCTGAGAGGACATGTCTGAAAATAGGAAATCTGACAACCAACAATAACATTCCCGACACTATGGACCTAACAGGCTTCTCTCATGTTTCAGCTCTCCATCTATGTGAGGTTTTTGGTTGTGTGCCCACAACAACAGGTTTGAAATTTTTTTTTAGCACCATCTGCATCCTGCGGGACCCTGGAACAAGCGTGTTTAGAGGGGCCCATCTTAGAAAGTGGTCCTGCTTTTCATCTAACTGTCCTTGGCGCAGACTTTTAAGCTTAAAAAAATAAGAAACCAGAAACATCTGACTCAACTTGACTTGTAGGCTGAGGTTTGGAAATTCCACATGTGAGCCACTGATGTGGAAACCTGTAAAAACTTCACAGAAATCAAGGGAGCGAATACTTTTTAAAAGTATTTGGTTTTGTTATCCATCCATTCATTATCCAACCCGCTATATCCTAACTACAGGGTCACGGGGGTCTACCAGAGCCAATCCCAGCCAACACAGGGCTCAAGGCAGGAAACAAACCCTGGGCAGGGTGCCAGCCCACCACAGGGCGCACATACACACCCAACACACCAAGCACACACTAGGGACAATTTAGAATCACTAATGCACCTAACCTGCATGTCTTTGGACTGTGGGAGGAAACCAACGCAGACACGGGGAGAACATGCAAACTCCATGCAGGGAGGACCCGGGAAGCAAACCCTGGTCCACTAACTGCGAGGCAGCAGCGCTACCACTGCACCACCATACCACCAGTTTTGTTATTGCTTTGTTAATATTGTTGTATTTATACGTCGTTTCAAAGCTGCCGTGAAATGGGTTGTAAGGAAGCAGCGTTGAACATCCACTTTTTTTGGTTCATTGTGGTTTCCTTGGCAATAGGTTGACTCCTGGAAAAAACGAGCCAAAAAACGTTGAATTTCTTTTCAACAAGAAAAAAATGTTATTACATGTAATAGAATCTTGGAAGTACCAAAAAAGGTAGGACATGTCTGTTGTCACAATAACAGTCCAGAGACATTGAAAAAAGGCTGCAAATTGAGTCATTTTTGGAAGAGATGTTCACAGGTTTGAGTCCAAAACAGAACTGACTAGTTTAGATAAACATGGTGGCTTTAAAGGCCAGAAAGGGAACTGAAGTCATCAAGGGCGGAAGCGGAAGGGTCCTCTTCCATAGGCTCAGACCCAAAAGTGACATCATAAAAAGGGCCGGAACCAGAAGGCTCTTCGCCCAAGTGACATCATCCATGGCGCCGGTACTGGAAGTAAAGTCTTCAGGGACCGGAAGTGATGTCGTCCATGGCACCAATGCTGGAAGTAACGTCATCAATAGCACCATCACCTGGCGGGATTTCCCATGGATAGTCTGCAGAGGATGGAGAAAGAAAGTTAGTGCAGTTCGCCACCCCCTGGTCTGGAGAGGTACTACTATTATTTACCTGCCTCCCAATCGCAAGTGTGTGACACTGTCTAGCATCCACTGCTGTACTCATGCAGATTTAGCTTTTTCGTATGAACCACTGATGCACATGGCCACTGTTCGAGCAGATGTCGATAGATTTTTTTGTAAAATGTTTCTTGTGTTTTGTGTATGACAAATGTCAGTGCTGACTTTGTGGCTTCAAAAGAGAGGCCAGATTTTAAATAATCCATTTCGCCGTGTCAGTCTCTGTGGGCATGATCGTGCATCCACGAGGAGTGGGTGAGGTAATTAGGGAGTGTCGCACCTTCACGTGAAGGTACGATCATTCTCACTTACATAATCAGCTTACTGCTGTGCACGATTGAGAGCCGAATAAGAACGGAGTAGTTTTGTTTCTGTCTCTTCTTGCATTGTATTTCTCGTATTATAATTTTTTCATAAAAATACATTAAAATAAAGTTTTAAAATAAATTTTAAGTTTGTTGTTTTCTTAATTCTTAGTTAATATAGCATAGCCTTGGAATAAGCTACCAAGTAGTGTGGTAGACAGTAAGACGTTAGGGACTTTCAAAACTCGACTTGATGTTTTCTTGGAAGAAATAAGTGGATAGGACTGGCGAGCTTTGTTGGGCTGAATGGCCTGTTCTCGTCTTGAGTGTTCTAATGTTCTAATGTTCTAATACAATTCATTTTTATTATTAATGTGTTTTGTAATATTTCCCCCAAGTCAGATGTCAGTTTTTTTTTAATTAAATTAGGGACCCCATATTAGGTCTTGCACCGGACCCTGCACAGGCTAACAGCGGCCCTGGACAGATCAGCATACGTATTAATTCTGTTTGACACTCAGGTCCAGAATGAAGAACGTTCTGAGAGTCTCTGGCACTGCCCTCCAGTGGTTTGTTGATGTCCTGTGGTTAAGAATTTGTTAGTCTTGGCAACAGCAGATCCACCACAGCACCAGTTACACAAGGGGCTCCTCAGGGCTCTGTTCTCAGCCCTCTGCTCTTCGGTATCATTAGGCTTCCCTTCAGCCAAATTATTCTTAACTTTCAACTGGGTTATCATTTGTATGCAGATGACACTCAACTCTATTTCAAAGTCAAAAGTGAAAATTTCATCAGGGCTTTCTCAGCTCACAGCTTGCCTCGGTGAAATTAAATTCCAACAAAACTGAACTCCTGCAAATTGGCACTAAAGCACATCTTAAGAGCATAAGCTCCTTCTCAGTCACTCTTGACAGACCTTCTTCTAATGCAAGGAATCTTGGTCTCATTGTTGATTCCTTCCTTTCTTATTCTGACCCGCTGTCACACATGTGGCTCACAAAGGGATAATTCCATGCCAGACCAGGGAGTGGCAGACTGCACTGATCCTTCCTCTTTTTTTCGTTGGAAGACCAACAATGTGAAATTTTGCCTGGACACGATTGACGACACGTCCGGCTCGGGCCCCTGATGACATCCCTTCCCCTGCCTGGCTTTAAACCTGGCATGTTTGCCTCTCTGTACTGTTCTATTGTTAGACTGAAGTCTGTTGAGACCTGTTTTCGTTGAGCCAAACTTTCATTGTTGGCAGCCTATTTCAAGTATAAACCTTTTCCTGTGTTTGTCGAATCCTTTTCACACCGCATAAAACACATTAAGAAACTTTCTTTCTTTCTTCCACCTCTGTCACTTATCTAATGTATGCTCATTTATCTCCCTCTTCTCCATGCTTTTATTGCATCCCACGTCGGTTATTGCAACTCCCTTCCTGGCAGGTGCCCCTTCAAATCTTATATCACAGCTCCAGTCGATTCAAAACTCTGCTGCAAGAGTCCTGACACAAACCAGCAGCAGTGAGCACATCACACCATCCTGCTTCGCCCTCACTGGCTCCCTGTGTCTGACAGGATTGAGTAGAAAATTCAATTAACCTACAAAGCTTTAAATGGCCTCGGAGAGGAGTACATCTGCGACCTTCTGCATCGCTAGTTTTCTGTTCGCCCACTAAGGTCCTCTGATTCTGCCAATCACGCTAACCTGCACTGTATGGGTGACAGCAGCTGTATATAGCACCCAGACTTTGGAAATGAATGACATCAGTGGACTCCATTCATTCTTTAAAGAAACGACTGAAAGCTCGTCTGCTCAGGAAGGTGTCAAACTTCACCTGACACTCTGCCCCTTCTTTCAGTTTATCTCTCTGTCCAGATGCCCAGGATAATTTGTGAGTGTGTGTGTGTTACATCACAAATGGTGTTATTTATTCAGGCTTTATTTTAGTATGGAATTTAGTATTTTAGTCTGCTTTATTGTCTTTTATTCTAGTTAATGCTTTGTTTGTCCTGTATCTATCTGTTTTTAATGTTCTATTTAGGAAACATCTCTATCCAATGTTGCATCTACCTGCTGTTTCTTTATGAGACTCTGTGAAGCGCCTTAAACATGGGAAAGGCGCTATGTAAATAAAATGTTTTATTATTATTATTATTATTATTATTATTATTATTATTATTATTATTATT
>JANRMT010062820.1:29790708-29801583 GCA_026402145.1 Polypterus bichir lapradei
CTATCTATCTATCTATCTATCTATCTATCTATCTATCTATCTATCTAGATATTCAAATAAACAAAACAATACAAAAAAAACAAGTAAATAAAATGTTTGAGTGATACACAAGTACTTTTCAATATTCGGGTAGTCGTGACTTCTTTGCAAGGAGTAAAGAGAAAACACAAAAGAAGCACATAAAGGGTCTGGGGCACCCATAGGCAAACCCTGAATATAGAATATTGAAGGGAGTGCAAAAGAAAATGTGTGGTAAGGCCCCTCAACACTAGAATTACCAGAGCCTATGAAAAAACTCGTAGATCCATCCCACCTTAAATCGCTTCGCACCGCTCTGTCAGCGTCTTTTGTCCTGTAAATGTGTCGATAAGCAGCAAGCAGCCTACTATCACATCCCCCCCACCACCGCACAGTTTTCTCAGCTCAATTCTGCTTACCTGCGTGTCAGTTGCTTAGAGTTGTATAGAGAGTGAGAAGTCAAGCAAAATGACACCTTTTATAAATACTAGATCGTTATTTGGAATGTGTGTTCAGTGTCTACAGCGATCTTTGTAAACACAACGTTAAAACAGAAACGTTTTTCATGTTTTAGTAATAATTGACAAAATGTAGACGTGAAGTGTATAATGTGTGAAGCCTGAAGTCCAAGTATCAAATAAACACTTTCACAAAAGGTACAAATATAACAGAACAAGTGCGCTTCTATTCAAGAATATAACTGCAGAAAAAGAACCCGCGTTAGGGTGTGACATAGACACGAATTTGCTACGACTGCTTCGGTGGCGCAACGGTATCAACTGTTGACTGATAATCAAAACTTCACGGGTTCGACCCCAGATGAGTCAGTTTTAAGCAGTGAGCTGCTCTTATTCTTACTATTTTAGAATAAAAACATACATTTGATTCCAGTCTATAACTGCCGGTGTAAATTTATGATACTTGTAAAGGTTAGCCTTGTTTTTTTTTTATTCAGTTTTATTCTCTTAGTCGTGTTCACGATCTCACTTAGCCCCTGTGCTTTTGACACTGCTGTTTTCACATAAAGACGCACTATAATAGAGGTGAAATCAAATCATGACGACGATTCTACATCGGAGCTAGGATGCACGTCGCACTTTTGCCATCGCTGTACTTTGTATAAGTACAAGGGAAGCTCTGCAGTCTACTTGTGACTTTATGCTGTAGGAAGTAAATAAATAAATAAATAAATAAAGGTAAATAAGTAAATAACATTCAATCTGGCTCTTATATACAAAGTACAGCGATGGCAGCTTCCTCCTTCAGCTATAGACTCTTCAGTTTGCGAGCGACTCTCCATGCTAGTGTTTAGATCTGGACTAGATCTGTGGTAATTCTAGTGTTAAACAGAGACCAGTCCCATGTGCAGATCGAGTCCACTCCAAGATGGCGGTGGCTTCGGCTAAGATGTTTTCCGGGAGGAAAAGGCAGGTACAGTTGGGAGGTACCCAGAAGTGACATCATGGATGGTGGAACATCAGTCTTCCTTTCTACAGAGGTGAAAGAAGAAAAGATACCATTATTGCATGGTGCCCTCAGGTGCCCCCCCAGGATAGTGCTGTCATCAACTAAGCCCGTAAGTTGTTCCCCAAGCGCATGCATGTGACAAAGTTTAGCATCAATGATTTTTGCATTTGTGTATTGTGCTTAGGTTGCTGGATACTTCTGATTCTTTTGGTTATCATCTTAGCTCACTTTCAAGTTAAATGTTCTCTCATTTTCTAAATGGATGTGGGCAACGCCAGAGTACCACAAGGATCAGGATCTGTCGACTCTCCTATTCGCTCCATATACCTACGACAAGCAATATAACAACAGGTCTGGTCACTTTCAGAATCCCTCAGATGATTTTGCACTTATAGGGGGCGATTGGTAAAGGGGGATGAGACAAGAGAGAGGAGTCAGGGGGAGAACTTTAACTTAACATCAGCAAAACCAAATAACTCTTTATTGACTTTCACCTCACCAAAAAGCCTCCATATCTGGTCACTATTCAGGAGTGGCTGTACTGGTGGTCCACTGCTATAGGTACTTGGGGGTCCACATCAGTGACAGGTTGGACTGGTCTCAGACACTCAGACACTTCTTCCTTAGATGACTGTGTTCCATTAATGTGGGGTGTGACCTGTTTAACATCTTCTACAACTCTGTGATGGCCAGTGTTGGGTGCTGGGCTGGTAACATCACTTCAAGAGAGGACCACCAAATCAACAACCTAATTAAAAAGGACAGACTCAGTTATGGGTCTCACTCTGGACCTCCCTGGAGGTCATCACAAAGGAGAGAATGAAGACAAAGCTGATTGCCATTTTGAACGATGTGGCACATCCTCTCTCTGTGACACAACAACACTGAGGACTTTCAGCCAATAAATAATTCAGCACAAGTGTGTGGAAAATAAAAAAAAAACACTTGAGTGTCAGAGGACACCCTCATTGGCTCTGTTAAGGTATGTAGTAACCTGCCTGAGAGAGGGCGGGCAGTGCCGCTAACACTGTCTTCTTTTTCTTCCTTTATATTGCTGAGAATCCACCCAGTGAGGACAACTAAACCCACCCCTTACGGTCCCAATCGACACAAATCCCAGCCTTCAGTTGTGTCCTGAGCAAGCCACAGGATGGAGCTCTCTGGAAGCCAAACCCATCTG
Organism: Polypterus bichir lapradei; assembly: GCA_026402145.1. Taxonomy (NCBI): domain Eukaryota; kingdom Metazoa; phylum Chordata; class Cladistia; order Polypteriformes; family Polypteridae; genus Polypterus; species Polypterus bichir. The sequence continues at coordinate 29,793,374 of JANRMT010062820.1, forward strand.
AAAAAGCCTTTGGATAAAACTGCCGTATGGGACTTGTGCAAAGACACAAGCTTTTTTATTCTTTCATCTCATGATGAATAAATGGGACAACCTGCTTCGCATCATAAAAATTCTTTGCTTTCAAATTTGTCACTACCACGCCTGACCACTGTGTCAAGAAATGCAATTGGGGCTCCTTTATACCAACCGCAATACGTCTCTTTAGCACCTCAGTGGGACTGAGGTTGTTTTTGTCATTCCTATTAGTCCTTCTGGAGTATCCATGATAGGGATCTGTTGTGTGTCACATTATAATAATATGCCTGTGCTGCCTGTCTAAGACAGGTTGAAATCAAAGTAATCAATGCAGACTTCAGCATTAACATTTGCAGTGGAATGCATCCTGAAATACGAGTAGTAATAAAATATGTAGCAGTTGTCATGTCAATAGATGGTGAGTCACAAATATCAACACTGCTTTTACCATCTGTTGGAATGGCCATGCATATGTCTGTTATATGCCATTTGGTATGGGATTCATCAAAGAAGAGTTAGTGTTTGTGAGGTGTGATCGCTTGAAATGACAGAGACATAGCAAGCAGACAGACACACAGAGACACAGGAGCACCGACACTTTTACTAGTGTGGATTATATGCTGATTTATTTAATAAGCTTTTGTAAAAACCATAAATAGTCTATCTATCTATCTATCTATCTATCTATTGTGAACTGAGACCCGGACACAGGCAGACGGACAACATAGTTCCACCACACACTGTTTATTTACAATATATACAAGTTACGTGCACCACAAACCCCAGTGCCTCTTGCATCGATTCCCCAAAGTCCAGGCCACACTCTCAGTCACTGTGCCTCTCTTTCCTGGCCGCCTCCCGTCCTCTCTCCAGCTCTGTCCTCTTCCACCCGACATCCACTGCTGACTGGAGGGAGGCGGCCCCTTATATATGTGCTTCCCGGACGAGCACCAGGTGTTCCCGGCATTCTTCCCTTGGCCACTCCCCAGCGTGGCGGAAGTGCCGGCTGTCCTCCCGGCAGCTCTCCGGGTGTCCTCCAAAGTCTTCCCCCCGACACTTCCTGGTGAGCCGCCTGGCGGTGGCCACAGGTCCCTACAGGGCTGGGCTTCCAAGCCCTCTACCCGAGGCCTCCAGTATAACCAGGACGGACGCCCCCTCTCGGAGGAGGCACAAGCCCTCCTCTGGTCCTCCTGGGCGTCCCGGCCGGGCTCCAGCCCCGGCCGGGGACCACACGGGATATACCGGCATCGGGGCGCCGCCTGGCAGTGGCCACGGGTCCCTACAGGGCTGGGCTTCCAAGCCCTTTACCCGAGGCCCCCAACATAACCAGGACGGACGGCCCCTCGCGGTCTGGAGGAGGCACAAGCCCTCCTCTCGTCCTCCTGGGCGTCCCGGCCGGGCTCCAGCCCCGGCCAGGGACCACACTATCTATTTATCTATCTATTATATAGTGCCTTTCACATCTATCTATCTATTTATCTATCTATTATATAGTGCCTTTCACATCTATCTATCTATCTATTTATCTATCTATTATATAGTGCCTTTCACATCTATCTATCTATCTATCTATCTATCTATCTATCTATCTGTCTATCTATTTATCTTTATATAGTGCTTTTCTATCTATCTATCTGTTATAGTGCCTTTCCTATCTATCTATCTTTTTATTATACAGTGCCTTTCACATCTACCTAGCTATCTTTATATAGTGCCTTTCCTATCTATCTATCTATCTATCTATCTATCTATCTATCTATCTATCTATCTATCTTTCTTTCTTTCTTTATATAGTACCTTTCTATCTATCTATCTATCTATCTATCTATCTATCTATCTATCTATCTATCTATCTATCTATCTAGCTAGCTAGCTATCTGTCTGTCTGTCTATCTATCTATTATATAGTGCCTTTCACATCTATCTATCTATCTATCTATCCTTTCTGTCTGTGGAATCTCTGTCTGTTGATTACTCTGGTCTGGGTGGGCGAGATTGTTGGTCGCAGGTCCACTCCGTTCGTTTGGGTCTCTGTGAGTATTTCTCGTTTTCTTTTTCTATCTTTCTTTACTATCAGTTTCTAGTATAAAGATTTGTTTTACTGATTTGCCATTTATTTGAAAGTCTATTGTTTATTGTTAGTTGTTGTTTTATTAGTCGGACGCGGCTGCGGCTTGCCGCCATGGCCGCGTCCCGAGCAAGGCCTACAGGGCTTAACCCGCAAAATTTTGAACACCTTTCCAGAAAAAACGGAATTAAGGTGGTTGTGAACCCGATGGTCTCTGTTGAGGCGTGTGTTATTGAGGTGGCGAAAAGAGTTGGCTGTAAAAATGTGAAGTCAGCTTCCCGCATGAACAAAACTGTTGTAGTGTTTCTGAGCGATGAAGCTATGGTGCATACTCTAGTGCAGGAGGGCCTGGTGATAAACGGCTCGCTAGTCCCGGTGCTGCCTTTATCGACTCCTGCTAAACGAGTTATAATTTCAAATGTACCACCTTTTTTGAAAAATGAGGTTTTACTTAGTGAACTTCGCAGATATGGTGAAGTAATATCAGACTTAATAATGATACCGCTTGGTTGCCGTTCTCCGGATTTGAAGCATGTCGTGTCTTTCCGGAGACAGGTGTACATGCTACTAAATAACTCGCGTGAGGAGCTTGATGTGGCCTTGAAATTTAAAGTAGAGGGATATGAATATATTGTATTTATCTCTACAGAACTGATGAAGTGCTTTAGGTGTGGTCAGACAGGACACAAAGCGAGTCAGTGTAAGCGGGGTGAGATGACAGTCAGTTTGGATATGCCGGGACCGTCTGGTGAGCACAGAGAGCCCCGTAATATCACTTTGGACAATGAAGAGAACGAGTCGGTGATTAGTGACTCAGAAATGGAAGATCCGAGTTATGATTCTGATGAAGAGGCTGAAGATCAGGGTGAAATAACAGTGATACAGAGTATCACAACAGGCCTGGGACTTGAAGCAGGTGAGCCGGAAGTATCCAGCGTAGAGCCTGCGATAGGAAAAAATCAGATGGCTGATACGGGCGAAGCGAAAACTGCCGGGCAGATTTGTGGAATATCTGAAAATAAGAAGGCTGAGGTCGGCCATGAAGAAGAGGAGAAGGAAGTATCTAAAGTGGCACCAGGGATCGAATGTTATAAAGATGAGTCTGCTGCGCATCTCCACAAGACACCCGCCGAAAGTACTGCCGCTCCGGAGACGAGCTCGAACGCCGCGTCTTCTCAAGGGAGGGCAGAGGAGAGCGCGCTAGCTGTGCAGTCATTGACTGATGAAGTTACACACGAGACGGGGGCCGATGGAGAAATGATCATGGAAGATGGAAACAGTGAACATGGTCTGGTGAAGCCGGTAACCAGAAAAAGAAAAGAGCAAACAACCAGTGGTGGACGCGCCAAGAAGAGCACGAAGACTGAGAGTGTAGAGGCCGCCGCTAGTGATCTGCAGCAGACAGACGGCACTGAAATCACAGTGAGAGAGGAAGGAGAGGAGGACGGCAATGAATCTGACCCGTCGATCAGAGTTGATCTGTCATCTCACTCGAGCTTACACGAGGCTTACAGCACAGAAAGCATTTTGCGTTTTCTAGAGTTTTTAGAGGGGAAGCGGGGGGTCAGTATAGTCGAACACTTTCCTGATCTTCATCTGTTTCTGAGCTCGGCGAAGCAGGTGCGGCGGCGGGCTGCTGAACTAGGCATGACCTCCAAAGAGAGAGTCCGTTTAAAGAACATTATCAGCAAAGTGAAACGATCTTTAGAAGCGCAATCATGATGACAGTTTTAATGCGATTCCCCGTTTCTTGGGTTAATGTAGTGTTGTTGACCGCCACCCTATTTTCTTTTACAATGCCTGTCTATTCCCTGTGCTCTTTAAATGTGAATGGTTGCAGAGATCTAGTAAAAAGAATGGCGCTATTTGAGCACTTAGCGCAAAAAAGAGTTAACGTGGCCTTCCTTCAAGAGACTCATACTGACTAGGCTAATCAGTCTGACTGGCACAGAGAGTGGCCAGGGGTGGCACACCTAAGTCATGGCTCAAATCTCAGTGCAGGTGTAGCGATTCTGGTTTCTAAGAGTTTTGTACCTGACAGTGCGGTTTGTACGGAGTTAATCCAGGGGAGGCTGCTGAAGGTAGAAGCACAGCTGGGGGAGATGAAGTGGGTGTTTATTAACATGTACGCCCCAAATGTAGGGACCGAGAGAACTCACTGCTTCTCAGTGTTAAATGATGTCCTGGGGACATGTGACGATGATGAGCTGGTGTTTGTGGGGGGCGACTTTAACTGCACAGAGAATGCGCAGCTGGACAGGAATGGGCTAGAACCGCACCCGGGGTCCGTCCAATCACTGAGGTCTGTGGTCACCAAAAATAATCTTATTAATATTTGGAGAGACCTTCATCCGGGGGTCCGGCAGTATACGTGGGTGAAGGGCTCAGCTGGGCTGCTTTCTATGGCTCGACTTGACAGATTTTACATCCAGAAACATCACAGGAACCTCATAGCTAACTGCTCCATTCTTCCAACTGGCTTATCTGATCACTGTCTTGTTTTCCTTCAAATCTCTTTTCTCTCTGCTCATTCTGTCAAGTCCTACTGGCACTTTAATATTAATCTACTGAAAGACCCCCACTTCATCAACATTTTCAAATACTTCTGGACACAATGGAGATGCAAAAAGAAGAACTTCTCTTCACTGAGGCAATGGTGGGATTGCTCAAAAACTGAGATACGAGTATTGTGCCAACAATACACCGTGCAGACCACCAGGGATGTGAATGCAGCCATCTCTGAGCTGGAGAAGGAAATTGAGGAACTTCATTCAGTTTTATGTACTAACTTTGACGGCAGCACTTTTGAGTCCCTTAAAACAAAGAAACAATTATTGATGGACCTTATGGACAAGAGAGTCAACGGCGCACTCGTCCGCTCAAGAATACAGTCACTCACCCAGATGGACGCTCCCACACAATTTTTTTTTAGGTTGGAAAAAACAATTGGCCAAAGCAAGACCATTAACTGCTTAAAGAATGACAAAGGTCAAGACCTGCTGAAGCCTGAGGCCCTTTGATCCTGGGCACACCAGTTTTACCAACGACTGTTTTCTGTGGACATTGCAGCGGTGCCTTTAGAGTCGTCAGTTTTTCTCCAGGACTTACCTCAGGTTCCAGATGGAGAGAAGGACATCCTGGAAACTATGATCTCTCTGGAAGAGTTAACCACAACTTTGAATGGACTGAACTTTGGGAAGTCCCCAGGAATCGACGGGCTGCCTATTGAGTTTTTTAAAGCCTTTTGGTCTCACCTTGGCACTGATCTGGCAGAGGTTTTCTGTGAAAGTCTGCGAGTGGGTGAACTGCCTCTTTCCTGTCGCAGGGCAGTTATCGCACTACTCCCAAAGAAAGGAGACCTCACAGAGCTAAAGAACTGGCGCCCAGTAAGCCTGCTGTGCGGATTACAAAATCTTCTCCAAGGCCCTGGCTAACCGGTTAGGAAGAGTCATGGCGAGTATCGTGAACCCCGAGCAGACATACTGTGTCCCCAACAGGTGTATTCAGGACAACATCTTCCTAGTTCAGGATGTGATTGATGCTGCCAGGCTCTTTGGGTTTGACGCAGGTCTTTTATCACTGGATCAGGAGAAGGCGTTTGACAGGGTGGACCACAATTACCTTTTAGCAGTGCTGAAGGCCTTTGGCTTTGGACCTTCATTCATTAAACACATTGGACTCTTATATCACAACGTGTTTAGTGTCATCAAACTTAATGGAACACTAACCACCCCATTCAAGGTAACCAGAGGGATACGTCAGGGCTGCTCTCTGTCCGGTATGCTCTTCTCACTCTCCATCGAGCCGCTACTGCAACAGATTCGCATCCGCCTTCAAGGTCTGAACATCCCTCAGTGCCCGAATTTACAGCTCAAGGTGGTCGCGTATGCGGATGACTTGACCGTGTTTATCTGCCATCCTGGAGACATCACGGAGCTGAAACATTGCCTGGATGAATTTGAGAAACTGTCATCGGCAAAAATTAACTGGGACAAAAGTAATGCTTTTTTAATTGGCAACTGGAGGGATGGAGACCCACCGGGCCTGCCTGGTGGTCTTAAGTGGAACAGGAGAGTCTTCAGATACCTGGGGGTGTTTTTAGGACAAGGAGGAGTAGCTGAGGAAAACTGGGCAGACTGGGTGGAAAAAGTTCAAGCCAGACTGAAGAAGTGGAAATACCTTCAAAAGGAGATCTCCTGTCGTGGCAGGGTCCTCATTATTAATAACTTAATAGCCTCCATGCTCTGGCATAAGTTACAGTGTGTTGACCCCCCGATATCTGTCATCAAGACCATCCAGGGAATAATTTTAGATTTCTTTTGGGATGGCCTGCATTGGGTGAAGCGCAGTGTCCTGTATCTGCCTGTAGAAGAGGGCGGTCAGGGACTCATTGACTTGGTGAGCAAGATGGAGGCCTTTAGGTTACAGGCTTTACATCGGCTCTTATACGGCCCTGAACACCCGCCGTGGAGACAGCTGGCCTTTACCTTATTTCGTGGGGTAAGGAGCTTAAATTTTGCTGAACATTATTTTTTATTACACTCTGCCAGCTTTGTTGGGTCTGATCTGCCGAAATTCTATCAATCTGCTCTTCAGGTCTGGCACAAAAAGTTCAGGAGGACCAGGCTAAATCTGGAAAGTATTTCTTGGTTCTTGGAAGAACCTTTAGTATGGAATCCTACTTTGGACTGTCCGTTATTGTTTTCTGAATCATTCGTATCAATTCTGTTAAACAAAAGAATTTTGAAAATAAGACATTTATTTGATATAAACATGAGGTGCTGGCACACCCCTGCCCACCTAGCGACAGTCCTGGGGATCCGATCAATACGCCTGGTTGACATTTTTCTTAGTCAAGTAAAAACAGCACTGCGGAGGTCAGGCGCGAGTTCACTGTGTGCTGAGTACTTCGCAGGTGAGGGGACACCTGAGGCAGAGATGACATCACCCGCCGTTATTGTGAAGCGAAATGTCACTGATCACACTGACAGGCCTGGACACCTTCTCAGATTTGGGACTCTGGTCGAGAAAGACTTTGAACTGTTTAACAAAAAAGAACTGTATAAACTGTGTGTCAAAGTGACATTTTATAACCAGTTAAAAGATTTGCCAGATACTCTGTGGAGGAAAGAACTGCAGGTCTCGGAGATCATCACACCTTCATGGAGAGCTTTTTATAAACTCCCATTGCAGAAAAGACTTGGGGTTCTGCAGTGGAGGATAACACACTCGGCCTTAGCCACAAACTCATTTCTGAATACAATTAAAACTTCAGAGACTGACCAGTGCCCGTTCTGTGACACGAGGGAGACCGTCTTTCATCTGTTCATTCACTGTGAACGGCTGAAATCGTTGTTCATGTTCTTGGATTTTCTTCTTAGTGGTTTTGGATTTAAGTTTTCAAAAATTTGTTTTGTATTTGGTATTAATTATAATCAAAAAAATCGGAATAAATCTGTTATTGGGAATTTCCTCTTAGGACAGGCCAAGTTGGCAATCCTAAAAACAAGGAGGAATAAAGAGAGAAACATCATGGGGACTGACGCTCTGCTGCTCTTCAAAGTTTTAATTAAAAGTCGACTGAAACTCGAATTCAAGTACCATAAACTAACAAACAATTTAGAAATGTTCAGCGACATGTGGGGGACACGACAGGTACTGTGTGCTGTGGAGGGGGGCGAACTGGTGATCAACTGGGAATGAAAAGTATTGGTGGGCATCGACAATATGTTCTAATTAATGTGCGGAGTAGGAGGAGTGTAAAGGGGGAGTAGTGGTGAATTGTTAACTTTTTGATTATATTTATGTGCGGAGTAGGAGGAGTGTAAAGGGGGAGCAGTGGTGGTTGTCTGATACATACTTTTTTGTTATTTTCCTGAATATTGGGATTGTTTGTCTTATGACTGTGTATTTTTTGTTATTGTTCATAATAAAGGTCATTTTAAAAATAAAATATCTATCTATCTATCTATCTTTATATAGTGCCTTTCAATCTATCTATCTGTTATAGTGCCTTTCCTATCTATCTATCTTTCTATTATATAGTGCCTTTCACATCTATCTATTATATAGTGCCTTTCCTATCTATCTATCTATCTATCTATCTATCTATCTATCTATCTATCTA
>JANRMT010062820.1:29813297-29826012 GCA_026402145.1 Polypterus bichir lapradei
ATATATATATATATATATATATATATATATATATATATATTGTCACGCACGTGTGAGTAGGGGGCCGCAGACGGACCTGAATAAGATTGGAAACTCGTATGCCAGGAGGGAGTAGCGGGATACTAACCTTTCTCTCTTTGTTTCTTACAGAAGAAAAGACGCACCGCCGCCATGAAGCTACCTTCAACAGTTCCCGCAGTACACTACTTCCGCCCTTCCTCTGTCTGATACCTATGACGTCACCAATCCCATCATCCATCTCGGTTCCCTTCCCAGCATACCTCTACTTCCGGCCCCTCCCACATAAATACTCCTCCGCCGCCATCTTTGAACTGTCACATACTGAAGGAATTTATGTACTTGACCGTGTCACCGAATTGTGATATTTTGTTGATTAGTTTACAGTATACGGGGCCGGAAACCCCAAACCTTTATGCTTGTTTCTCCTTTCTTTACAATATATATATATATATATATATATATATATATATATATACACAAACACACAGATATATATATATATGTATATATATATAGTGACAGATAGGGGTCGCTATCGCTCCCTTGAACCCTTGTCCAAGACTCCAGACACCAGATAAAAGTCCAAAAGTAGTCTATATTTATTAACAACAGTGCACAAAGCACCCTCCTCTCCACAATACTCATTAATAACCACAATAATACAATAATCAATCCTCCACACTCCCAGACGCGTTGCCACCCTTCCACCCAGCTGAGCTCGCCGTCTGGGAGCTCCCACAATCCTTTTATATTCCCAGATAAAGAGTCCGTTTCTTCACCCCGGAAGCACGTCATTCCCCTTGTCCATGTGACTCGGACGTATTTCCGGGGCGTAGGGTAAATAAGCATTGTTCCTCCCTGCAGCGTCGCCTAGTGGCCCACATGGTATCCAGCAGGGCTGTGGATAAAGACTCCAATGTCCATGATGCCCTGCTGGTCTTCGGGGCACCTCCATGCTGCAGGGAGAGCTCCACCTGGCGGCTTGGGGGTATTGGCCGGGATAAACGGCATCAGGCTCAACACACGAAAAAAGGTTTGGGGCAGCCACCCATATATTGTCCCATCCCAGATAGAACTGACTGAATATGTGATGATGATGGATTTAAAGGCCAAAACTGGAAGTGACGTCATCTGTGCCCAGAACCAGAAGTGACATCATTAGTGCACCCTGTCACCTCCTGGCCTGGCAGGTAATTACCTCCACTTGGTCCACTCGACTTTCTCCTAATTGCAGATGTGTGACAATATATATATACAGTATACATATATAAACTGCATATATTGTTACACACGTGTGATTAGGACGCAGCTAAAGGGCTTAAGTAACAGTAATACTATGCCAGACCAGGGGGTGGCAGAGTGTGCTGACTGTCTCTCTCAGTCCATTCTCAGGAAATCCCATCGGGTTCCGGCACCACTGATGACGTCACTTCCGGTTCCAGCGCCACTGATGTCACTTCCAGTCGCAAAGACGTCACTTCCGATTCCGGCCTGGATGACCTCATTTCCTCTCCCAACCTTTAAAACTGCCATCTTACCCCCACTTAATCAGTTCTGTTTTGGACTCTGTTTTGTAAACATTGCAAACCTTTCTTCAAACCTTTTTGCAGCCAGGAACATGTTATATGGATGGCTGCCCCAAACCTTTGTGACTGTCTGGAATCGATTTTGTTACAATATATACAGTGGTGGAGCAAAGAATGTCAAGTCCAGGTAGAAATAAATTTAGAGCAGAATAGGTGCTCTTAGACACAGAATGGAAATCAAAGAAATGTGTTGTCAGATTTTGTACTGAACTTCCTTTCTGTAGCCACTATGTAGGAGTTCTGTCCTGCAATATGCTCTGATCACATTGTGACACGTCCATCCAGCAAACCTGTGATTCATAGATGGGGTACCAAAAGGGGGTGGAGTCAGTTGCCCTCACTAGTCATCTTCTCAGGACTTTGGAGAAAATGGAAGACAACATTATTAGTGCCAGTGCCCCATTTTCTCCCGGAGTGGTATTACATACCTCATATGAGCCTGGAGGGTGACCCACTGATGTACATGCATGACACAATATATATATCTATACTAATAAAAGGCAAAGCTCTCACTGACTGACTGACTGACTGACTCACTGACTCATCACTAATTCTCCAACTTCCCGTGTAGGTAGAAGGCTGAAACTTGGCAGGCTCATTCCTTACAGCTTACTTACAAAAGTTAAGCAGGTTTCATTTCGAAATTCTACGCGTAACGGTCATAACGGTCAACAACGTCCGCCATGTTAAACTTTCTTATTTATGGCCCCATCTTCACAAAATCTGGAAGGTGGCTTCCCTGCGCTAACCAAAACCGATGTACGTACTTATTTCGGTGGTATGACGCCACTGTCGGCCGCCATATTGAACTTTCCAACGGTCTTTGTTACCTATGGGCCCATCTTTAAGAAATTTGGTATGCAGGTTCCCAACGCTAACTGAATCCTACTTACGTTCATATATATGTCCATAGCCTGCAGCTCGGTCGCCATGTGAGGCGGCGTTGGGTCCCCCATCCCAACGCCTCCCACGTTGTTGGCTGCCTGCCTATATAAGGCCGTCTGTCGCTCCTTTCTCTTCATTCCATCCTTGCTTTGCCACGGGATTCACGTCTCCCTGATGATAACTACAGCCTTTTTATTTAATCCACGGCTTCTCCGCTGTTTTATTGTTCATTTATTACGATTATAGTTATTGTGTAGGTATTTTAGACTTACTTTACATTGCTCAGGAACCCATTTCCTTTATCGCTCCAGCCGTACCCCCATTAACATGTCTATCGAGGTGATCACCATCGATCAAAGAACTGTCACTTACCGAGTGGTTTCCATGCCCGGAGATGGCGCCTGCCTTTTCCATTCTCTTTGTTACATATTGCACGGCCATATCAGGCTCACTCTTGATATCCGGAGGAACATTGTGTCTTATGTATTGAATGACTGGGACAGGTTCAAGGTGTGGACTGATGACAGTACAGGAGATAATTATACTACACAGGAGCACTAGAAGAGTGAAATGCTTCACCTATGGTTCTGCATGTGAGTTGATGGCTGCCGCTGAATTGTTCGGTTGTCGCTTTCAAGTGTACCGAAATGGCCAAATATTTTACACCTTTCGACAACCGCCAATGCCTCTTAAACATCTTAGATTCACTGGTGACGATTTGAGTAGTGGACGCTTTGATGTTTATGAATGTTTAAACTCTCAAAAGCTGGATGTGAAGTTATCGATGAAACCGGTTGTATGCTTACAACGCTTGATAGATGCCGAATGTCTCTTCAACACAAGTCCTGCAAATACTAACGTAATTGAAACAAACCATGAAACTCAAACCGATTATGACAGCAGCAATCCAAGCTGTGAGATTTGAAACAAGATTACTGTTCACATGGCCAACTGTACATTGCATGCTCAAGAGTAAACTCAGCGCACAGCTTGGTCATATTACAACCAGAGGGCCAAACTGACAATGTGGTTACAAAGAGATCCTTAACAAATAATTATTGATATATTTTCCCTCAGTTTAAAAAGGTTTAATTTTCTTAATAAAAATTTTAAGGCAGTACTTCGCCGCTGCGAAGCACGGGTATTTTGCTAATATAAATATATATAGTGACCCAACCCAGACAGAAACCAGGCACAAGTCTTTGCAACACACACGGCTTTATTTCAGTGGGAAATGTTTTTTATCCATTTCCCACCAGCACCAAGCACGGTCTACAACACACAGCACTTTTCTTTTCTTTTTTTCTTTCCTCTCTTTTTCCTCTCTCTGCCTCTTTCCATGTCCTCTTCCTCCCAACTCTGGCTCTCTGAGTAGTGCCAGTTGGCTCCTTTTAAACCATTAGCATGTTCTGGAAGTACTGCCAGGTGTGGCAGAAACCCGACGGTCAACGTTATAGAGCATTTCAGTGTCCAGAGCTACCCCTGGTGACGTCCATGGAACCCAACAGGGCTACAGTGAACTGCCGTGAAGCCCTGCAGGAATTCGTGGCACTGCAGCAATTCGGGGGGCTGCCACCTAGCGACCCGGGGAAGATAACATCCTGAACACTCTCTCTCCCCCGGTCCTTCCATAATATTGGCCCCCAGCCATCTGTGACGTTTTATATCTATATGTCTATTTAATATGTATACATACAGTGTATTGTCACACACGTGTGCATTGGGGACAGTTTACAAGCTCGAATAGTGTTATTCATCAGCCAGGCCAGGGGTTGGCGCTCTCACCTGATCTTCTCACCTCTTGTTCCTCTGCAGTTCTGCCAAAGGCCCTGCCTCTCAATGACATCACCATCGGTCCACCCACTGTTGACATCACTTCGGGCAAACCCTGATGATATCATTTCTGGTACCCAGAATTGCCCTTAATAATTAATAATAATTCTTTGTATTTATAGAGCGCTTTTCTCACTACTCAAAGCACTCAGCAATTGCAGGTTAAGGGCCTCACTCAAGGTCCCTACAGAGCAGAGTCCCTTTTGGCATTTATGGGATTCGAACCGGCAACCTTCCGATTGCCAGTGCAGATCCCTAGCCCCTTCCCACCACATCAGTTACTGTTCTGGCCACCCTGACTCCATCTCTTCCTCCTACCCATCATATTTATAGAGCAGTCTCAACCTGCTAGTCAGCGTAGTTGTGAACTCCGCTCTTGTAAAGACATGTTTCTTTTCTTTTGCTGATTTTTTCAGTGCCCAGACCTTTTCCTTTCTGCTGCCTGATTTGTAGCACTGTGCATACACATATTGTAACGACCCACCAAGATAGTTGCTAGAAGCAGCCTCCACTCAGGTAACGTCACCTCCATTCAGCTGTCTCAGAAGCCGTGCCCCCAGTCTCACTAACATATCAGTACAGCTTTGTCCCCTCTCAAAAGTGTCATAGCAAAGGGCAGGAATTCTTGTACCAGTGTGACAGTTCACATCTTTATTTTCAATAAATTTGCAGAATTTATTGGCTAACTCAAAAGATTACAATGCGCAAGCTTTCAAGGCAACTCAGGCCCCTTCTTCAGGCAAGATGTAATACAGAAACTGAAGTGTCCTGCGTTTATATACACACACTAGGACAAGAATCAACATTGGTAAATCTTTAAATGAGAAATCTTAAATGTAAAAAATTAATCGGTTCCTTCAGGCTAAGATTAATTTAACAAGAGAGAGAAGAACAATGTATGTTCAAGATCTTTGGATAAGATAACTGTCCAACAAAGTCCTTTGAAGTTTGTGATGAGTTTTTCATAACAATATGGGTCTGTAGGTTATCTGTGTCAGTCTGAGAGATGCAAACAATCCTCAAATCTAGCCATAAGACCCATGTCTCTATTCAAACCATGTTGTAATGTGTTAAATGTTAGCATGAGTTTGACTTCCCATTCTTTTCTCTCTTGCTGTGTTCTGCAGTTGCCCATAAGCCCTGTGACTTTAAAGTCCCTCTTCACAGTGTCCATGGCTGTTGAAGTGGGCTGCTACAGGAACATCTGTGTTGCCACGTTTAATGTGGACCCTGTGTAAATTCATTTTCTGGCGGAGTGTTTGTCCAGTTTCTCCCACATAGAGTGCAGTGTCAGGACATTTCATGTAGAGAATTAGGTAGACAACATTAGATGATCTGCAGGAAAATGATCCCTTATTGTGATGTTCAAGTCGGCAGTGTGGTATAACTATACGTATGATCTGTATTGTAGATGTGGGCACACGTTTTACATCTTTTTTGTAGGCAGGGAGATGTGCCATTTTCTGTCGGTTCATTTAGGGAGCTTCAGACAATTAGTTGCTGAAGGTTTGGTGGTTGTCTGTATGCCAGGAGGGGAGGTTCAGGAAATACATTTTTCAGTGTTTGGTCGTTGTTTAGCATTGGCTGAAGTTCTTTTATAATATTTTGAAGTGTTTCAAGATGTAAACTCATTCTTTTCACATTGACATTCTGGGGTTTTCAAAGTTGTCTGATGTGGAGACCAAAGTGAATTTAAATGATTTCACTGTAGGGCTTCATTGCAGCACAATGTTCTAAAAGTGAAGGGTTCTGAAGTCTTTCTGAATCTGATTAGAGAGTCCAGGGTCACAGTGTGAAAAGATAACATCAGTAAATGCTGTGGTATAGAAGATAAATTCTGCAAGTTCCTAATGGCCCACCTGCTGCTATATGTTGAACCTGCATTTCCGCAGACAAGTATGGGAATTTGAACCAGTTCTTGTGGGATCATTCACGTGGTCGTCTGATTTCAAATGGAATTCCTCTGCTAGAACATCACGGGTGTCCCTCCATTCTAAACAGCACTTTTTTCCAGTCCTCACCACAAGGGATTTGAAGCTCATCCTAATGGCATTGATGGAGGAGACAGGTAGACAAGAGCATTCCAGTAGGCTTATCCAAAGGAAACCCAGGAGAACATGATGTGGTCAGGTAAACCCAACCTCTTGGAACTGAAGCAGGTAGCCAAGTGCTGTTATCCCTGCCTTCAGTCAAACCCATTCATTTTCTTTTTATATAGCGCCTCTCAAGGAAAAATCCTGCCACAGGACAGAGTTGCTCACATTTTGTCTGCCATACAAGTTGCCATTCAAATTATTGCTTATCCATGCAAGTATCTAATCAGCCAATCGTGTGGCAGCAGCCCAATGTATAAAGTCCTGCAGATCCAGGTTAGGAATGTCAGTTCATTTTCACATCCACCACTGGAAAGAAAATGGGGTCTCTGAGATTTTCCACCCTGGCATGATTGTTGGTTCCAAACGGGCTGATTTGAGGATTTCTGTACCTTCTGATAGCCATCTCTAGAGAGAATGGTGAATGACAGTTCCGTGGGCTGAAAATGTCTTACTGATGAGAGAAGTCCGAGTAGAATAGCCAGACTGGTTTTGGGGCTGACCTCTCTGTACAACTGTGGTGAGCAGAAAAGCTTCTCAGAATGCACCACATATCAAACCTTGAGGCGGATGAGCCGCAAGAAGACCACGCCTGGGTTCCACGCCTGTGAGCCAAGAACAGGAAGCTGAGGCTGCCATTTGGGTACAGCCATGCCGAAACTGGACAGTGGAGTCTGGTCTGATGAATCTCGATTTCAACTGAAGCACACAGATGGCATTGTCAGAATTTGGCACCAGCAGCACAAATCCATGCAGCCACCCTGCCTTGTGGCAACATTCCAGGTTAGAGGTGGTGGTGTAATCTTCTTCTTCTTCTTCTTGTTCTTCTTTCAGCTGCTCCTGTTAGGGGTCACCACAGTGGATCATCTTGTTCCATCTCTTCCTGTCCTCTACATCTTGCTCTGACACCTGCATGTCCTCCCTCACCACATCCATAAACCTTCTCTTAGGCCTTCCTCTTCTCCTCTTACCTGGCAGTTCTACCTTTAACATCCTTTTCCCAGTATACCCAGCATCTCTCCTCTGCACATGTCCAAACCAATGCAATCTCGCCTCTCTGACTTTGTCTCCCAACCATCCAACCTGAGCTGACCCTCTAATGTCCTCATTTCTAATCCTGTCCATCCTCGTCTCACCCAATGCAAATCTTAACATCTGTAACTCTGCCACCTCTATCTCTGTCTCCGGTGCCACCGTCTCCAACCCATATAACATAGCTGTTCTCACTATCGTCCTGTAGACCTTCCCTTTCACTCTTGTTGATAACCGTCTGTCACAAATCACTCCTGACACTCTTCTCTTTTTCTGCACTCTCTTCTTCACTTCTTTTCCACACTACCCATTTCTCTGTACTGTTGATCCCAAGTATTTGAACTCCTCCACCTTTGCCAACTCTACTCCTCCATCCTCACCATTCCACTGACCTCCCTCTTATTCACACACATGTATTCTGTCTTGGTGGTCCTACTGACCTTCATTCCTCTCCTTGCATATCTCCACCTAGCCATGATCTTCTCAACCTGCTCCCTACTCTCGCTACAGATCACAAAGTCATCAGCAAACATCACAGTCCACAGGGACTCCTGTCTAGTCTCATCTGTCAGCCTGTCCATTACCATTGCAAATAAGACAGGAATCTGAGCTGATCCCTGATGTAATCCCACCTCCGTCACTCCTAATGCAGACCTCACCATTGTCACACTCCTCTCGTACATATCCTGTACCACTCTTACGTACTTCTCTGCCACTCCCGACTTCCTTATACAATACCACAACTCCTCTCAGTCACCCTGTCATTTGCTTTCTCCAGGTCCACAAAGACGCAATGCAACTCCTACTGGCCGTCTCTCTAAACTTCTCCATCAACACCCAGCAAACGTCACATCTGTGGTGCTCTTTCTGGGCATGAAGCCATCCTGCTGCTCACTAATCATCACCTCACTTCTTAACTGAGCTTCCACTACTCTTTCCCATAACTTCATGCTGTGGCTCATCAATTTTAACCCCCTGTAGTTATTGCAGTCCTGCACATCCCCCTTATTCTTAAAAATCGGTACCAGTACACTTCTTCTCCACTCCTCATGCACTTCTCAGTGGTGGCAGTGTAATAATGTGAGGTGTATATTTTTTTTTGTTTTTGGCACACTTTGGCTCTATTGATACCAATCTATCATCGCTTAAATGCCACGGCCTATCTGAGTATCCATCTGTGTCCACAATTTAAACATCACCTAATGGCTATGTCCAGCATATCAGAGCACCATGTCACAAGGCCAACTGGTTTCATAAACATGACAATGAGTCATGGATTTGGATCTGGTTGACAGATGTGACCCTTGGCAGGAGATGGTCATGTGACTGGGTAGCTTTTTCCCCCAATTTTTGTCATATTTTCCTCCCAATAACAATAAATAACCACCTCTATGACCTTTCTGGGGGGCTTATCAGCTCTTGTCCTCTTCTGGAAGGTCCTATAAAGAAAGCACCCAATGCTGAGGCCTCCTCTGGCACTGAAGCCTGTGTTGTTGTGTGAGATTTTGTAAATAAGTTATAAATACATATTTTGTATGTTTTTATTTGCAACTTAGAGAAAGCAAATGTAATATTAGTGTTCTATCATTGATTAGAACAGCAATGGTTTGATGTTTAACTGCACATCAATCAAAGACATCAATCGATTGCAACGAGTGCAGAATGGAGCTGCCAGAATCTTAACTAGGAAAAGAAAATTTGAGCACATCACACCAGTCTGAGCGTCACTACACTGGTTACCTGTGCCATTTAGAATTGACTTTAAAATACTGCTTATGGTTTACAAAGCCTTCAATAATCTGCTCCATCCTCTATGTCAGAATGACTTATGCCTTACACTCCAAATCGTAACCTTAGATCTTCAAATGAGGGTCTGCTTAGAATTCCAAGAAGTGGTGAGGCGGCCTTCTGCTGTTATGCACCTAAAATCTAGAATACGACTTTACCGATATAAATTTGCCAGTCTAATACAGCGGAGCAATTTAAAAAACTGCTAAAAACTCATTACTTTAAAATGGCTTTCTCATAGCTTAATTTTAGTGTAACCCTGATGCTCTGTATATTCAATTAATTATGATTATCATTCATGGTGGCTCCGAAATCCGTACTAACCCCTATTTTCTCTGCTGTTCTTTTTCCGGTTTTCTGTGGTGGTGATCTGCACCACCATCACCTGATCAGGGCACTATGATGTTCCTCCATTGATGGACTGAAGACCAGAAGTCCACATGACCTTCATCATCATCAAGTTTTTCCATGTGAACCCTGAATACCATGAGGACTGATTGAGGTCATTGATGTTAGGTAGAATGCCTAGATGAGACCTGGTGGTCTTGTGACCCCTGAACCCCTGCAGATTTTGTTTTTCTTTTTTTTTGTTTTTTCTGTCCTCACTGGCCATCAGCTCTTACTTTTATTCTATGTCAATTGGTATTGCCTAATTTTATTTTTTATGTTTTGTCTGTTTTCTCTTTCTTCATCATGTACAGCACTTTGAACTCCATCATTTGTATGAAAATGTGCTCTAGAAATAAATAGTGTTGTTGTTTTGTACACCCCCGACCCCCCTTTTAGGACTGAGCTATATATTTATTGTAATGTATTGTTATATTTATTTATATTTTTATATATTTAGTTATATTTAATATATATATTTATATGTAAATTAGCTGTCCCCCGTGGCTCCAACCACATAGTTGTGAAACAGGACAAACTTTAAAAATCAATAAAAAAAATTTAAATAAATATAATTCTGGCCAAGCGGAAGGTCAAACGTTGGCAGTGTTTCTGATCGTGTTCAACTCTGACAGGAGAGCATCCCCCGCCTGGTGAAAAGATCATGTGGCCATGATATTTCTGCCAATGAACAGGTACCCTCTAAAACATGCGTAGCTCTGATCTCTCTCTCAAAAACATCAAACGTTACTCCTTAACAATCCCTAGATGATAATGTCTGCTGAACAAACAGGTATCGCTAGCTAAGAGGAGGCAAGGTGCACTCCAACACGTGGCGAGAGGTAGAGCGATTTTCGGGAACAAGTAAAAATCACAGGGAGCTAAATCAGGCAAATAGGGTGGATGATCGAGAACAGGAATGTTTTTGTCAGTCAAAAGCTGCTTTACAGAAAAAGCAGTACTATCATTTTGAACAATCTGATTCACCGTTTTGATTTTTCCATTTATCCGAGACGAGCGCGGGCGACTTGGGCGTTGAATGTCTTCCACATTTTCTTGTCCATCCTTGAAACGTTTGTGCCACTCAAAAACTTAAAACTACTTATCACCGTTTACTGTTTTTATCAATTCATAAGTTTCTGTGGCCGTTTTGTTCAATTTTGTGAGAAATTTGATGTTGATTAGCTGTTCGATTTTTTCACTCGACATTTTAGCGGCAACTCATGTAGCGATTGTTGTGCAAATCCTGACTGGGCGATTCACAGGATATACCCAGCCGGTCGGTGTGTAGGAGGGGATAAAGTTCTATGATTCACGTTCGGCCAACCTCCATAGTGTTTCCCTGAAAAGTCCCAAGCCCAGTCCCGTTATTTTTGTGTCTTACCTCATAAATGTACCAAATTTCAGGCCACAGGTTATTTTTGCATTTTTGACCTTGACCTTCCTGGGTCGACCTTTGACCTTGGATGTCAATCATCACTTTGAAAGCAGATAGTAGACGTCACGTAGTATATGTGTACTAAATTTCAGGTCAATTGGTCAAACAAGTTGCGAGCTACAGGTGGACAGACCAACGGACAGCCACAGTAGTGTATTATATGAGAAGATTTATTGTCGTTCTTTTTTAGTTTTTTTTTTCCAAGTGACTGAATCTGAACTCAACGGAACACCTTTGGGATGTGGAGATTCACAGCATAAATGTGCAGCAGATAAATCTGCCCAAATTGCACGACACTATCATGCCATGGTGGAGTAGTGGCGCTGAGGCTAGGCTGCTGGTTCGAATCCCGTAAACGCCAGAAGTGACTCTATTCCATTGGACAACTTGAGCAAGGCCCTTAACCTCCAATTTTTTCGTCCGGGGTTCCAGATGTTAACACTAGAATTACCAGAGCCTACGAAAAAACTCATAGATCCGTCCCACCTTAAATCGATTCGCACCTCTCCGTCAGCGTCTTTTGTCCTGTAAATGTGTCCATAAGCAGCAAGCAGCCTGCTATCACATCCCCCACCCCCACACAGTTTTCTCAGCTCAAGTCTGTTTACCTGCACGTCAGTTGCTTAGAATGAGAGGTCAAGCAAAATGACACTTTTTATAAATACTATATCGTTTGTAGCCGCCGATGTATAAGGCGAAGTCAGGCACGGGTAAGACGGGTGTCAAAGAAATCTCACAGTTCAAAAGTTCATTTTAAAATATTTAGTGAAAGTTAAAAGCAAATAATCCACACAAGAATAAAAAGAAAAATAGTTACACACATAGAATAAAGGCAAAAAAAAAGGAAAAAATGTATCTTCTATAAACTTAGCTTTTCTTAAGAAGCTTTGGTTATTTCTGTACTTAAAGATTATTTATTTCTTCTTCTGTATGCTTTAAACATACGGTTCAACACTTAAATCTTTTATTTTACATGTTACTTCACATTCAGAAGGCCCGTAGGCCGTTGGCACATAGACATGCGCCCAGGCACGGTCACGTGCGCAAGCACAAACAAGGACACGGTTAAAAACCGTATGCCTCTGTACCTTACACAAGGCAAGGCTAGACACTAACTGAAGAACATTGTTTGCTCAAAACTGTTAGAAAATGACAGGAAAATACCAACTCAATTCTATTCACGGGAGTTATAGGAACCTCCCATATTTTATGCATTATCATCTAGTAAATATTCATACATTTTATAGAACTAGGAAAATGGCTCTTACATCGTTATTTGGAACACTTGCATCTCATGTGTGTTCCATGTCTATAATGATCTATGTAAACACATCGTTAAAACAGAAACTTTTTGATGTTTTAGTAATAATTGACAAAATGTAGACATGAAGTGTATAATGTGTGAAGCCTGAAGTCCAAATATCAAAGAAATACTTTCACAAAAGGTACAAATATAACAGAACAAGGTAATTAAAATTCGATCTGGATCTTATGTAAGTAACATATAAATGTTAATGTTTTGGGCACATGCACCGTCCTTACATACACTGTCCTTTGTATGTAAGAGCCAGATCGAATGTTATTTACCTTTATTTATTTGCTTAATTCCTACAATGTAAAGTCACAAGTAGAGTGCAGAGCTTCCCGTGTAT
>JANRMT010062820.1:29826112-29840576 GCA_026402145.1 Polypterus bichir lapradei
CCGTGTATTTATACAAAGTACAGTGACGGCAAAAGTGCATTCTTGCTCCGATGTAGAACCGTCATCATGATCTGAGTTCACCTCTGTAATAGCGCGTCTTTATGTGAAAACAGCAGTGTCAAATGGGTGGCGGGGGGGGGGGGGTGTTGGTATCGTGAACGCGACTAAGAGAATAAAACTGAATAAAAAAAAACAAAGCTAACCTTAACAAGTATCATAAATTACAGCGGCTGTTACAGACTGAAATCAAATGTATGTTTTTATTCTAAAATAGTAAGAATACAAGCAGCTCACTTTTCAAAACGGACTCGTCCAGGATCAAACCCGTGAAGTTTTGATAACCAGTCAACAGTTGATACCGTTGCGCCACCGAATGTAGCGTTTGCGTGTCGATGTTGCACCCTAACACGGGTTCTTTTTCTGCAGTTATATTTTTGAATAAAAGCGCATTTTTTCTATTTGTACTTTTTGTGAAAGTGTCACTTTGATGTTTGTACTTCAGGCTTCACACATTATACACTTCATGTTTACATTTTGTCAATTATTACTAAAACATGAAAAACGTTTCTGTTTTAATGATGTGTTTACATAGATCGTTGTAGACACGGAACACACATGAAATGCAAGTGTTCCAAATAACGATCTAGTATTTATAAAAGGTGTCATTTTGCTTGACTTCTCACTCTATACAACTCTAAGCAACTGACATGCAGGTAAACAGACTTGAGCTGAGAAAACTGTGTGGCAGTGGGGGGATGTGATTGTAGGCTGCTGGCTGTGTGCTGCTTATCCACACATTTACAGGACAAAAGACGCTGATGGAGAGGTGCGAAGCGATTTAAGGTGGGACGGATCTACGAGTTTTTTCGTAGGCTCTGGTAATTCTAGTGTTAAACTGCATCCAGTCCTGCCAACAGTTCCTCCAACTTACAGGGAAAACTTGGTGGACTGATTGGCAGGATTGGCACTCCAGCCACCGTCACACACCTCAGACTGTTCCAGTGTGGTGCTGAGGTGGCACACATTACATGGCGGCACTTGGGTTGTGAGGTGGGCTCCCAGCCACTCTCATCCTGTCAACATGGACCAACACCTCAAGGGAATGTCTCCAACATCTTGTGGAATCCGTGTCATGAAGACCTAAGGCTGTTTGGAGAGCAAAAATAGGGGTCCTACCCCAGTATCAGGATGGTGGCCAACCTCCATATTCCTCCCCACTGCAGCACATAACTTTACAACACTTTCTCGATTACCCTCACTGAATGCACTGCAAGACCCACAGACGAGCCACCAGTTTCACACCTTGAGTGATCAGCTAGTTTGCAACCTGATTCCTTACTTTCTTCTTCTTCTTCTTTTTCCTTTAAGGTCAGGATGTTCGGTAAGTCAAAACAAGATGACAGAATCAATGCTTTTCGTTTTATTTGTTCCATCTGGCACAACCCAAGGACTGCAAATCGACCAAACATCTGCGCCTTTAGCCGAGGGCCCGTGTCACGCCTTTCTGACAGGGATGCTATACTCTGTCTTTCTTTGAAGTCAGGGGGGTGATGCTTCACTGGCAGTCAAAGGTTTTTTTTTTGCTTTGAGCCAAAATTATTTTATTTTTTTGTGCATTGCATAAAGTCACATACATCAAACGAGAACCGCAATAAATATGATAAAAATTGGCTTTGAAAAGCGAAAATAATTTGCAGAATTTTCCAGTCTCTCTTCCCGGGCCCTTAAAAGACATGCATCATTCTTCAAGTAATTTCCTGAAAAAGACAACAAAAAAAAAAATGAAATTCCATAAAAGCGTCAATTAACTTGTTAAAAAGGCAGTGAAATGAAAGAATCAAATTAACTGTCGAAATACCGGGGCGATGAAACAACCCGTTGGGGTCTTTAGATGATCTCCCATTTGAGACTGATTATTGTCGAAGACCTTTACATTTATTTGTTTAGCAGACGCTTTTATCCCAAGTCAACACAGAGGAGTAAACGTCAGTCGGGGGAACAAATGTGATGGGACAAGGGTGTGACGACTCACTTGGAAAAGGCCGCGAACGAGTCAGTGCACCGCCAAGGCCCAAAGAGAAGCTCAACTACTGGATATTCGGATCTAGCCAGCATCGTGCCATATCCAGTCCACCCGGTCACCCTCCAAACAAGGAAAACAACTATCCACAGAATGAAAGGAGAAAATAAGGAGTATCTGAAGTACCCGGCATTGCCCATATTTACAGGGTGGCGCAGGGAAACGGGAAATTTTCAATTGACGTTCAATGCACGAATAAACAAAATACATTTAATGATGAAATGTGTTGTACAGGATATGCAATTAATGATGGTAATCGACATTCATTCGATATTCATTTTATGTTTTGAAGAATACGTCATGAAAGTGAAGTCCATTTCTCCATACGCATTGTGACAGCCTGCATTGCTCGACATAACACGTCAAGAGGAAGGCCAGCGATTTCCTCTTCAATTATTCATTTTAGTACAGCAATGGCTGCAGGACGTGTGCGGTACACTTGACTTTTAAGACGTCCCCACAGAAAAACAAAATCACAAACAGTGAGATCTGGGGATCTCGGAGGCCATGGAATGTCACCATTGTGTGAAATTGTGCCTTCCAAGCATTCGTTGAATAGCTGCCATCGATTGTCAGGCAGTATATAATAATACTTTGCATTTATATAGCGCTTTTCTCACTATTCAAAGCGCTCAGCAATTGCAGGTTAAGGGCTTTGCTCAAGGGCCCAACAGAGCAGAGTCCCAATTGGCATTCGAACCGGCAACCTTCCGATTGCCAGTGCAGATCCCTAGCCTCAGAGCCACCACTCCGCCACCACATATGCCAAGTGGCTCCACCTGGGGACTTCTTTTTTTAAGGTTGAACCCGTTTCTTCGAAATGACGCACCCATGATATAATCGTATGAGCAGTACAGGACACGATCGTGGTAATGACGCCAAAATTCCCTTTGCGTGGCGGTCACACTGTCACCATTCTTTATAAAAAGGCTTTCACAGCGAACGCTCACTGCGCACCACCCCACTCCTCCATTATTACTAATGGCTAGGGGTTCTAAACAAAGTCGCGTTGGTCCCGTCAACTGCCGATGCCCCAGGGTCGCCAACACCTAGTTCCAAAATTTCCCGTTTCCCTGTATTTGTAGAATGCAATGGTGGCTCTGTTGTTATTGATAGCTGTCCCGCTCTGTCATCCACACTGCTTCTCCATCAAGGTCTCTGCTCTCGTGAGTCGACAATTTGGATAACAGAGCACCTTCCAGAATTGTGGTACCTCCTTGCTGGGTTGTAACCACAAACTCTGTCATGTCTGACTCGCCTTCTTAATTCAAGGTGGACAGTTCATAGCAGGTGACACCTAGGGTGCTGTCACCCTAAGGGGGGGGGCCCATTTATGAAAGCTAAGGGACATGCGCTCCAGAATTCTAACTGTCTGGCTGTCCTGTAGACACCGCGAGGTGCCATCATGGGGCTTGGAGTTTGCTGATTCAGCCCTGTTGGGTTCTGTGTGTGCCGTCAGGTGCTTCTGCCAAACCCTGCTTTATTGGGCTCCCTCCACACCCTTTGCACCACACTTACAGGATACCGGAAGTATAAAAGAAGCTAACTGGGCTCCAGGAGTCAGAGTCGGGAGGGAAAAGACAAAACATGCTGGGAGGAGTGGAGGCTGAGAGGAAGAGAAAGAATGAGAAAAAGAAGAAGACAGAAGGACTTTGCTCTAGATTTCGGGAGAGTCACCCACCTTAATAAACTGTTGTGCGATGCTGGACGTGCATCTACGTCAGTCAGGGTCAGGTATGAGAAGCTGGAGCGCCCCCTTCAGGCTGCAATATATATACGCTGTTCAAAAACAATGAAGGGAACACTTGAATCACACATCAGATCTCGAGGAATGAAACATTCAAGTGGAAAACCTTTACTGAGTGATCCTGTGCAATTTGATGAGAACGAAATGACGTAACAGCAGTCAATGGAAACTAAAATCACTGATCCATTGAGGGCTGAATTCAGCATCACATTGAAAATCAGAGTCAAAAACTGAAATCCGACCCCCACCCCTGGGTGTGGGTGGGGGTCTCCTCTCAGACCTGGATCAGGGCATCAATGAGCTCCTGAACAGCCGGTGGCTCTACTTGGTGGGGTTGAGATGCACCTATACATAACGTCCCAGAAGTTCTCAATTGGGCTCAGGCCTGGGGAATGTGTGGGCCAGTCAATGGCATCAATGCCTTCATCATCCAGGAGCTGCCTACACAACGGATGTCGAACTCCGGGCCTGGGGGGCCGCAGTGGCAACAGGTTTTTATTCTAACCCTCTTCTTCATTATTGACCAGTTGGTGCTGCTAATCCACTTCTTTATCCTTAGTTTTTATTAACTTGACTCAAGCAGCTTAGTTGTCCCTTTTCCCTTAATTAGCAGCCAAACAGTAATACAATATCTGACAATAAAGAAACGTGAAGGTCTCAGCAAGATTTGATCTCTCAGGTCACCAAAACATTTTGACAGTGTCCTTAGAAATAACAGAAAAATCAACAGTTTTGAAAATGTCTGCTGTGGCAGAATGAGAGCAGCAACAGGCCATAGAATTAAAGAATGGGTTTAATTAACAACAGGAATCAGCTTCTCACTAAGAGGTTGGTTGGAGTTTGAAATCCCAGTTTAGCTGGTCGTCTGTTGGCCCATCTTACATCTCATTTCTGTTTGGCTCCCACTTAATGAAGAAACGAATCAATTCAGAGGACTGAATCCTTCAAAACAGGGCTGTTAAAGTGAAGGGAAAAGGAGTTAATTAGCAGTGAAGACTGATCACTGATTAGGAAAAGGGTCAGGATGAAAACCTGCAGCCACTGCGGCCCACCAGGACTGAAGTTAGACACCCCAGGCCTACATACTCTGGCCCACCATTGTCCTGCACCAGGAGGAACCCAGGACCCACTGCGCCAGTATAAGGTCTGCCAATGGCTTTGATTTTCACAATGGCGACTGTCCCATGTGCTCAATGTGAATCTTCTCTCATCTGTGAAGAGAACGGGGGTGCCAGTGGCAGAGCTGCCAATTGTGGTATTCTCTGGCAAATGCCAATTGAGCTACATGGTGATGTGCTGTGAGTACAGGTCCATCTAGAGGACGTCGGGCCCTCATGCCACCCTCACGGAGTCTCTTTGTGACAGTTTGTTCAGGAACACGTCCACCAGTAGCCAGCTGGTGGTCGTTTGGTAGGGATATGGCAGGGCTCCTCCTGGCACAAAGAAGTACAGTAGATGTCAGTCCTGCTGCTGCGAAAGTTGCATCAATTTAGTCACAAATGTCCTGGAATGGAAACTCTTCCATTTTTCAAAATGTAGGCAGCTTATATTACATTTTTAATTATTTGACTCAACAAACCAGGATAAACTGAATTTACGGGACTCTTAAAAGTCCCTTTCCATTGAGAATCCTATGTGGAATATTGCAGCGTGGCTGGCACCACTCTTGACTGTCTGGCTAGGATTGCTATATGTATGTGTGTTTGTGTGTGAAAAAGAGAATCTCCTTAAAAACAAATATAATAATGAGATCAGAAAAAAGGAGATATTGTCTTTTGTTTTGGGCTTCTCAGATTTTACTCTCAAGACATAAAACACCCCCACTATTCTCTCTTCAGCGGAGAGCTGAGTAAAGTCACACAATGGGCTCCGATCTTCCATATAGGAGACTTGACATTTTTCTGCAGTATTTGCATTGTGTGCTCAGTAATATATGGTGAAATGTGTGAAAGGCAGCAATAAAACTTCTCACTATGATTATAAAACTGTAGTCCTGCTTATGACTAATACTGTTAGTTTCTCTAATTTATATTATTGTGCTCCAGTTAGAGCCTACTCATTCTAGAAGAAAAGGCTGACAGTGTGGCATTGTAGTTAACACTTAAGGATTTTAATTCCTGAGGTTGGGGGTTGAAATCCCACTTCTAACACCAATGTGGGACCAAGAGCAAGTCACTTCATCTGCCTGCTATTGTGACTCAGGATTCCCAAAAGCATTTCCAACAATTGCCCACTAGAGGGTCAAAACACCATCAAAACCCAGTGGTTCTGTATTGGATAAAGGTTTCTAAGTGGTCCAGGAGAGTCCAGCTGCAGGCAAGACAGTCTGAAGCCTCAGATGGATTCAGTGACCTGAGACATGCTGAGGTCAATAAGATTTATGTATTTATTTATGACAAATGTCAGTCAGTTTTATGTTCCATGAGCCCCTGCTGTACGGAAATTCACATACTTATTACATACGTGTCTGTTTCATCACTTATACGCTTAAAGGCTCTTTCTGGACAAAAACAACTTGAAGTAGCAGAGTGGCTGGTAATCCATCCTGTCTACAAGCACACAAAGCCTGCCAAGGATCAACAGAATTTCTGTGTAGTCCTCCAAGGAGAAGGGCGACATCGGCGCATCAGCTACACAAGCGTGTGCAGTACTGTGATCAGCTGGGAACTGATGAGCCGAGGTGGGGAGCTGCCTGTCATTTTCAATTTCCAGATCATTTGTATGAAAAACAGAATTTGATAAGTCAGAGTCCAATTCAGCAATAACTTGCAAAAAATAAACATCTATCTGTCTATCTCAATACATAAATATAAATCAATATATCAATATGTAAATAATATCTATTATATAAATACATGAATATATATCAAATCATTATGTAAATAATATCATCTATAAATAAATATCAATATCTATCTATCTATCTATCTATATCAATACATAAATATGTCAATATGTAAATATTATATAATCTATCTCAATGCATAAATATTTATCAGTATATCAATATGTAAATAATATATATTTATAAATAAATATCAATATCTATCTATATCAATACATAAATATATATCAATATGTAAATATTATATAATCTATCTATTATATAAATACATAAATTTAAATCAATATATCAATACGTAAATAATATATAATATCTATCTATTATATAAATACATAAATATAAATCAATACCAATATGTAAATAATATATATCTATAAATAAATATCAATATCTATCTATATCAATACATAAATATATATCAATATGTAAATATTATATAATCTATTATATAAATACATAAATTTAAATCAATATATCAATACATAAATAATATATACTGTAATATCTATCTATTATATAATATATAAATATATATCAATATATCAATTTGTAAAAACTATCTATCTATTATATAAATACATAAATATAAATCAATACCAATATGTAAATAATATATATCTATAAATAAATATCAATATCTATCTATATCAATACATAAATATATATCAATATGTAAATATTATATAATCTATCTATTATATAAATACATAAATATATATCAATATATCAATATGTAAATAATATAAAATATATACAAACACAAGTCTCTTTCAGATGCCACACAAGGAACAGCTGTCAAACTTGACTTTGCAGCCCCCAACTCTCTTCAAGGGGGTACAGTGGCTCGGAAGAGGGAGTCTGGGGTAAAAGAAACAGGAGAGTGAGACCTCAGGATGGTCGTGGCTCTGTCTTTTAAATGTTCAAAGCACTGCGTTAGGCTTAGGGTTAGGGTTAGCCAGTAGCCTGTAGCTGATCCCGCAAAGACGAGGTGTAAGAGTTGTGTTTGTGTCCATTTGAAAAACTGTTTAAGAGGGGGATTCTCTTAAAAGCAACATCAAGGCATATAAAGATACGAGCAGCACTCCACTCCTAGCGCATTCGTAAAGAACTGCCAGGAACTACGGATGGAGGAGCATACGCTGATACAGCGCATTGCCGCACCCACCCCACAACAAACCAACTCAGGAACCCAGATTACGACCCAAGTGCAGCCATGCAACGGGTGACACCTTGGCACCACACTAGTTCAGATGGTCCGGAAGGCCCTCCCATAAATAGAGGGGAGGACATTCCTGGCGGTGATTGGCAGGTGGCCACGCCCCCTTGGGAAACTACCCACACAAGACAAATGAGACGTAACCTAGGCCCTTCCCCTTTACAAATACGCAAGAAAACTGTACATAATAAATAAAAGAAACATAAATACAAATAAATGACATGAAATCAGACCCAAAAAGCTGAATGAAATATGACACCAGTGCTGTAATTGGAAAAACAAATGAAATGTAACCAATCATATCTCGGATGTGGTCAGACACCTTGGATAAAGGAACCCCTTGAAATGTTTTTTCAAAGCCAGTTCTCGATTTTCACTCAGTTGTGTCTCCTTTTTGTCTAAAACTGCACCATATGAACAAAATTATTGGGACGCTCAACCATTACACTAACAGGGACTTTAATGACATTGCATTCAAACACATTAACGCTAATATGGAGTTAGTCGCCCTCTTTGCAGCTTCCACTCTTCTTGGAAGGCTTTACATAAGACTTTGGAGTGTTTCTTGGGGAATTTGTGCCCTTTCATTCTGTAGAGCGTTTATGAGGTCAGGCACTGATGTTGGATAAAAAGTCCTACCTTGCCATCTCCATTCCAGTTCATCCCAAAGGTGTTCAGTGGGGTTGAGGTCAGGGCTCTGTGTGGGCCAGTCAAGTTCTTCCATACCAAACTCATCCCACTATGTCTTTATGGACATTGCTTTGTGCACTGGGGCACAGTCATGCTGGAATAGAAAAAGGCCTTCGCCAAACTGTTTCCACAAAGTAGGAAGCATAGCGTTGTCCAGAATGTCTTGGTATGCTGAAGCATTAAGATTGCCCTCCACCTGAAGTAAGGGGTGCCTAGGCCATACCCTGAAAAACAGCCCCACACCATTATCCCTCCTCCACCAAACGTCACAGTTGGCATAATGCAGTCAGGTAGCTAACGTTCTCCTATCATCCACCAAACCCAGACTCACCCATCTGATTGCCAAACAGAGAAGCTTGTTTCGTCACTCTCCAGAACATGTTTCCACCACTCCATCCAACACTTGGCATTGGACTTGGCGATGTGAAGTTTGCAGTAGATACCCATTCCATGAGGCTCCCACCACACAGTTAATGCCAGTGGATGTTTGGAACTCTTCAGCTATGGAATCAACAGAGCACCTGTGCACCCGTGCACCTCAGTGGTCGATGACTCCACTCTGTGACTATACGTGGTCTTCTGCTTCATGACTGAGATGCCGTTGCTGTTCCACTTTCTAATAATACCACTTCCAGTTGACCGTGGAATACCCAGGAGGGATGAAATTTCACAAATCGTCTTACTGCAAAGGTCACATCCTATCCCAGTACCACGCTTGGAGTCACTGAGCTCTTCAGGACAACTCATTTTGTTTCACAGATGCTTGTAAATGGAGACTGCATGGCTAGGTGCTTGATTTTATACACCTGTGGCAATGAGTCTGACTGAAACATCGGAATTCAATAATTAAGAGGTGCGTCCCAATACTTTTGTCCACATAGTGTATGTCCCCTGATGGATTTTAGGAGAAACATCTGTGACAAAGTTGATTTTTAAATAAAACAAAAATGAGAAACTTGTCTACCATCAAGGATCAACCTTTGAGAAGTAAAAGTTTCCTATGGGGGTCTCTGTGTGTATGTTAACCTTCAAGGGTGGGAGTAGATGAACCTAGGGGTGCAGTGGTGGCCCCAAGGCTAAGGATCTGCCCCGGTATCTGGAAGGTTGCCGGTTTGAATCCTCATTACTGACAAAGGAGATCCTACTCTGCTGGGCCCTTGAGTGAGGGCCTTAGCTCTTTTAGGGCGGATGTCAACTTTTGTCGACACAAGGGGTTGAGAATGGATATCAGGGGGCAGAGGGCGAAAGAAAGCTTTAAATGTTGATAAACTCACCGTTACGCTATAGGTAGGCCCTCATTGCTCGGAGGACTGTTAGCCTCGTTGACTTGACGTTGAAACCCTGTGTGTGAGGGAGTAGCGTAGCGTAAGCAACATCTTACATCGACGTCGGGCGAGAGAACGAAGCAAATGCACAAAGCAAAACATTATTTATTGCTTTCTTTATTTTTGCGTATTATTGCTGAATCGGACTCTGACTTATCGAACTCCAAATTTGATACAAGAGATCTGGTGACTGAAAAACGAAAGTCAGGTGCCTGCATCAGCTGATCGTAGTGCTGGACACACTGACACGCCAACAAAAATGTTCGCTCTAGGAGGACTACACCGACATCGATCTGTGGGAGACAAGCTGGCAACTGGACCTCACCAAACGACGCAGCCTGCCGGTGGACGCTACGGATTAGCAGCCACTCGACCACTTCAAGCCAGTTTTTTTGTTTTGCCAGAAAATGCCTTTCAGTTTTTGAATAATGAGAAAAACACGTATGTAATAAGCGTCAGGGCGGAAAGTGCACCAGAAGTTCTCACCTCGAAAGAAAGCTGTAGGAGTCAGAGGATAGGCATACAGAGTAATTAGCTTTATGGCAATTAACAATAACAAGGACTCAACCCAAATTAAGCCAAACCGAGTTGAGCCTCGAACAAGCCAAACGTTACAGTTAATATAATCATTTCTTATCATCCTGACCTCGCTCAAGACCGCTTATTCGCCGCTTATTTTGACTCCTTTCTCCAGCTGGCCTCTTTCAAGTACTTATGGAAACCACCAATATCCCTCGTGTTTTGCTATTCCAATTCACCTTTTGCGCCCCTTACTTTCTAGCCGGCCTTCAACTTGCAAGTGTTCCCCCTTCTCTGATCTCGGGCCGTCTCTATTTAACATTCTCCTGTTTCTCCGTTCTTCAGGTTTATAAGATATTGATGGTTTCACTATGAACTTTAATTAAAAAGGAAATATGGCATGTGCCTTTATTTAACTATACAATACAATACCATTTATTTTTGTTTAGCCCAAAATCACACAAGAAGTGCAGCAATGGGCTTTAACAGGACCTGCCTTTTGACGGCCCTCCAGCCTTGACTCTCTAAAAAGACAAAAAATGGTAGAAACCTTGAGAAAGGCAGTTCAAGCAGAGACCCCTTTCCAGGTAGGTTGGGCGTGCACTGGGTGTCAAAAAGAAGGGGATCAACACAATACACAGAACAGAACACAAGTCATCCTCTATACAGTATAAAAATACAATTTTACAAGTATGGAGCAGAATTTAACAGTAGATGATATCACATAATATGATTTGGATTTATTCAGAGTTCTTGAAGAGTGTCTGGATTCTGGATGGAGGTATTTCTCACCATTCTTCATACAAAATCTCTTCAGTTCAGTTCAATTTGATGGACAGCCTGCTTCAAATCATCCCATAGATTTTCGATGATATTCAAGTCAGGGGACTGTGACGGCCATTCCAGAACATTGTACTTCTCTCTCTGCATGAATGCCTTTGTAGATTTCCGACTGTGTTTTGGGTCATTGTCTTGTTGGAATATCCAACGCCTGCGTAAGTCACTTCAACTTTTTGACTGAGTCTTGAACATTATCCTGAAGAATTGGTTGATATTGGGTTGAATTCATCTGACCCTCGACTTTGACAAGGGCCCCAGTCCCTGAACTGGCCACACAGCCCCACAGCATGATGGGACCTCCACCAAATTTGACAGGAGGTAGCAGGTGTTTTTCTTGGATTGCGGTGTTCTTCTTCTGCCATGCGAAGTGCTTTTTGTTAGGACCAAATAACTCAATTTTTGTCTCATCAGTCCAAAGCACTTTGTTCCAGAATGAATCTGGCTTGTAAGTCTAATCAATAACTAATGTGCATTAATGGGAGTTGTGCATCGTGACAGGTGCAGGAAACTCCCTTGACAGACTTAACAAAGTTTTTTTAAAAATCATCGATGGTGGAGAAGGCCTTTCTCTGATTTTTACTGTATTTATCAATAGCACCTGATGACCCCAACACTCTTGATTCACTAACCCCCAATGTCTTACTTGTGTTTCTGAATGGATGAATAGTAATTTTCTCAAACTAAATAAGGAGAAAACAGAAATTTTAGTGATTGGCAATAATGGATATAATGAGTTTATTGGAAATAAACTTGATGCATTAGGATTAACAGTCAAGACGGAGGTAAAGAATTTAGGGGTAACTATTGACTCGGACCTGAATTTTAAATCACATATTAATCAGATTACTAGGACAGCATTTTTTCAGTTAGACCACTTATAACACTGCAAGATGCTGAGAAATTAGCTGATGCTTTTGTGTTTAGTCGACTAGATTACTGTAACACACTCCTCTCAGGACCACCCAAAAAAGACATCAATCGATCACAACGGGTGCAGAATGGAGCTGCCAGAATCTTAACTAGGAAAAGAAGAGCCGAGTACATCACACCAGTCTGAGCGTCACTACACTGGTTACCTGTGTCATTTAGAATTGATTTTAAAATACTGCTTATGGTTTACACAGCTTTCAATAATCTGCTCCATCCTCTATCTCTGAACGCCTCTCACCTTACACTCCAAATCGTAACCTTAGATCTTCAAACGAGGGTCTGCTTAGAATTCCAAGAGCTAAACCTAAAAGAAGTGGTGAGGCGGGTGGCCTTCTGCTGTTAGTTCACCTAAAATCTGGAATAGCCTGCCAATAGAAATTTGCCAGGCTAATACAGTGGAGCACTTTAAAACACTGCTGAAAACACATTACTTTAACATGGCTTCCTCAGAGCTTCATCTTAGTTTAATCCTGATGCTCTGTATATTCAATTAATTACCATTATCATTCATGGTGGCTGCAAAATCTGTACTAACCCTTACTTTCTCTGCTGTTCTTTTTCCGGTTTTCTGTGGTGCTGATCTTAAAGGCCAGAAATCCACACGACCGTCATCATCAAGTTCTTCCATGTGAACCCTGAATACCATGAGGACTGATTGTGAGGTCATTTATGTTAGGTAGAATGTGGCTGGGTGGTCTTGTGGCCTCAGAACCCCTGCAGATTTTTATTTTTTTCTCCAGCCATCTGGAGTTTTTTTTTTTTGTTTTTTTCTGTCCTCCCTGGCCATCAGACCTTACTCTTATTCTATGTTAATTAGTGTTCTCTTTGTTTAATTCTTACTTTGTCTTTTGTTCTCTTTCTTCATCATGTAAAGCTCTTTGAGCTACATTATTTGTATGAAAATGTGGTATAAAAATAAATGTTGCTGTTCTTGTTGATTTGAAATGCCGCTTTGTCGTCTCCTCCGACATTGCCAAAGACTTCATGCCGCAAACAGACTCTGGTGCTTTTGGTCTGGAAGACGACCTTTCTCAAGTGTTTGATAACGAGGAACATCCGATTACACTGATGAGTAGAAAATAACTTCTCGGGGGTGCAGTTACTCAGCCGTTGAAAGGGAATGTCTGCCGATTAAGTGGGCTGTCGATGCTCTCTGGTATTACTGATGGGGTCTCAGATTCACTTGAGTTACTCACCATGCTCGTCTTCAGTGGATCTGTGACAGACAGACACGGGTCTCTGGCTACCTAGGTGGTCCATTTAACTGTAGCCCGGTTCGTCATCACTCAACACATTAAGGCAGACATCTTCTCTCCTCTCGCCGAACCCCCTTTAGAGTGTCGCTCTGTTAACAGTGGATTCAGACAAGTATCGGGCGCCTTCACCTCCTGCCCACTTTAATGTGTTGTAGGTGTAGCGTGCGGCTGGACCGGAGGGGAGCAAGCGTGGCCAGAGCGTTACCTCCCCTGGCATGCTAGATGGTAGCCACCTTGGGTGGTAGCGGTGCATCGGACTCTTGCAGGGCTTCATGGGAGTTGGGGTTTGATGCAGCCCTGTGGAGATCCATGGTCGCCACCACGGGGTGCTGCCCTTTTGGGCAGTTCTTCTGCCAGACCCGGAAGTGCTGCCGGAAGCTAGGCCATCAAGCACCTGGAGCACTTCTGGGTGCAGTATAAAAGTGCCAGCAGACACTACTCGAGGAAGCCAGAGTCGGGAGGAGGAAGCCTGACCCGAGGAGTGAAAGAAGAAAGAAAAGAAAGAGAAAAGGAAAAATATTGTGCTGTGCTTGTGCTGAGAATGTGTTGTGCCTGTGGTATATGGGGGAAGGTGTTTCCCACGGGGTAAAAAATAAAAAATAAAATTTGTTTGTACCTTGAACTTGTGTCCCATGCTTGTGGGTTTAGGCAGCGGTGCCAGCCTGGTGGTCCACAAGGTTTTAATAAACTAGCCATGCTACCCATCTGAGATGGACTGGAATCTCACTCATCAACAGTAGACCTCAGAGTTAACGTTTGCAGTGCGGTCTGTCCGTCTGGTTGCTATGTCTCTGTCATATGCCATTTGGTACAGGACTGGTAAAAGCAGTGCCAATGTTTATGATGTGCTATCTGTTGGATAGCCGGATTGGTAAAAGCAGTGCCAATGTTTATGATGCTCCATTTGTTGGATAGCCGGATTGGTAAAAGCAGTGCCAATGTTTATGATGCACCATTTGTTGGATAGCCGGATTGGTAAATGCAGTGCCAATGTTTATGATGTGCCATCTGTTGGA
>JANRMT010062820.1:29845712-29856534 GCA_026402145.1 Polypterus bichir lapradei
ATAGATAGATAGATAGATAGATAGATAGATAGATAGATAGATAGATAGATAGATAGATAGATAGATAATGCGCTGTATAAAAGGCGCTATAATAGATAGATATATTAGACTTCAGACCCCTGTATTTTCGATTAATGTCATAAGTGAATTATGTGTTATTCCTTTACTCAGGTGCCTTTTTTCTAATTTTGGATTTTTGCCTGAAGACTTTTTGTCTTTCAAATTTGAAGAATTATGAAGGGGTGATAAATACTTTTTCGTTTCCCTGTCAAATAGAACTGATGGGTTTTTCTGATTATGAAACCAGTCAGAATGTCTCTCTGTCCATCTGTGAAGGTGTTGTGAATCATTCACCCCATCAGCCCCCCTTGCCCCATTCCTAGGGTCTCTTGCTGACATTCATCAATGTAAGATTAAATTCCATGTGACCCCACCATTCTGCATGATTTACAGCTCCCTGATTGATAGAAGTTTATTCTTTGAAATGCAGATTTGTGTGGGGACCTCAAAATGCTAACACACTTTTAGGCTTATTATTTTGTCATCTCACACGGTTATGTAAATACACTTAAATTTTTACCATTTTATTAATATTTTGAAAGTGTGTACATGTCTGTGAAAGTATTTTCTCCACATTTCTCTCTTTCACGTTTTCTCATCCACTGCTGACTGCCTGAGCATAACGTTTTTAACGCTTTTACTGATGTGAAGGCTTGCAGTTCCCGTTATAAAACTAAACAGACAGCGCCCTCATGTGGCCAATGATGATATGACAGCTGTTTATTGTTTGAGCAGAAAAAAGATCTGCTGTCTATAAACCGTGAGTAGGCGCCACCGTGTGGCCGATGTTGCCCTTAACAACCACTTTCTAAATTAAGGTCTAATTCTGCACTAACAGCTTTTTTTCTGATCTCTTTCCATTGTTCCACTCACGCACGCTAAGAGGATTAATCAGAACTCTGCCGTATTAGCTGAAGTGAGTCCTGAAGTTCTTAAGGCCTACGCTGGCCAACTTTGTGGTGTCCTCTGTCACCTGTCCAGTCTGTCCCGAAGGCTCTAGAAAGTAATGCAGATGTGGAAGACATCATGCATTGTTCCTGTTTAAAGAAAACAGGAGCCTCTTCACCTAATGGCTACAGACCAGTGTCACTTACGTCTTACAGCATGAACAACAACAACATTTATTTATATAGCACATTTTCATACAAAAAGTAGCTCAAAGCACTTTACATAATGAAGAATAGAAAAATAAAAGACACAGTAAGAAAATAAAATAAATCAGCATTAATTAACATAGAATAAGAGTAAGGTCCAGTGGCCAGGGTGGACAGAAAAAACAAAAAAAAAACTCCAGATGGCTGGAGAAAAAAAATAAAATCTGTAGGGATTCCAGACCATTAGACTGCCCAGTCCCCTCTGGGCATTCTACCTAACATAAATGAAACAGTCCTCTTTGGATTTAGGGTTCTCACGGAAAGGCTTGATGATGATGGTCACGTAGAATTCTGCCTTTTAGTCCATCCATCATTGTTGGAGCATCATGAAGCTTTGAGTAGGTGGAGGTGGCGCAGGCCACCACCACAAAGAAACCGGAAAAAGAAACAGAGAAGAGAGTAGGGGTCAGTACGGGTTGTAGAGCTACCCTGAATAGTTATTATGAGGAAATTGAACATACAGAGTATCAGGATTAAGTTAAAGCGAAGTTATGAGAAGGCCATGTTACAGTAATGTGTTTTCAGCAGTGTTTTAAAGTGCTCCACTGTATTAGCCTGGCGAATTCCTATTGGCAGGCTATTCCAGATTTTAGGTGCATAACAGCAGAAGGCCGCCCCCCTCACCACTTCTTTTAAGTTTTGTTCTTGGAATTCTAAGGAGATATTCATTTGAGGATCTGAGGTTACGATTTGGAATATAAGGTGTCAGACACTCCGATATATAAGAAGGGGTGAGATTATTTAAGGCTTTATAAACCATAAGCAGAATTTTAAAGTCAATCCTGAATGACACAGGTAACCAGTGTAGTGACATCAAAACTGGAGAAATGTGTTCGGATTTTCTTTTCCTAATTAAGATTCTAGCATATCCATTCTGCACTCGTCGTAACTGATTTATGTCTTTTTTAGGTGGTCCTGAGAGGAGTGCGTTACAGTAATCTAGTCGACTGAAAACAAACGCGTGAACTAATTTCTCAGCATCTTTCAGTGATATAAGAGGTCAAACTTTACTTATGTTTCTTAAGTGAAAAAATGCTGTCCTAGTGATCTGATTAATATGCGATTTAAAATTCAGATTACAGTCAACAATTACCCCTAAGCTTTTTACCTCCGTCTTCACTTTTAATCCTAATGTATCCAGTTTATTTCTAATAGCCTCATTGTATCCGTTATTGCCAATCACTAAGATTTCAGTTTTCTCTTTATTTAACTTGAGAAAGTTACTATTCATCCATTCTGAGATACAAGTCAGACATTGTGTTAGTGAATCAATAGAATCGGGGTCATCAGGTGCTACTGATAAATACAGCTGTGTGTCATCAGCATAGCTGTGGTAGCTCAGATTGTAACCTGAGATAATCTGACCTAATGGAAGCATGTAGATTGAGAAGAGCAGCAGACCCAGGATAGAGCCTTGTGGAACACCATATCGGATATCATGTGTCTTTGAGTTGTAATTACCACAACTAACAAAAAATTTTCTCCCTGTCAGGTAGGATTCAAACCAATTTAAGACACTGCCAGAGAGGCCCACCCATTGACTAAGGCGATTTCTACGAATATTGTGATCAATGGTGTCAGATGCGGCACTCAGATCTAAGAGGATGAGAACAGATAAACGGCCTCTGTCTGCGTTCACCCGCAAGTCATTTACTACTTTAACGAGTGCAGTTTCTGTGCTGTGATTTGTTCTAAAACCCGACTGAAACTTATCAAGAATAGCCTGTTTATTGAGGTGGTCATTTAACTGCATAATGACTGCCTTCTCCAGAATTTTACTTAAGAAAGGCAGGTTAGAGACCTGAAGACCTTTGAGAGGCTCATTCTGGACTACATGAGTCCTCCTGTGGTAGACCACCAGGACCCACTGCTGTTTGCCTATCAGACAAAGACTGGAGTGAAGAATGTGATTACCTGTCTGCTCCACACGGTTGAATTGAGATGGCAGTACTTTGAGGAGGATGTTTTATGATTTCTCCAGCACCTTCAATACTATCCAGCCATCCATGTTAAGGGGTAAACTCAGAGATATGCAGGTGGATGAACCTGTGGGGCCCTGATATTGGCAGACCACCATCTGTGAGACTCAAGGACTGTGTGAGCCCCACCAGGAAGAGACCTGTCTGCTTCTCTCATCACTCTGTATAAATATCAAAGCAGGTCAGGTCACTTGGACACATTCTCAGATGATTCTGCACTTATTAGGGGGGGGACTGATAAGGGAGATGAGACAGTGGAGAGGAGTCAGGGGGAGAACTTTGAGAACTGTCTGCAACTCAACATCAGCAAAACCAAAGAATTGCTGATTGACTTTCATCACAACAAAGAGCCTCCATGACACCAACTACAGGGAGTGCATGTAGAGGCGGCCCATCCCTACAAGTCTGGGGGGGTCCACATCAATGACAGGCTTGACTGGCCTTAGAACACAGAAGAGAGGTCAGAACAGACCTGCTTTCCTTAGGAGATTTCAATGTGATTTTCATATCTCCTACAGCTCCGTGATGGCCAGTGTGGTGTGTGGGGCTGGTAACCTCATATCAAGAGAGGACCACCAGGTCAACAAGCTAATTAAAAGGGCTTCACAGTTATGGGACAAACTTGGGACCCTCTGGAGGTGGTAGAGTAGGAGAGACAAAACTGAGAGCCATTATGAGCAATGCTGCACATCCACTAGAGACGCACACACATACACACCGAGGACTTTCAGCCAACAGATTACTCAGGAAAAGTGCATCAAGAAACACAGCAATACTCCTACCAGAAACAGCATTCTACAGAAACTGCTCTCCTTAAAGCTTTTAGACGCCTAATAATGGCTGCTGATGCAGGGGAGTGTTCTGTGCTATAGACCTTGGTGTGGCCGTCGACACAGTGGGTAGGTCAGATTGGGGGAGCATACACTGGTGCAACACGCCGCCACACCCACCACAGCTCGGGACCCTCATTGGCAAACCCCCCCAAAGCAGACACGTGGCCCAATCCCACCATCTGGAAATAACCCTCTGCCTGCCGCAGCCAGGTGATATGTGGGCGTCCCCTTGGCCTGGTCCTGCCACTCGGGTCCTCAACAATGTAATGTGTGCTTTAAATGACCTGCTAGAGTCAAAGATCACTCAGTAAAATGAAAGGTGACTCCAGCTGAATTAAATGATGACAAAATATTGTTGTAGTCAGCGTCGTTCCCTCCAACAATTAACGTCTCTGTTTTATCGGAGTTTAAAGACAAGTCGTTCTCATCCATCCGCTCCTTTAATTCACTAACATAACTAATTAAAAACTTCAATTGGTCTAAAAGAAAGGTAGAAGTGGGTGTCATCTGGATCTTCTTATTCTTCTTTTGGCTTCTCCCGTTACTGGTCGCCACAGCGGATCATCTTCTTCCATATCTTCCCGTCCTCATCATCTTACTCTGTCACACCCATCACCTGCATGTCCTCTCTCACCACCTCCATAATCCTTCTCTTAGGCCTTCCTCTGCTCCTCTTGTCTGGCAGCTCTATCCTTAGCACCCTTCTCTCATTATACTCATCATCTGCACATGTCCAAACCAACGCAATCTCAACTCTCTGACTTTGTCTCCCCGCCATCCAACCTGAGCTGACCCTCTAATGTCCTCATTTCTAATCCTGACAATCCTCGTCACACCCAATGCACATCTTTAACTCTGCCACCTCCAGCTCTGTCTCCTGTGCCACCGTCTCCAGCCCATATGACATAGCTGGTCACACTACCGTCCTGTAGACCTTCCCTTTAACTCTTGCTGATACCCGTCTGTCATAAATCACTCCTGACACTCTTCTCCACCCTGCCTGCACTCTCTTCTTCACCTCTCTTCCACAGCTGCCCACCTGCATCATTACTAGACCCCCTCTATTCACCACATCACTCCCGTCTTGCAGCAGCTTCATTGGCTTCCAGTTCAGTTCCGAATTCAATTCTAAATTCTCCTACTAACTTTTAAGGCTCTCCACAGCCTCGCCCCTCCATACCTCCTCCATGTTGCCATTCCCTCCTGCACCCTCAGGTCCTCTTCCTCCATCCACTTGACTGTCCCCTTCACCCATCTTACCACTATGGTTGCTCTGGAACTCACCACCATCTGAGCTTAGAAATATTGAATCATTTTCACTTTCAGATCTAAACTTAAAACTCATCTGTTTAAGACTGCTTTATCTCTTTGATTACAATTGCTCTGTCTGATTTTAATTTTTGTATTTTAGTTTTGTTTATCATGTGTGTTTTATCTATTGTTCAGTGTCCTTGAGTGTTTAGAAAGGCGCCTAACGAATAAATAAAAAGTATTATTATTATTTATTATTAGTCCCCGTTACTCTGATGTGTTCTAATGAGAGATCCAAGTGGAAGCCTGTAAAGTGAAAACAGTGAAGGTCCGAGTCCTGCGCCCTGCAGGACACCATATTGAACTTCTGAGTCCTGTCAGCACATTTCTGTACGTATTGGAATCGATTTGATAAATAAGAACTAAACCAGGAGAGCACAGCGCTTGTGAGCCCAGCGTCACTTTCTAGCCTGTGCAGTAAAATACAAATGGTCAATGGTGTCAAACGCTGCGCTTAAGTCTACAGTTGTGCTTGAAAGTTTATGAACCCTTTAGAATTTTCTATATTTCTGCATAAATATGACCTAAAACTTCATCAGATTGTCACTCAAGTCCTAAAAGTAGATAAAGAGAAACCAGTTAAACAAATGAGACAAAAATATTATACTTGGTCATTTATTTATTGAGGAAAATGATTGAATATTACATATCTGTGAGTGGCAAAAGTATGTGAACCTTTGCTTTCAGTGTCTGGTGTGACCCCCCAATAACTGCAACTAAACGTTTCCGGTAACTTTTGCTCATTCCTGCACACCGGCTTGGAGGAATTTTCGCCCATTCCTCCGTACAGAACAGCTTCAACTCTGGGATGTTGGTGGGTTTCCTCACATGAACTGCTCACTTCAGGTGCATATATACGCACGCTAACGAGATGTGGTTGGATCATTGGGTCTTCTTCAGAAAGTGGACGCCACTTGTTTTTAAGATTAGGCACCTACTCTAAATATTTAAGATTAGGGACCCTCGTGTACCTGGCCTTACCCCCACGAACCTTAAGTTCATGGTTTGTAGTAGGGGTAGGACAGACTGAAACAAACAACAAGAAGGAGATGGCATCCACTTTCTGAACAAGACCCGGATCATCTGCTGGCTTGCTGCTGCTGGCGAGCTGCGTGTTCTGCTTGTCGTTGTTTTAAGAGCTGGGAGCACATGAAGCGTGTCTGCCAAAAGCCTTCCAACAACTGCGAGGTTGGATGTCCGTGAACTTGTTTTAAATGTTGTCTCACTATCTCGTCTCACAGCACGTCAAATTGTCTTCCGAGAAGATCACGTCTCGTCTCCCTAGTCTCCCTCCCAAGATTTTTTTCATTATATATATATAAATTATATATACAGTGGTGTGAAAAACTATTTGCCCCCTTCCTAATTTCTTATTCTTTTGCATGTTTGTCACACAAAATGTTTCTGATCATCAAACACATTTAACCATTAGTCAAATATAACACAAGTAAACACAAAATGCAGTTTTTAAATGATGGTTTTTATTATTTAGGGAGAAAAAAAAATCCAAACCTACATGGCCCTGTGTGAAAAAGTAATTGCCCCCTGAACCTAATAACTGGTTGGGCCACCCTTAGCAGCAATAACTGCAATCAAGCGTTTGCGATAACTTGCAATGAGTCTTTTACAGCGCTCTGGAGGAATTTTGGCCCACTCATCTTTGCAGAATTGTTGTAATTCAGCTTTATTTGAGGGTTTTCTAGCATGAACCGCCTTTTTAAGGTCATGCCATAGCATCTCAATTGGATTCAGGTCAGGACTTTGACTAGGCCACTCCAAAGTCTTCATTTTGTTTTTCTTCAGCCATTCAGAGGTGGATTTGCTTGTGTGTTTTGGGTCATTGTCCTGTTGCAGCACCCAAGATCGCTTCAGCTTGAGTTGATGAACAGATGGCCGGACATTCTCCTTCAGGATTTTTTGGTAGACAGTAGAATTCATGGTTCCATCTATCACAGCAAGCCTTCCAGGTCCTGAAGCAGCAAAACAACCCCAGACCATCACACTACCACCACCATATTTTACTGTTGGTATAATGTTCTTTTTCTGAAATGCTGTGTTCCTTTTACGCCAGATGTAACGGCACATTTGCCTTCCAAAAAGTTCAACTTTTGTCTCATCAGTCCACAAGGTATTTTCCCAAAAGTCTTGGCAATCATTGAGATGTTTCTTAGCAAAATTGAGACGAGCCCTAATGTTCTTTTTGCTTAACAGTGGTTTGCGTCTTGGAAATCTGCCATGCAGGCCGTTTTTTGCCCAGTCTCTTTCTTATGGTGGAGTCGTGAACACTGACCTTAATTGAGGCAAGTGAGGCCTGCAGTTCTTTAGACATTGTCCTGGGGTCTTTTGTGACCTCTCGGATGAGTCGTCTCTGCGATCTTGGGGTAATTTTGGTCGGCCGGCCACTCCTGGGAAGGTTCACCACTGTTCCATGTTTTTGCCATTTGTGGATAATGGCTCTCACTGTGGTTCGCTGGAGTCCCAAAGCTTTAGAAATGGCTTTATAACCTTTACCAGACTGATAGATCTCAATTACTTCTGTTCTCATTTGTTCTTTGGATCTTGGCATGATGTCTAGCTTTTGAGGTGCTTTTGGTCTACTTCTCTGTGTCAGGCAGCTCCTATTTAAGTGATTTCTTGATTGAAACAGGTGTGGCAGTAATCAGGCCTGGGGGTGGCTACCGAAATTGAACTCAGGTGTGATACACCACAGTTAGGTTATTTTTGAACAAGGGGGCAATTACTTTTTCACACAGGGCCATGTAGGTTTGGATTTTTTTTCTCCGTAAATAATAAAAACCATCATTTAAAAACTGCATTTTGTGTTTACTTGTGTTATATTTGACTAATGGTTACATGTGTTTGATGATCAGAAACATTTTGTGTGACAAACATGCAAAAGAATAAGAAATCAGGAAGGGGGCAAATAGTTTTTCACACCACTATATATATATATATATAATGTATATTATTGAATATTTGTCTGTCCTTTCATTTTACATGAACATGCTGGACAGATGATATGTCTCGGCTGGCCTGGTAACACGATGGTATCCCCTCATGAGTTAGAGGTGGTGGTCAGGAAAAGAGCATCATGGTCTTGGCTACTGCCCCCACCAGGCCCTGGACCTGGATAAGCGGCAGAATATGTAAGGATAGATGGATGGATGGGGTTCACACTCTGTAAATACCTTGCTGACTTATTTTAATTGTCCATTGTGAACTCTGCATGAACATAAGCAATCGAGCGTACTTTGCAATGGACCCACCTTGATAAACTTAGCTAACTTACGGGCACTGCAGAGGTAAGCAATACCTCTCCAGGATGAGAGGGGGGCGCTCACACTAACAGTCTTTCCTACT
This sequence comes from Polypterus bichir lapradei, assembly GCA_026402145.1. Classification (NCBI taxonomy): domain Eukaryota; kingdom Metazoa; phylum Chordata; class Cladistia; order Polypteriformes; family Polypteridae; genus Polypterus; species Polypterus bichir. The sequence continues at coordinate 29,854,410 of JANRMT010062820.1, forward strand.
TCACCCAGTGAGGTCAACTAAACCTGAACTCAATGCCCAGAGCTGACCCCACCTCCTTCTGCTTTGGGGTCTCTATAAAACCAGACAACGTCAGAGGGTGGCGTCACACTTCGAACCTGGAACCCAACTTGGCTGGAGCTCCTCAAAGAAATTCCCTACATTGGGTGATTATTCCATGGGTCTGCTTGTCCATCTTTTTTTTCTTTCTTGCTCTGTGCCCTCCCGCACCATAACCTATCATCTATGGGGGGGGAATGAAAGATTTAGATTCATCCAAAATTTCGATCTCCGCTTTTCGATGGATCTCGACGTTTTAGACATTTAGACATTTAGACATCAATACCTCGATGATGGGTGTGTGTCTGTCTGTGTGTCATAGTTTCTTGAGGCTAAAATGATTGGACAGGAAAATCCCAAACTCGAAACTTCTGCCCGTTATCTAATGACGATATGCTGATTAGTTTTTGAGCCAAGAGAAGGAGGAACTCGAGAGGAACCCTCAAATACCCAAATTCTGCCATTCATTCTGAATTCTTCTTGTCGACTGTTATCGTAACAAACAATTTTATGATCAAAAAGATCATCATCAGAGCGGTAAATCATTCGTTAGAGAATAGTTTGGGTCACTTGGTTCTGAGTGCACAAAGCCTGCTGACGCTCACGTCAAAATTGATTTTATTGTTTTTGCCGCCTCATGCCATGTTTTTGTTACTTCAGTTTATTAAATGGAGTCACCCAGGAGATGCCCCCACCATCCGTGATTACTCTTTTGTCTCGGTCACGATTGTGATGGTGCGGGTCCCCTCCAGACTCCCTCTTCACGTATGGGGAGCCTCTCGAACCCAACACCATTAATAGTTATGCTGGAGCAGAGAAATGGGGACAAATCTCACAAGTAGTAAGGGGATGGTGGAAAAGTGCCAGGGTGCTTTATTAAAAACCAAATCCAAACAAAACAAAAACAAAAAGTGTCCACAGCGCAGAGTTCCAAATATCAATAAATAAATAAATCCATAAAAACCAGGTGAACAGTGGGGGGATAAAAAGCCATAATAAATAAATCCAATAAAACCAGACGTTAAAATGCAATCATTAGCTCCTTCCTTCCGATCTCAGCCCACGTCCTTCTGTGTCTCCCTGGCTCACCCATTACTTACGTAGCCAGCAGAGACTCAGCAGCCACCAACTCCATTCAACCGACCCCCAGCTTAGCCGCCTCCAAAATGTTCAGCCAGACTGTCCGAGGTCGGCTATCCTTCTGTCTTCCTTTGTGCTCCCGCAGTCGTACCTCAGACCGGAGAGGCAGGTGAGGTCATCATGAAAAGGAAAAACAAAAATAATAATAATCCTTATGTATAATTTAATATGATCCGTATGCATGGTGTTCGTGTCAATACCTCAACCCAATACAAGTTAGAACCATGCAATGGGACTCTGCCTCTGTAGTTAGAACATAATGTGGCAAACGCGGACGCAGTATTGCATGATTGGCTAAGAAATGTTCGACTGCTTCAGTGACGCCGCTGGACGGCCGAGTATAGTAAGTCGGTGTTGGTTCAAGCAGATAACAGTAAGTTCGGTTGGTTTTTGCAACATTGGTTTGGTGGGGCGTACTTTCCTGGACTAACATCGTCGACTGACTTAAACCCTTCGACAGCTCCGAACCCGTAAGTAATTTAGAACGTATCGCCATTTGCTTGGTACGTCGAAATCTATCTTTGGGCAGTTCGGTTTTGGCATCCGTCCTTCTGATATCTATTGGCAAACTGAGTAATGACGGCTGGTTATTAACAACGGTCATTGTTTAAATTTGAGCCGATCTCAGATCTAAAATGACCACGCCAACATAATCATAATTCCGACTCTGATTAGAGTCATAAAATACGGTTTGTTTTGAAAATTTGTTTGCCTGAAAAATTCAAATGAGGTGCGCCGAAGAGCTGAGTTCACGTCTCTCAGCCCCGTTTAAACGGGAAGCTCTTCATTACATCGGCCGAAAAGGTTTAAAACTCAGTGCCATGATAACAAAATAATTTCAAGGACTTAAAAAAAAACAAATAATTCTTTGTAGAGAAAGTATGGATTTCACAAACGTAGAATTTGTAGCCCAATTCAATCAGGCTCC
>JANRMT010062820.1:29865366-29890414 GCA_026402145.1 Polypterus bichir lapradei
CTATCATATAGTGCCTTTCACATCTATCTATCTATCTGTCTATCTATCTGTCTATCTATTATATAGTGCCTTTCACATCTGTCTATCTATCTATCTATCTATTATATAATGCCTTTCATATCTATCTGTCTATCTATCAATCATAACCTACACACACACACACTTGTGTGCAACAAAGTGCTGAGTGAAGTCTGATCTGCAGCTAATGACTTAGTAATGTAAAAGGATAAAGGATCGCATACTTGGGTGTGTCAGTTTAGGAGTACAAATAATAGCATATTTAATGCTTAGGTTCTAAGTAGTCAATGCTAAAATGCTAAATTGAGTATATAAGTGGGATAGATGTACAAGGCAGTAAAACTCTATATCATTGTTGTTGTTTTTATTATTATTTTCTTTTTCTTTTTTTTCTTGTAAGATTTGGCATTGGTAAAACATGCAGATATTGATATCCTGCCCTGGGCTTCCCGATAGCCAGTTTACACTGATTTCAGAAAGATTTCAGTCCCCTTCCCTTTCTGCACATATTATTGTGTTACAGATTTATTTTTAAAGGGCTAAGTTTGCCGTTCTTGCTCGCTCAATACACCTGAAAATGTGTTTTCAGAGAGGTTTGGTAATTTATTAAAAATCAGAAACTGAAACCTCTCGGTTCTGTTAGTTTTCCAGACCCTTACTTCAGTATTTTCTAAAAGCTCTTTTTTTGGCCGCAGTTCTAGCCTCAGATCTTCTCAGCTAAGTCTCTACAAGCTTTTCACACCTGAATTTGGGTCGTTTATCCCATTCTTCCTGGCATTTCCTCTCGAAGCTCCATTGTACTGGATGTGAAATGTCTGTAAGCTACCATTTTCAGGTCTCTACGCACATATTCTGTGTAATTTAAGTCTGGCCTTTGGCTGAGCCATTCAAAGACACTCAGGGACTTGTCCTGAAACCAATCTGGTGTTGTCTTGGCTGAACAGATCAGGGATCTTTTCTTATTGTGAATTTCCCCTTGGTATTAATAAAGTATCTATCTATCTATCTATCTATCTATCTATCTATCTATCTGTCATATAGTTCATTTTCTATCATTCCAACATCCATGTGCAGAAAATAAAAAATGTGTTACTCATGTCCTGATAATTAAACAGTTCCTTCAATAACCCCTAAAAAAATGCTGTGCTCTATGCCTCAGGTGATTGTCATTGCTGTAAGGTGTATCGTCACCCGAGTCTGAGGTCACATACTCCCTTCATCAGGTTTTCTTCAAGGACCTCTCTGAAGTTTGCTGCATTCATCCTTCTCTCACTTCCAGTCCTATCACTGAGATGCACCCCCATAGCGTGATGCTGCCCCCGCCCAGCTTCACCTCAGGGGTGGCATTAGGTCGGAGATGAGCAGTGCCTGGTCTGCGCCAGACATAGTGCTTGTTGTTTTGCCCACAGAGTTAAATTTTTGTCTCCGCAGACCCTTTTTTCCTCCTGCTGTCAGAGTCCTTTTAAAGTGTCCCATAACTCTAAAGTGGCTTTCGTCTCGTCTTTCTATCATAAGCACCTTATTAAGAGAGTGCTGCTGAGACGGCTCAACAGGTTCTCCCATCCCAGCAGATGACCTCTGGAGCTCCTTTGGAGTGACCATTGCGTTCTTGCTCATCATTTTGACTTAAGGGCCTTCTTGTCTGGTTACTCAGTTTGCCCAGACGGCCCACTCTAGGAAGAGTCCTGGTAGTTCCAAACTTCTTTCATTTCACAAATAGTTAGGCTGCTGACCTCCTGGGGAAAAAAAATGAAAGGTTTAGAAATGGCTGCGGTGGGCTGGCACCCTGCCCGGGATTGGATTCCTGCCTTGTGCCCTGTGTTGGCTGGGATTGGCTCCAGCAGACCCCCGTGACCCTGTAAGTTAGGATATAGTGGGTGGAAAAATGGATGGTTTAGAAATGGTTTGATCCCCTTGCCCTGAATGACTTATGGCACACTCCAGTCTCAACTTGAAATGTCTAGAGAGTCCCTTAGACTTCATGGCTTGGTTTCTGGCCTGATGTGCAGTGTGACATCGAGGGACCTCCAATACACAGCTACACGTGTGTCTCTCTAAGTGATATCCAGTCAAGTTCTCGACCCATCTTAAGGAGAATTAAAAGAGACAGGAGGCACCTGAGCATAAACTGGCATGCCTTAGCAAAGGGTTTGAAGACTTATAGAAATGAGATTTAATTTTTTAATGGACCTTAATAAAAATAGTGTCTGTGTGTCCTTCCAGCTGCCATGTTTCTATCATTCCAACAGATGGAGCATGACAAACATCCATCCATTTTCCAACCCGCTGAATCCGATGACAAACATTTGTAGTGATGAAATGCATTACATTTGCTATTCCAGTAGATAGCACATCACAAACTTTAGCACTGCTTTTATGGGGCACATGTCAAATTTATATATCAAAGAGACATATGCGTTACATTTGTAATTTTAACTGATGGTGCGTTACAAACATTTATAGTTTTAAAACGCATTGCATTTGTGGATAGATGGCCTATCACAAACAAATAGTACTGTTTTCCATGAATCCCATACCAAAAGGCATATAACAGAGATATGAGCATTGCATATGTAATTCTAAAAGATGGCACAGCACAAACATTTGTAGTAATAAAATGCATTGCATTTGTCATTCCAGTAACACTACTTTTATGAGCCGAAAAATCTATTAAGCATATAAGAGACATATGCATTTTTCATTCCAAGAGAAAGAGAAATTCATTGCAATGGTAACAACAACGGATGGCTTACAAACATTTGTAGTAATAAAATGCATCTATTTATTTAATACCAATAGATGACACGTCACAGACATTAGCACTACTTTTATAAGTGCCATACCAAATGGCATATAACAGAGACATGTGCATCACATTTGTATTTTCAACAGATGGTGTCTCACAAACATTTGTAGTAATAAAATGCATTGCACTTTCCTTCCAGTAGACGACACATCGCGTGGAGTTTGCTTGTTCTACCCGTGTCTGTGTGGGTTTCCTCCCACAGTCCAAAGACTTGCAGGTTAGGTGAACTGGCAATCCTAAATTGTCCCTAGTGTGTGCTTTGCGTGTTGGGGTGTGTGTGCCCTGTGGTGGGCTGGCGCCCTGCCCGGGGTTTGTTTCCTGCCTGGGATTGGCTCCAGCAGACCCCCCATGACCTTGTAGTTAGGATATAGTGGGTTGGATACTGGATGGATGGATATTATAGTCATGCGGCAATGTTAACTGGGATAATATTACAAACCGCAGAGCACAAGAGCAGGAGTTTGTAGACGTAACCAGTGACTGCTTTTTAACACGGTGTGTATGTTAAAGCACCGACACGGGGTGAAGCCTATCTGGATTTAGTATTTTGTTATAATCAGGATGGAATTGAGGGGGTAGAGGTGATTGAACCACTAGGATCACGTGATCATAATATAATACAATTCTCAGTGTTTCGTGAAAGTGTGGATACAAAGACTAAAATTGTAAAGTTGAGCTTTGGTAGGGCAAATTTTGAGCAGATGTGGCAAAGTCTAAAGAGGATAGACTGGGATAATCTAAGTATGGAGACTGTCAAGGAGCAGTGGAGCCGGTTTAAAAATGTTTATCAGGCAATGCCGGACAGGTACATAGCCTAATTTGGAATTAGTAGGAAATTAAATAAAACAAAAACTCCACAGTGGGGCGGCACGATGGTGCAGTGGGTAGCGCTGCTGCCTCGCAGTTCGGAGATCCGGGTTTGCTTCCTGGGTCCCTGCCATGTGGAGTTTGCATCTTCTCCCCGTGTCTGCGTGGGTTTCCTCCCACAGTCCAAAGACATGCAGGTTAGGTGCGCTGGCGATCCTAAATTGTCTCTAGTGTGTGCCCTGCCCGGGGTTTGTTTCCTACCTTGCGCCCAATGATGGCTGGGATTGGCTCCAGCGGACCCCTGTGACCCTGTAGTTAGGATATAATGGATGGACGGATGGGAAAACTCCACAGTGGGTTAATAAAGAGTTAAAAAAGACACTGCCAAGGAAAAAAAAAACAGATGAATAAGGCATATAAGACTAATGACTGCAAAGTGAATCACAGAGCGTATGAGAACATGAGGGCAACCATTAAGAAGGATAGCAGGGAGGCTAAAAGACCGTTGGAGTGGAATAGAGCAGATGAGGCGAAAGACAACCCTAAGAGATTCTTTCAGGATTTTAGTAGTAAGAGAGCAGTCAAGGAGGAGGTGAAGAGCTTCAGGAATAGTAAAGGGGACTTAAAAGATACAAACAGTGAACTCGCATTGTTCTGAGGTCTTCAGATGTGAGGAAGTAGATAACCTCCAGCAATAACAGGGACTGTTAAGGAAGAACTGAGGGATTTGGAAATTGTGGAGAGAGAGAAGAGCTGCAAAGATTAAATAAGCTGAAATCAAACAAATCACCAGGACCAGATCATGTTTACCCTCAAGTTCTTAAGGAGGTTAGCGAGTATAGATATAAACCCTTGACGCATATTTTTGATCGAGTCACTGTGCACTGGGGAAAGTCTGAAGGGCTGGAAAACGGCAAATATTATCCCGTTATATAAAAAGAGTGAACAGGCAGATCTAAGCAACTACAGGCCAGCAAGTTTAATGTGAATCACAGGAAAATTAATGGAAGGAATTATTAAGGAAAAGATGGAACAACACATGGCAAGGACAGGAGTTTAAGTGAACAGTCAGCGTGGGGTCAGAAGAGGGAGGTCGTGTTTCACTAACATGCTGGAATTCTATGAGGAGGAAACAAAAGGATACAATCAAAGTGGAGCTCATGATATTATTGATCTGGAATTTAATAAAGCTTTTGATAAGGTGCCACATGAGAGGTTGGGCATTAAATTAAAAGAAGTGGCAGTTCAGGGCATGGTGTGTAGATGGGTGCAGAATTGGCTCAGACACAGGAAGCAGAGGGTGATGAGGGTGTGAGGAACCTCATCAGAATTGGCCGATGTTAAGATTGGTGACCAGCAGGGGTCAGTGTTGGGGCCGCTACTATTTTTAATATCTAAAAATGATGTAGATAGGAATATAAGTAACAAGCTTGTTAAGTTTGCAGATGATACCAAGATAGGTGGATTAGCAGATAATCTGGAATCCGTTTTATCATCACAGAAGGACTTGGACAGCAGACTGGCTTGGGCTGATGAAATTTAATGTCAGTAAATGTAAAGACTTACACATAGGAAGTAAAACTGTGAGGTTTGAATACACAATGGGCGATCAGAAAATTGAGAGTCCACCTTGTGAGAAGAATTTAGTAGTCGTAGTGGACTCTAAACTATCGACTTCCAGACAGTGTTCAGAAGCCATTAAGAAGGCTAACAGAATGTCAGGTTATATAGCGCCTTGATGTGTGGAGTACAAGTCACAGGAGGTTCTGCTCAAGCTTTATAACACACTGGTGAGGCCTCATCTTGAGTCCTGGGTGCAGTTTTGTTCTCCAGGCTACAAAAAGGACATAACAGCACAAGAGAAGGTCCAGAGAAGAGCGACTAGGCTGATTCCAGGGCTACAGGGGATGAGTTATGAGGAAAGATTAGAAGAGCTGAGCCTTCACAGGAGATGAAGAGGAGACCTGAGTGAAGTGTTTAAAATGATGAAGTGAATCAGTCCAGTGGATCGAGAGTGTTATTTTAAAATGAGTTCATCAAGAACACGGGGACACAGTTGGAAACTTGTGAAGGAGAAATTTCACACAAACATTAGGATGTTTTTTCTTCACACAGAGGACCATAGACACTTGGAATGAGTGACCAAGTAGTGTGGTGGACAGGAGGACTTTAGGGGCCTTCAAGAGTAAACTTGATGTTATTTTAAAAGAATTCAAATGGATGGGACTGGCAAGCTTTGTTGCTCTGAATGTCCCGTTCTCGTCTTCAGTGCTCTAATTTTTGTAATCGTCTAATGTTCACAATATGTGCACTATCAACACAACTGAAGTCAAGGATGTGAACGCAGGCAGCTTGATTGGTGAAGTAGAAACCGAGTATCATTTAACTGATCTTTCCACCCTTTTTTTGTTTTGTAGGTACAATATTAAAGCCCTTATTGGAAGAGGCAGCTTCAGTAGAGTGGTCAGAGTGGAGCACCGGGCCACCAAACAACCCTTTGCCATTAAAATCATCGAAACTAAAGCCAAAGAAGGAAGGGAGGTCTGCGAGTCGGAACTGAACGTCCTCCGGCGAGTGAGTCACCGCAACATCATCCAGCTCATGGAGGTGTTCGAGTCGCACGAGCGGGTTTATATGGTGATGGAGCTGGCGACGGGAGGAGAGCTGTTTGACCGCATCATCGCCAAAGGCTCTTTCACCGAACGCGACGCCACTCGCGTGCTGCAGATGGTTTTGGACGGCATCAAATATCTGCACAGCCTGGGAATCACTCACAGAGACTTAAAACCGGAGAACCTCCTTTATTATCACCCGGGGGTCGACTCCAAAATCTTAGTCACCGATTTTGGGTTGGCCAGCTCTGGAAATAAAGCCGGGGATTGGCTGATGAGGACCACATGTGGGACGCCTGAATATATCGCCCCCGAGATCCTTTTGAGGAAGCCGTACACCAACGCGGTGGACTCTTGGGCGCTCGGCGTGATCACGTATATCATGCTGAGTGGATCCATGCCCTTTGAAGAAGAGAATCGCACGAGACTGTACAGGATGATTCTGAAGGGACGGTACAGCTTCGCTGGGGAGGTAAGAAGAATAAGGCATTGCATTATATAGCAGCTTCCGATACCAAACGTGAGCAATGTGTCTCCAGTTTCACAAATTCCTGTACTTGTTTTGGTGGGTTCCTACGCAATTTCAATACATTCGATTATTGATTAAAAAAACAGGGCCAAAATCGGTAAGTTCATTCGAGAAGTAAACCAGTAATGCCAAATTGTTCGTTTTGTTTCGGTCAAAATTGGCCTTAAATCTTTGAGGGCTGAATATTTTTTCCAAAAAAAAAACAGTTTCTGACAAGCAATGGTTTCACATAGAAATCCACATAAAACGTCTGTTGCTGCCTGTTGTAGCTGCCAGTCTGTCTTTGCGTGGCTGTGACACGGTCGCAGTGCATTGCAATTTGATTTCTACCTCTTATTATTGTTAAGTGGCCGTCCTCCCTGGTGATCATTGTCAGTACAACGAATAACTGGGGACCAATCAGCTGAAGCTGGAACCTCACATTCGTTTAGTTACTTGTATCAAAATCGAAGTCTGACAAGTCATAGTCCAGTTCAGAGATAACAGGAAAACGTTGTCCACGGAGTATTTTGCTTTACGCATTCGCTTTAATCTCTCGCCAGATGTCAGTGCCATTTTTGCTGCCGTTTGTGCCTTGATACTCGTGTGAGTGCAGGAAATCTCGGTCAAACCAATGAATCTAACAATCCTTCTAGCAGCGAGAGTCCAACTAAAACGTAATGGTTGGTTTTGTCACAGTTTACAGTCGATTACCATCATCAACTCCTCCTGTTGACAAAAGTCAACCTCAGCCCTAAAAGAGTTAATAAACTGTGTGAGTTTCAGAAATATGTTTTTCAGTTTTCTTTGGTATACAGTACAGGCCAAAAGTTTGGACACACCTCCCCATTCAATGTGTTTTCTTTATTTTCATGACTGAAGGCATCAAAACTATGAATGAACACATGTGGAGTTATGTACTTAACAAAAAAAGGTGAAATAACTGAAAACATGTTTTATATTCTAGTTTCTTCCAAATAGCCACCCTTTGCTCTGATTACTGCTTTGCACACTCTTGGCATTCTCTCGATGAGCTTCAACAGGTAGTCACCTGAAATGGTTTTCACTTCACAGGTGGGCCTTATCAGGGTTATTTAGTGGAATTTCTTGCTTTATCAATGGGGTTGGGAGCAGCAGTTGTGTTGTGCAGAAGTCAGGTTAGTTGGACGATCATTTATTTTTCAACAGGACAATGACCCCAAACACACCTCCAGGCTGTGTAAGGGCTATTTGACCAAGAAGGAGAGTGATGGAGTGTTGTAAATGGTCATGAAAATAAAGACACACACATTGAATGAGGAGGTGTGTACTGTGTATATATAGTGTCACACATGTGCACTAAGGGGACAGCCAAAGGGCCCAAATGAGTGTGAAAGAGCAAAAGATAGGGGATTGTATCAGAGTGCTAACACCTTTTCTCTTCTCTCAACAGACCAACACAAGATTAATAAAACACTCTCACCTCAATCTAATGCTATATTACCACTTCCAGCTCCCCGTGATTATTTCCGGTCCCATTCTGATGACTTCACTTCCTGTCCTATATTAATGACTTCACCTCTTGATGAAGACGTCATTTCCCTCCCTCACTACTGACGTCACTTCCTACAAGCTCATTTCCGTTTCCTTTCCGTGTATCATTTCCTGCCATCAGTCCATAAAAGACCTGTGATGAAATTTCTTATTGTAAAATGTCTGTTTTTAGCATTTATGACCATAGAAAATATAAACGACATTATACAGGAATATATATAATCCAACATCTGTCTATAGGTCTGTCTGTCTCTCCGCTTTTCACAAGAGAACTTCTTAACAGATTTAGATCTGTTTTTTTTTTTTTCTATTATTTGCTTGAACATTCCAGTTGATTTTGCGACTTCTCTTCGCTTGCAGGAGCGATATATTCACATTAATCTGAGACAGAGGCTGCGAGCTGAGGGGAGTGGGAAGTGTGACGTCAGGAGTGGGGAGCCAGGCGGGGCCCTCCTCACTGTCCTATTTCACTAATACGTGGGCGACTAGTATCCATCCATCCATTTTCCAACCCGCTGAATCCGAACACAGGGTCACAGGGGTCTGCTGGAGCCAATCCCAGCCAACAACAGGGCACAAGGCAGGAACCAATCCCAGGCAGGGTGCCAACCCACCGCAGGATACACACAAACACACTCACACACCAAGCACACACTAGGGCCAATTTAGAATCGCCAATCCAGTCTTTGGACTGTGGGAGGAAACCGGAGCGCCCGGAGGAAACCCACGCAGACACGGGGAGAACATGCAAACTCCATGCAGGGAGGACCCGGGAAGCGAACCCAGGTCTCCTAACTGTGAGGCAGCAGCACTACCCACTGTGCCACCGTATATTTTATATATATATATATATATATATATATATATATATATACACACACACACACACACAAAGCAAATCAAAACACATCACTTTTTCCACATGTTGTTATGTAACAGTCTTTTTCCAAAATGGATTAAATTCATTTTTTTCCTCAGAATTCTACACACAACACCCCATAATGAAAACGTGAAAAAAGTTTACTTGAGATTATGGCAAATTTATTAAAAATAAAAAAAAAAATTGATCAGTCCTATAAATAAAGATCATTTACTGTGACACGCCTGGTTGTGCTCTGGTGCCACCTGTTTGCTTTAATAAACATAGATAGTAAGATAAGTCACTATATAAAAGGCGCTCTATAATAGATACATAGAAACTGGTGATCCTTCTGGCTGGGTTGCACCTCCCTTCTTGTTGCCCTTCATTATCTTCAGTGCCAGTCAGGATGCCAGTCCATCCACTCCCACACTTACACTCTAACATCTTTGCAATGCAACCATTCAGAATTTTATTTTTATTTTAACTAGGCAGCACTATTACAATGTGCTTTTCAAAGCTGTAGTTGTATTACTGGTATCCCGTTTATTTTTCCTTATGTTGTATTGTGCCATTTCATTCTCTCTGTCTTATCTATTAAAATTGTGACTTTTATTTCTATCACCTTCCCCACCTATCTATCATGCACAATGTCATTTTGATCTTTTTCTCTATTAGATTAAATTAAACTAGATAAACTTTATTAATCCCAAGGGGAAACTGAGAACCATACAGCGGCAGAAACATTAAAAACAAGAATAGAGACTCACAGCACGGATAACAGAGCCAGTCAATCAATCAATCAATAAATGTACACTACTCTTCAAAAGTTTGGGATCACCTTGAAATTTCATATTTTTGCCTTTTATTATCAAGATACTATTAAATTGATTTAAAAATATAGCCAAGGCATTCCTAGTATTTGTGCTTGAAATGACTGATGTTCAGTTCATTATTCACGTAGCCCCATTTTCCGTAGCCATTGCTTCAGTGACCCTGAGATGACTTGTCACCCTCCTCAGGGCTTGCTTATGCTTACTGGGATGGGCTCCAGCACACCCTAAGCAACATTGGTCTGGATTAAGCACGGTAGAAAAATCACATGACGTGACAATTCCATTGGTGCCCTGAAGGCCACCACCCTCAGCTTATCCTTATCCGTATTAATGCTAATTAATTATTAGAGAAACCTTTGGAAATACATTTCCACCACTGACACCTGTTATTTGGTTCACTTGAGATGCAAGGTCCTGGCTTTCTTAAATTCCAGTTCTGGGTTCAAAACTGGCCAGCATGATCATGAAGCATGCCTGTCTAAGGTGTCGATTACTGTCCTGAGAGAAAAGGACAAAGTGTTGCTGGACAAGGTAGAAAAAAAAGGGGACAACTGAAAAAGAGGACAAGGACATCAGAGTGTGGAGTTTAAGAAACAAACGCCTTACAGGATCTCAGCTGATTTCTTCACTAAATAAACACCAAATGTTGGTCTCATCTGCAACATAGAAAAGATGACTCCAGGATGCTGTTATATAGCGCCTTTCATTGTCTATCAGCCTTCACACCGACTTGGTGCAGGGTTTCTCCAGACACACAGACACCCTGCAATGGCCTGCCCCTGCCTTGCACCCAATGCATTTTGGGATAGGCTCCAGCTTCATTGCCCCTGGGATAGGCTCCAGCTTCATTGGCCCTGCCTTGCACCCAATGCATTCTGGGATAGGCTCCAGCTTTGCTGCTCCTACCTTGCACCCATGACCTTGCTCCAGATAAGTGGCTTTGGAGGATGGATAGATGATTGGATGGTCCCATGAATGTGCTTCCTTAGGTTTTCATTAGACGTTTGGTTTCCTGCCCAGTGACGGTTCCTCCGATGATCCTGGCTGTTAACGTTTGCTATCTAAAGCAGCAGGTAGCAGTAATGGAGTATGTTAGGTGTTGTAAGAGCAAACAGTGCTTGACAGAGCCATTCACATCTGTCTGTGATGCATCTGCTTGTAGAATTCAAGTATTCAGTGCATTTATACAAGGCATCCATGTGAAAGGAGCTATAAAAATGCACAACTAAAGAGCTCTTTGTTTATGTGAGTGACCATGTCCTTCCCGTTTTTGTAGTTATAAAACCACAGAATTCCAGAGGGGGATCATGTGGCCTACTGACTACACCAAAAAAAAACAAAAAAAACCAAAGAGAAGTAAACTTGCAAAGTCCCCACTTCCTTTAGGATGAGAATCCGGCCTGTCAGCATTTCAAAGCAGGTTTCTCGCTGGACTCTCCATGGCCTTCACTGAAAGGAAAGGAAGTCCGTAGACTCGCTTCTCATGTGCTTGTGAAATGAACAGCCGACTGCCATCTTCCTGATTCTTTTCACACTGGCCTGGAAGACAAAGACCCCCGCACTCCACCCCACCCCCCCCTTCGGCCCCAGCTTATCATCTTCAGGATTCTTAAGCTGGCAGAGTCCTAGTGGTAGACATCTGCCTCTGGTGCTGTAATATGTGACTATATGGTGGGCTCAGAAAGTTTTGAGACCCCTGTGACTATATGGTGGACTCAGAAAGTATTGAGACCCCTGTGACTATATGGTGGGCTCAGAAAGTATTTAGACCCCTGGAGGGCTCAGAAAGTATTGAGACCCCTGTGACTACATGGTGGGCTCAGAAAGTACTGTGATGGCCAGTGTGGTGTGCCAGGTTGGTACCATCACCTCAAGAGAGGCCCACCGAGTCAACAATCTAATTAAAAAGGGAAAGCTCAGTTATGGGACACACTCTGAACTCCCCGCAGGTGGTGGAGGAGGAGAGAATGAAGATCAAGCTGAGTGCCATTATGAACAATGCTGCACATCCTGTCTGTGACACAGAAACACTGAGGACTTTCAGCTAACAAATCATTCGACAGAAGGGTGACAAAAAACATGACTGGGGGTCCTTTATACAAACAGCAATACACCTGTACAGCACCTCACTGGGATGGGGACTGCCGAATCAGAAGTTTTCTTTCTTTTTAATTTTCTTGCCTTATAGTCATTCTGACGTGTGTGTATTTATTTAGGACTAGCCGTCCCCCTCGTGTAGTAGTGAAACAGGACACACTTTTAAAATCAATAAAAAAAAATGTAATAATTTGTATTGAAAAGAATTTATATTGACAACTTTCATATCCAAGGGCCTCTTGATATACAATATTTTTTGTTTTGCTATCAGGGGCGCGAATGTAGCGGTGATCTCTGTGGCAAAAATGTAAAAAGTTGGCAAGGTATCTCTGGCCAAGCAGAAGGTAGGTAAGCTTGAATGTCAAATGTTGGTACTGCATCTGATCGTGTTTGATGGAAGAGCACATGGCCGTGATATCTCTGCCAATCAACAGCTACCCTCTAAAACACACACAACTCTGATCTCTCTCTCTTACAAAAGGACAAACGTTACTCCTTAACACTCTGTAGAAGATAATGTCTGCCGAACAAACAGGTATCGCTAGCTAAGAGGAGGCGAGGTGCACTCCAACACGTGGCGAGAGGTAGAGCGACTCGAACGGAGGCTGGCGGGTGAGTGAGGAGGGCCCTGCCTACCCCTCCCCTTGGCCCGCAGCCTCTGTCTCTCGGATTCGCGCAAATAAATCGGTGCCAAAACTGAACGATGAAACTTAGCGCGATGAGAGAAGTCGCAAAATAAACCAGAATGTTCAAGCAAATTATAGAAAACAACCCGATCTAAATCCGTTAAGTAGTTCTCTCATGAAAAGCAGACAGACATACAGACAGACAGACATTGGATTTTATATAGAGAGAGATTTACTTACTTACTTACTTATGTATTTATTTATTAAAGAACTTTTGTCATAAGCTAAATTTTCCCCTGGGGACAAATAAAGTTCTAACTATCTGTCTATTATATAGTGCCTTTCACATCAGTCTATCTATCTATTATATAGTGTATTTCATAACTATCTATCATAAAGTGTCTATCTATCTATCTAAAAGGTGCAGGAATCCCTACGGACCAAAAGAGGGCGCTGCAGGGGGAGGACCTCCCTACTTTCTTCATGGTCTGGAAGTGCTTTTCTGAAAATACGACATGACACCGGAAGCATTCCAGCTCAAGAAGGAGTAGCTGCCACACATGGACGAGTCAGGAGTCGGGAGGCAGTGGGCAACACTCAGTAGAGGTTGTGAAGCTTGTTAGAGAGAAGCAGCGCCTTGTGAATGAATGTCCTTGATTTTATTCAAATAACGTCTGGTGTATTACTGTGTCTTATGTTTTGGGTCTCTCTAGCGCCCCCTTGTGGTCATTATATGTTCCGGAAATAAGAGCAACACCTTGACTTCTGACCAAATATTTGAAATTCTTGCACATGAAGACCCAGGTTCTACATGCAGATTACCAGAGAAGATCACAACAGTTTCACATACTATTTTGCAACTGCGAAGCTGACTCAGTCGAGAGTTTTGACATTTTAAAAGGTTTTTGGGAATATTACTCCTTAAGGGTTTGGCAGCACCCTAAACCTTTCTATTAGGGTTCAAACAGTGGAAATGATCTTTATAGCTAAACAAAACCCACAATGAGACAAAAGCTGTAACCCAGTGGGCCGATGAACTTGTCATCTAAATAAATTGAGAAGAAAAACGTGGCATCTGTGGTCCTAAGCGCAGTTTATACTTACCAGGTGAAGCCTGCGCAAAGACCGCAATGCCAAGCACAAGCGCGGCGAGCGACCAAAACAAATTTACTCTTGCTGTGGCCCATCGACAGCCTCCTATGAATAGAGTTTGGTCAACATCACATCGCTGACAGTGTCACAACAGAGGATGTGAGACTCTAGTGAGGAAAGAAGAGCTGGAAGAGGAGGAAGAAAAGGAGAAGGTGGAGTGTCAGGCGCAGTCACTAAAAGTGTCATATTGTCACGAGTGAGTCACACCACATGCACTACAAAAGTTAAACATGTTCAGACCTGGCCAGTACTTGGATGAAACACCATCTAGAAAAAAAGCTTGGGTTGCTGCTGAAGGAGGTGTTGGTAAGGCCAGCAGGGGGCACTCACTCTGTGGTCCGAATGTGGATCCCAATGCCCCCCAGTGCACTGACGGGGACACGGTGCTGTACAAATGGCACCGTCATTCAGTTGTGATTCTGACTCTCTGAGGTCATTAAAGGACCCTGTGCACCTTTCACAAAGTTTCCGATGTCCTGACTAAAATGCCCACCACAGCCTGGTCATTCTGGCCCCCTAACCATCTCCTGTCTCTAATCTCTGAGCCCTTCACCTCCGAATAACTAATGTGCAGTGAGCGTACTGTAAAATGGCTGCCGTCCCATCATCCAGGTGCTGGTTGAAGTGGCTCCCCCCCTCCCACCCCATCAATGTAAAGCACTTCGAGTGCCCCCAGTGGAGGATGCAGTGCAGTGGCTCATGGCTCTTATGCCAGACTCTTATTTGTGGATTTCAGTTCTGCATTTAATACAATCGGACCACAGCTTCTCCATAGCCAAGTTCCCAGCATGAATTATTCAATATTATGAATGTGTTCAGTTTTATTTGGCTGATGACCCTTATCTAAGGTGACTTATAACACCCATCTACCCATCCATTATCCAACCCACTGTAACCCAACTACTGGGTCACGGGGGTCTGCTGGAGCCAATCCCAGCCAACACAGGGGCAGGGTGCCAGCCCACCGCAGACTTATAACATTTATGGTTCCATTCTTTTTCATTTTCCAGTTGGAGCAGAGGTAGGTCAGGTGACTTGCTCAGGGTCATGTGTGCCATACTGGACCTGTTGACCTTCCTGAGGGACACACGTCAGACAGTAAAGATGGGTGAGTATCAGTCAGGACCCTGGACCCTCCCCTCAGGGCTGTGCCCTGTCCCCTCTCCTCTCCTAATTTCTCTTCACACCAATGACTGCATGTGGTATAGCGGGTCCGCGGCTCGAAAGGAAAGGCCAGCTTTTAAATAAATAATCGGCGCACTAGTGGCTTAAAGAGGGGGCATGGTAGTGTGGCCAGAATGGTTCCCGGGCGTAATAAGGGCATGAAGTGCCGGTGCCCGTAATTGATGCCAGGAGCGTCGCACCTGTGCCACATCCCCATTATAAATAGGAGAAGCGCGAGTGCAGAGGCAAGATCTAAAAAGAGAAGGACGGAGGTTAAGGAAGGAGAAGGCTGGAGAAGGAGAGCCAGTGTGAATGAGTGAGTGAGTGAGCGAGAGCAGGTGTGCTGGAGGTTGCAGGTAGCTGGAAGAAGAGCCCCTCAACAGGAGTGTTTGGCACACCGACGCTCTGGGGCATAAAGAAGCAGTCGCTCCTGCTAAGTGCTTAAGAGGAGCAGGGGTGAGTTGAAGGTGGTTGGGCCCCAGCGTGAGTGCCCAGGTCGCTGGGGAACCCGAGTCTCGGTCTGGTAAGAGCCGTACGGAGCCAGGGGCCGGAAGGCTACCAGACCAGCCGGAGAACGTCAGCTGCAGGTAGGGCCAGGATGGGAAAAGCAGGGGAGCCACCAGCTCAAAGAAGTAAGCACCGGGTTTTTAAAGAAGGGACTGCTTCCAGCCAGTATTTTAACCTCGTTTTTAAAGGGAACTATTTATTGGGATTTTAACCTCCACTTGTTGTTTTACTGGATTATTTATTCATTGCCATTTTGAGCACTGCACTTTATTTGGACGCCATTTTGGTTTTGATTTTTCTAGTCAAAAGCACTTTTTCACCTTTTAGCACCTTCCCTTTGTTTCGTTTGGTGTCCTCATTGTCCAGCTCATCCTGTTACATTACCGACGGTGTTGGGTTTGAGAGGCTCCCAGAAGAGTGGTGGGAGCATGGAGCAGGACCCGCATCGTCACACTGCACCTCCAGTGACCCAAACTGTCTGCTGATCACACCCCCCATCCCGGGACTGGCACAATCACAGACACAGACGAGGTGCCATATTGGAGGGAGGTGGATTGGCCTGCCAGTTGGCGCACCCTCAACAATCTTAATTTGAATTCCTTGAGAATAGTAGAAACGATTGTGGATTTTAGACTAGAGACTTAGTCCTGACTAGAGCTGCTGATTAACTGTACAGACTGCATCTCTGTTGTTGGTCATTAGCACTAAAACATAAGTAACATGATAGTTAGAATTTGTTACTAACCCTCACCTATTCTGTTTCTCTTCTTGGTACTCAAATGTGGCACTTGGTGCCACAGCGCATCTGCCGAGTTGTTTTGCCTGCCTAAGGTAAAGTCATCTCTGATGGAGAATCGCAGGAATCATGGGAAAGAGGGGTCCTTTCATCGGATTGGCTGGCCCAGTGCTATCTCAGCTGTGGAATGGCCAATAGGGGGAGGCAGTTTGATGGCCAAGGTCTCCAGGACTCTAAACAAATCCAAATCATATTATGGGATATCATCTACTGTTAAATTCTGCTCCGTACTTCTAAATTTTTTATTTTTATACTGTATTGAGGATTTGTTCTGTTCTGTGTATTGTATTGTATTGTATTGACCCCCTTCTTTTTGACACCCACTGCTCACCCAACCTACCTGGACAGGGGTCTCTCTTTGAACTGCCTTTCCCGAGGTTTCTTCCATTTTTTCCCTACAAGGGTTTTATTTTGGAGTTTTTCCTTGTCTTCTTAGAGAGTCAAGGCTGGGGGGCTGTCAAGAGGCAGGGCCTGTAAAAGCCCATTGCGGCACTTCTTGTGTGATTTTGGGCTAAACAAAAATAAATTGTATTGTATTGTATTTTAGGGGACCCTCCTCATACTCCTACACCCCTAGTTGTACATGGTGACACTGCCAAATCAGATGGGGACATTTCAATTTCATGACGCAATTGCCACTCATAGTCTGAACTTGAATGAAAACAGAACTGGCATTATCCAAGAAGCTCAGCACTGGTTGATGTTTCTCCATTGACTTGAAAAGTTTAACTGGTCCCAATCACTGCTGGTCCAGTTTTGAAAAACTCCGTGACAGGATGGCGATGCACCCGCTCACTCCAAACATAAACTTTAACGTGTCAGTCACACAGTAGAAAAGACTGACGGACTGAATCTGGACACCACCGAGGTCCTGTAGACATCACGGGTCAGAAACGAGAAGGAAATACAGGAAATTAAGGTGTTGGCAACCCTGGGGTGTCGGCAGTTGTTTGGGACCAATGTGACCTCGATTAGAACCCCTTGCCATTAGTTATGATGGAGCAGTGGAGTGGCACGCAACAAGCGTCGCTGTGAAAGCCTCTTATAAGAATGGTGACAGTGTGACTGCCGCGCAAAGAGAATTTCGGGTGTCATCGCCAGTTAGGATGTCACCATTGCGTCCAATACTGCTCATGCGAATACAACATGAGTGTGTAATTCGAAGAAACGGGTTCACCCTTAAATAAAAGAAGTCCCCAGGTCGAGACACCTACTGCCCGACAATGGATGGCAGCTATTCGACGATTGTTTGGAAGGCGCGTCATTCCATACAACAGTGACATTCCATGGCCCCCGAGATCCCCAGATCTCAGTTTGTGATTTTTTTTTCCTTAAATTTCAAGTGTGCCGCACACGTCCTGCAACCATTGCTGAAGTAAAAAGGAGGATTGAAGAAGAAATCATTGGCATTCCTCTTGATGCGTTACATCGAGTAATGCAGAATTTCCACAATGGGCTGTCAGAATGTGTACGGAGAAAATGGACAACACCTTCATGATGTGTTCTTCAAAACATAAAGCGAATATTACCATCATTACCATCATTAATTGCATATCCTGTACAACACATTTCATCGTTAAATGTATTTTATAATATGTTTATTCATGCATTAAACATCAATTGAAAATTTCCAGCCTCCCTTCACCACCCTGCAAAAGCAAAGACTACAGTCATGCAGGTGACCAGCTCTGTCGAGAAAACGCTGGCAAGCACTAAACTAAAAAACTACTGGACAGTGAAACAGTTGGAGCCCAAGTGCAGTCACCCTGGTTTAACTCCATCTCGAAACACATGTCTATCTTGTCCTGATTAATAAACTCCTCCATCCAATCCAAATGAAGGACTTACTTGATAGGTAACTCTGCGGGAGTGCAATTCTACTTTACTGTATGGTTTGCTAAATTTGTCTTTTGTGCAATAAAGTATTCATTACTATTGTACGTAATGCTGGGATAGTGTCATGTATTGAATATTGTTTGGTTTAATTGTATGTTCTTTGTTATGTGCATGGATGGCACGCCATCAGAAATTATTAGAAATTCCTACCAATGACAATACGTTTCTTTCCTGAGTCAAAGGCACAAAGTTCACTGGTCACAAGCCAGCTAGTTTAAATTGTTCTTATTGGTGAACGGAAACCCTAAACATTCGCATCAAATTCAGTTTCACTGTTACGGAGCTCCGGAGAGTACTTAGGTCGAAAGAAAATAATAAATCACGGGAATGACTCACAGTTTGTGCACATGTTTTAATTAATTTAGTTGATTACTTGATTTAGTTCATTCATGCAACTGATCGGAACTGATCGTAGAGATTCGCAAAATACAACTTGAATATGCCAAATCTCCTAATGAATTGATAATTTCATCTCTGGACAGATGAAAGAAAGAGAGAGAAATGGAACCACTTAGTTTTAAATGGCAACATCGTTACTATTAACACAGAAAAAAGGCTTGTAAGATTGTAGCTCAACAACTCCACATGCAATTAGTTCACCAGAGATTACCAACGTCACTGGTAATAGAATTAGGAAGCAGAAAGAGATAGACGATCCATTCAAGGAGTACTATGGCTCCTTATATTCCTCACAATGTAAAGAAGATGAGACTAAGAAAGCTATGGAATTATTCGACAAAGTACAAATATCACAACTCACTATTGTAAGTGCAGAAGCCCTTGAAAAGTCACTGACATCTTTAACGATACACTAGTACTCCAAAGTCGGAAAAATGAGGGACCTGATTGACACCCAGTTGAATTTTACAAAAAAAAAAAAAAAAATTAACCACGTTGGCTCCTTTATTATTAACAACATTTATAGACGTTAGAGACAGCAAAGATTTTAGTCCAAACATTCTGCCAAGCATTAATAATTGCTTTTGCCCCAAATGAAAATAAAGACATTTACTTCATATAGACCAATTTCAGTCTTGAATAATGATTACAGTATAAGATACCAGTGATGGAGTAGTGCACGATAACATGCAGTGAATACAATTGACCTATAGTTTTCATACTTTTTCTCTGTACGTTTAGCATTTGTTTGCTCAGAGGTTGATGCGCTTACTGCTTGTTTTCTCCACTCTAGCGGCCGCTTCTTCTTCCATCAGCATCATTTTGCGTTAAAACTGATTAAGTCGGTTTTTGTGTTGCAATTACTACGTTTTTCTTAATTTTTCACTTAAGCTGGCACTTAAGTGTTCAATCTGGCTCAAGAATGATTTAAGATATGAAGAAGTAGGGGAAGTGATTGCGAAGGTGGAAAGGATGAGAACGGCTCCCATACACATGCGCCGCATGGCCACCCTGCTGCCCGCTTCCGAGAGTTAATTCTACAATAAAATTAAATAAAAATAAAAAGAGTAATAAAAATCATCACCCCAAAAGTGTGCGGTAGAGGTCTCGTAGTACATGTGTACCACATTTCAGGTCAACAGGTCAAATGGTTTGCGAGCTACAGGTGATTTAAAATCCTGGAAAGACAAAAACGGACAGCCATAGTAGCGTATTACATAAGAAGACAAGCAAAAGTTCCAGATAAGAGGAGTGAGAAAGTGCCACGCTTAACAATATCACAAGACAGAAGATTTATTAAAGGTGGACCACTCAGCTAAAAACCTTTGCCGCATGTTGAATTTAATATAAACTCTGACTCACAGAAGTCCTAAGTTAAGTTTTTGATAGAGTCGAATGGGATTATCTATTTGCTACAATGCACAGGTTCAGGTTTGGCTCTAATATATCTTCATAGATCAAACTAGTCTATACCAGTCCAGAGGTCTCAGTCCTCATTAATAACACAAACTCTGAATACTTTAGATTAGAACAAGGTACTAAACAAGTGTGCCCACTATCACCAATGCTTTTTGCATTAGCAGTTGTACCACTGGCTATTTGTATTTGGAAGAAACCAGAGATAAAAGGGGGTTATAATTGTGAGAGAATAACTTTAGGGTAACAGAGAATTCATCTTAAAGAAATAGCATAAAGAGTTAAATATCAGTAACCTGTTCAGGCATATCAGGAAACCAGATAAAGGTCAAGAGAACAACAAAGATAAAGATATTTTATACAAATTTACTGAAAGAGGACTAAGAGATCAGATGTCCGACATTCAACAAGACTGGACAATTGTTACATACACAGAAATTTCAAGGATAACAGCTAAACCTAAAGATATAAGAAGAACAAAAGTAGAATAAAAATAGATTTTATCTGGTGTGTAAACCAAAAAGCCAACCAGTGTCAAATGTATGCATTAATTATTCAGGTCAGGTGGGAAGCACGCACTGGTACAGCATGTTGCTACACCCAACACATGACAAAACAGCTCGGGATCCTGATTTGCTACACCCCCAGGCAGACACGCGGTCCAGTTCCACCCTCAGGAAATGACCCTTTATCTGCCGCTGCCAGGTGTTACATGGGCATCCCCTCGGCGTGGTCCAGCTACCCTGGTCCTCAACAATGAGGATTCTGTAAGCCAGATCACCCTCGGGTAATCACAACACATGGCTGTAGTGCTGTGACTTATGCTCCCTCACAATGCCTGGCAATGTCTCTCATTCAGGACTGCTTAAGCAACACAGAGTCAAGGATTCTCTGAAGAGACACAGTACCGAAGCAGTCCAGTCTTCGTCTAAGGTCACTGGATAGCATCCATGTATGTAAATTCAATTATTTACGAAAAAGCCTTCTTCTCTTCTGTTGTTTTGACTGTTCTCATCATGCTGCAACACAATGCTGTGATAGATGCTCCCTCCTCAGCTTGGTGCTGCAGGTCACGCGGGGATGTCTTAACGTATGGGCACAATGGGTACTGGTCTGGGTCCTAGAGGAACATATGGGCCCACAATGTTTCTGATGCCTATGTATGCTTTGGTTTTTCTGTCAAAATGAGGACCCCAGAGCACTACTTTGCCTGGGGGCCTGTGATGCTGTAATAAATGACACAGATGGACAAGCTTCTCTCCTGAATGATTACTGACTTAAAAGGTTTTTATCAGACTTGCCTTGTTAGAGGATAAGTTTCTTTCTTTAATTTAGATGTTAATTTCCACCACATAATAAATAATAAATAATAATAATAATAATACATTTTATTTATATAACACAGGGGTGGGCAAAGTCCTTACTGGAGGACCGCCGTGGCTTCAGGTTTTTGTTCCAACCTATTTGCTTAAGAAGAAGCACTCATCGCTCAAGTAACACTTCTGCTTCATTTTAGAGGTCTCGCTTGTTAAGATTTTGAACCCTTATTGCTTATTTTAGTCTTAAACTGCCGTATTCTTGGTTTTTAAATGCTCCTTATTAGCAACAAGATGCAAATGACAAAAAAAAACCCCATATTTTTCCATTTAGCTTGTTTCCAATGTGAAAAGGTGCTATATAGGTGCCTGACCCGGCACAAAGAGACAGGGAGGCACACGTAAAAATAAAACAAATTTATTGCCTTCATCTGCGGGGCATGTCTTCCCTGTGTCCCACAGGCACAGCACAGTCCGAAAACCAGAAAGTAAATACACCAAACAAAACACACTGGTCTTCACCACCATTCCTCCTGGCAAGCGTTGTCCTCCTCTTCCCGAGTGGTGGCCGCTGGTTCCTTATATAGCCCACCCAGAAGTGCTTCAGGTGATAATTAACCTAATTCAGGCTGCACTTCGGGCTCATTAAGCCATACAGCTCCCCCTGATGGTGGCTACAGAGTCCAACAAGGCTGACATCCAAAGTCCCATGCCTGTGGCCCTGATGCAACCCAGGGGGACTGCCACCAAGTGTTCTGGGGGAAGTAGTGTGTAGACCATGGCAATTTCCCCGGACCAAGTGTTGAAGGGGTGTCCTGGCCGGGCATGTGCCCCAGCCATCCGTCACACCACTTACACCTGTGTGTATTTATTTTTGCACTATTTAAGTAATCTGCGGTGGGTTGGCGCCCTGCCCGGGGTTTGTTTCCTGCCTTGCGCCCTGTGTTGGCTGGGATTGGCTCCAGCAGACCCCGCTAGTTAGGATATAGCGGGTTGGATAACGGATGGATGGATTAATAAAGTTTTCTGATTCTGATTATTTGGTTTAATTAAATACTTGAAAGGAAAGAAAAGAGAAAAAAGTGAAAGACTGGGAATTGCTCGTCCATTTTAGACTTCAAATCATTTGGATGTTATCCTTAGAAAAGGGGAAGAAAATCTAGAATATGAGAATGAGCTGACATGGCAGAGGTAAAGCACTAACAAGCCATGAAATGACATGATTGGCAAGGATTGTTTTCTAATTAAGTAACCGGGTTGGAGCAAAAACTTAGAGCCACTGTGGCCCCCCCAGGACCGACTTTGCCAACCCCTGATAAAACATCAAACAGAAAATCTAACAATATGCAGGTGGTATGGTGCTCTTTATATCAGACCCACAATCGTCTCTGCCATCAGTTGTTAACATGTGTGGAAAGCCAGCCCCTGGACACAGACAGACAGATACCAGAATGTCCACAACACACACGTTTATTTCCGTTATAGCGCCACAATGCCTTATCCCAACAACTCTTCTTTCTCCCTCTTTCTCTATGACCTCCACTCCCCTCCTCACAAGCTCCGTATCCTTCCTCCCAACTCCGGCTCCTCTACTGGAGGGAGGTGGCCCCTTTTATAATGACCCGGATTAGCTCCAGGTGCTCCGTCTGATGACACTTCCTGGTGTGGCGGAAGTGTCAGGAGAGCAACTGGAAGCACTCCGGGTGCCCCTGGGATTTCTTCCGGCAGCACTTCCTGGTGTGGCGGAAGTGCTGCCATCCAGGGTTCCATAAACATCCGGGTGCCCCCTGGCGGTGGCCACGTCCTCCCATAGGGATGAGCTTCCCAGCTCCATTCCAGTGGCCCCCAAGCAGACCCGTGCAGCTGTCCTCTTGTGACCCAGGGGAGGTATCGTCCCTCTCGTGGACCGTCCAGGTAGGGTCCCCAGCCGCCTGGCACACGTGTTATGAGAATGTTTTAAGATATCTGGATTCAAAATTAATCTGAATAAAAGTGTACTCTTCCCAGTGAACTCTCTAGCACCTCATACTAAATTAGATAGCTTTTTCATTCATAGTATCAAAACATTTTGAATATCTTTTGCAATAACCATCACCAGTAAATATAAACATCTCATTCAACAGAATTCTGGAAGTAAGATGGATAAAATCAAACAAACTCTCCTCCTCTCACTAGTAGGGAGAAATACCGTTCAAATGAACACCCTTTGTAAGCTGCTATATCTATTCTAGAGTATCTCCATATACACAAACAAATCATTTTTTTAATAACGTTCCCTTAATTTGTGTAATTCATGCACATAATGTTCCCTCAGTTTAATAAGTTAATACGTACACCTGCTCTCTGTAATCGCCCTGCTGCACTTATTGCACTATACGGATGGAGACACCGTGAAAAGGCTGTTCTTTGGGTCTAGGAATCAGTTAGGACGGCATTGTGGCCACTGTTACCTTACAGGGCATCCGTCTGAGCAAACGTCGACCGCAAAGGATTCTCAGGGCCTACGTGATCTACTGACGATACCACACCAGCAGCAAAGACGATTTTCACTTAATTGCTGATCATTTGCAAGGTCACTGCATGACTAACACTGCAAGTTCACTAAGTGTACGGAGCCACTTCAGGACTTCTTTTTTCCCCTACTCTTCATCCACTAACCTGGCCCTGTGCATCACATCTTTATCGTGTTTCAAAGTCCAAAGGCTTTCCCTCTAAAGTCGTTCTCTGATAACCCGTAGCTTTCATTTCGCATCCAATTTTCAGAATGTACCCTACGGACACATTAAATGGTGGAAAGATCTGAACTAAAACTTGCTCACAAATTGCAGAAATTGATGGAACATTTTAATTAAGTGCACAAATGAACTCAATCAAGGGAACGTTTTAATGAAAATGTGTGCAAGAATTACGTCAAACAAGGGAATGTTTTGGTTAAATCAACTGAATTCAAAGGAATGGATTTATTTTAAAATGTGTGCAAGAATTTCATTAATCGAGGGAACGTTTTACTTAAACACACGAATGAAATTGAGGAGATGTTTTAACTAAAGCTTGCACGTGACTTACGCTAATTAACTAAGTCGAGGTAACTTTTTAATGAAAACTTGAGCACGAATTACATAAATTGAGAGAACATTTAAAAGGCACTAATTGACTAAATCGAAGAAGTGCTTAAATTAAAATGTGTGCAAGAATTACATTTATTAATTAAACCATGTGCACAAATTATATAAATGGAGGGAACCTTTTAATTTAAGGCTCTAATTGACAAAATCGAAGGCGGGCTTTAATTAAAATGTGCACAAGAATTTCATAAATCGAGGGAGTGTTTTAATTAAATGCATGAATGAACTAAATCATGGCAATGTTTTAATTAAGAACACACAAGAATTAAATCGAGAAAACATTTTAATTAAAACTTGCACATGAATTGCATAAACTGAGGGAATATTTCAATTAAATGCACAAATGAACTAAATCGAAGGAACGTTTTAATGAAAATGTGTGCAAGAATTTCATTAATCGAGGGAACGTGTAAATTAAATGCATGAATGAACTAATTAAGAGGGACATTTTAATTAAACACACAAATTAACTAAACTGAAGAAACATTTTAATTAAAACTTGAGCATGAATTATATAATTTTGAAGTAACATTTTAATTAAATGCCTGAATTAACTAACTTGAAGGAATGATTTA
>JANRMT010062820.1:29900414-29911550 GCA_026402145.1 Polypterus bichir lapradei
GCAAATGCAATGCATTTTATTACTAAAAATGCGTGTGATGCTCCATCTGTTGGAATGAAAAATGTAATCCAAATGTCTCTGTTATATGCCATTTAGTATGAGATTTTTAAAAGCAGTGTTATTGTTTGTGAGACACCATCTGTTGGAGTGACAAATGAAATTGCATTTTATTACTAATGAATTTTGGTCATGCACTATCTTTTAGGGTGACAGAGACATCACAAACATTTTAGTAATGCATTTTATTTGTACACATATTTGTGATGCACCATCTGTAGGAAAGACAAATGCAACACATTTTATTAGTAAACATATTTGTGATGCTCCATCAGTTGGAATGACAAATGTAATCCAGATCTCTCTGTTATATGCCATTTAGTATGAGATTTTTAAAAGCAGTGTTAGTGTTTGTGATGCGCCGTATGTTGGAATGATAAATGAAATTGAATTTAAATACTAATGAATGTTGGTCATGCACTATCTTTTAGAGTGACAGAGACATCACAAACATTTTAGTAATGCATTTTATTTGTACACATGTTTGTGATGCACCATCTGTTGGAAAGACAAATGCAGTGCATTTTGTTATTAAAAATGTTTGTAATGCTCCATCTGTTGGAATGTCAAATGTAATCCAAATCTCTCTGTTATATGCCATTTAGTATGAGATTTGTAAAAGCAGTGTTAGTGTTTGTGATGCGCCATCGGTTGGCATGACGAATGAAATGGTTTTCTTACTAAAAATGTTTGTGATGCGCCATCTTTTAGAATGACAGAGACATTGCATCCAGATGGACACACAGACAGACACACAAACACTTATCCTTTTGTTAAGGTGGATAGGCCAGTCCAACCATTGATTTTCAAGTACATTTCCTTCAGTCTTTTTTGCTGCCCAGCACTCTGTACTAAATGTTCTGAGGGAACACTTTTCACTTCTTTTTATGCATAGCACCTTCCATTATTTGCCATATGCTGCTCTCTATTGTGAAAGGAATCTTATACAGTGGATTCAGAAAGTCTTCTGCCCTCTTCACTTTGTGCACACTTTAATGGAGAAATTTGTCATTTTTGACCACCAGTCTACACTCAATACCCCAGAATGATAAAGTGCAAAACATCCATCCATCCATTATCCAATCCGCTATATCCTAACTACAGGGTCACGGGGGGTCTGCTGAAGCCAATCCCAGCCAACACAGGGCACAAGGCAGGAAACCCTAACCCTGGGCAGGGTGCCAGCACACTTCAGGGCACACACACCCACACACACACACACACACACACACACACACACACACACACACCAAGAACACACTAGGGACAAAAGTGCAAAACATGTTTTTCGGAAAAGTTTTTACATTTAATAAAAATCAAAAACTGACACCTCTCATCCCTTGAAGCTTTCAGGCCCTTCATTTAGTACTTTGTAGAAGCCCCTTAGTGCTTAAGCTACCGTTCCCTTTGTGAGGGATGGCCCGTGTCCTTACCCGGCCGGGATACCCTCAGAATGGAAGGACTAGGAGAGAGAGAGGGCATGCATAGGGCATTATCTCCCCCAGAGCACTAGATGGAAGCCCCCCGCGTTGCAACGGTCCCTCGGATTCACACAGGGCATCACTGGAGACGGAGGTCTTTGGGGGTTGGATTCCATGGGTGCCTCCAGTTGGTGCTACAGGGACGGGGAGCCCGGGCTCCATTCTCACCCATAAGAGCTTTCGGACCACATGTATTGAAGACGAGAAGTACTCCTAGGTGGGAGACAGAAAGAGTTTGTTTAATACACAAAATGATATCAAGTATTTTATCTTAGCATTCTCAATGTTCAGAGAGCAGAAATATCATGAAGTGAATCGCTGCCTGCGGCTCCACTCAGTGCAAGAGGAAGTCAGTTTAAGAAGAGCATAACGATTAATTACTGGGTCGAGGAACACTTAACACAAAACATTTAATGTACTACATTAGTTGTGATGGGGTTTGAGAAAATCTAGTAAATTAAACATTGATTTTAAGATGAAGTTTACAACATGGCAAAGTTAAAATAGAGAGCGAAAAAAACAAGGGTTTAAAGTGGAAACGGCGAGAAAAAGTGGAAACATAAACTTTAATCTCAACATAAATGGCAAGATTAAAATGGAAATGTCGAGAATAAAGTAGAAACATTGAATTTAATCTCAACATAAATGGAGCAATTAAAATGGAAACGTCAAGAATAAAGTGAGAATGTCAACTTCAATCTTGACCTAAATGGCGAGAATAAAGTGTAAATGTCAAGAATATAATGAAAATATTGACTTAAATCTCGACGTAAACAGCAAAATTAAAGTGGAAATGTTGACATAAATCTTGACCTAAAAGGCGAGAATAAAGTGGTAACGTCGAGAATAAAGTGGAAATATCGATTTTAATCTTGACATAAACGGAAAGATTAAAGTGGAAACATCGAGAATATAATGAAAATTTTCATTTTAATTTTGACATAAACGGCGAAATTAAAGTGGAAATGTCGACTTAAATCTTGACCTAAGAGGCGAGAATAAAGTGGAAACATCGAGAATAAAGTGGAAACATTGACTTTAATCTCTCCGTTTATGTTGAGATAAAGTGGAAACATCAAGAATAAAGTAAAAATGTTGACTTAAATCTCGACGTAAACAGCGAAATTAAAGTGGAAATGTCGACTTAAATCTTGACCTAAAAGGCGAGAACAAAGTGGTAGCGTTAAGAATAAAATGGAAATGTCGACAATAAAGTGGAAATGTCGATTTTAATCTTGACATGAACAGAGAGATTAAAGTGGAAACATTGAGAATATAATGAAAATTTTCATTTTAATTTTAACATAAATGGCGAAATTAAAGTGGAAATGTCAACTTAAATCTCAAAATAAACGGCGAGATTAAAATGGAAATGTTGAGAATAAAGACGACATGTCAACTCGACACTTTTTTTTTTTTTTCTTCTTCACTGACTCCATATTTTCTTTCTTCTCCATGGGCCCCAATACACTTCTGTACATTCGCAACTGGAAAACTAAGTAGAAATGATAATTGCCAAAGACTATTTTTCGTTGCATTTGAGACCACTTTAGTTGTAGTCTGGAGCCCTGGCAGGACCACGGGGCTGGGCTACTGGGAGGTTTCCTCACAACAACAACAACATTTATTTTTATAGCACATTTTCATTCAAATACTGTAGCTCAAAGTGCTTTACATGATGAAGAAGAAAAAAAAAAAACCAAAGTAAGTATTAAAATAAGACAACACTAATTAACATAGAATAAGAGTAAGGTCCGATGGCCAGGGAGGACAGAAAAAACAAAAAAAAACTCCAGACGGCTGGAGAGAAAAAATAAAATCTGCAGGGGTTCTGAGGCCACAAGACCACCCAGCCCCCTCTGGGCATTCTACCTCACATAAATGACCTCAGTCAGTCCTCTTTGTATTTAGGGTTCTCATGGAAGGACTTGATGATGATGGTCATGCAGACTTCTGGCCTTTAATCCATCAATGTAGGACATCACAGTGCTTTGATTAGGTGGTGGTGATGGTGCAGATCGGCAACACAGAAAACCGGGAAAAGAAACACAAGAGAGAGTAAGGGTCAGTACGGATTTTAGAGCCACCATAATAATATATAAGCTCCACTGTATCAGCCTGGTGAATTCCTATTGGCAGGCTATTCCAGATTTGACGTGCATAAAAGCAGAAGGCCACCCGCCCGCCTCACCACTTCTTTTAAGTTTAGTTATCAGAATTCTAAGCAGACACTCATTTGAGGATCTGAGGTTACGAATTGGAGTATAAGATATCAGACACTCCGATATATAAGATGGAGCAGATTATTGAAGGCTTTGTAAACCATAAGCAGTATTTTAAAGTCAATTCTAAATGACACAGGTAACCAGTGTAGTGACATCAAAACTGGGGTGATGTGCTTGGATTTTCTTTTCCTAGTTAAGATTCTAGCATATCCATTCTGCACTCATCGTAACTGATTTATGTCTTTTTTGGGTGGTCCTGAGAGGAGTGCGTTACAGTAATCTAGTCGACTGAAAACAAATGCGTGAATTTATTTCTCAGCATCTTTCAATGATATAAGAGGTCTAACTTTTGCAATGTTTCTTAAGTGAAAAAAATGTTGTCCTAGTGATCTGATTAATATGCAATTTAAAATTCAGGTCAGAGTCAACAGTTACCCGTAAATTCTTTACCTCCGTCTTGACTGTTAATCCTAATGCATCGAGTTTATTTCTAATAACCTAATTGTCTCCATTATTGCCAATCACTAAAATTTCTGTTTTCTCTTTATTTAGCTTGAGAAAATTACTACTCATCCAATTAGAAACACAAGTCAGACATTGTGTTAGTGAATGGAGAGAGTCGGGGTCATCAGGCGCTATTGATAAGTACAGCTGTGTGTCATCAGCATAGCTGTGGTAGCTCACATTGTAACCTGAGATAATCTGACCTAACGGAAGCATGTAGATTGAGAAGAGCAGCGGACCCAGGATAGAGCCTTGTGGACCACCATATCGGATATCATGTGTCTTCGAGTTGTAATTACCACAACTAACAAAGAATTTTCTACCTGCCAGGTAGGATTCAAACCAATTTAAGACCCTGCCAGAGAGGCCCACCCATTGACTAAGGCGATTTCTAAGAATGTTGTGATCAATGGTGTCAAATGCGGCACTCAGATCGAGGAGGATGAGAACAGATAAACGGCCTCTGTCTGCATTTACTACTTTAACGAGTGCAGTTTCTGTGCTGTCATTTGTTCTAAAACCCGACTGAAACTTATCAAGAATAGCAGGTTTATTGAGGTGGTCATTTAACTACATAATGACTGCCTTCTCTAGAATTTTACTTAAGAAAGGCAGGTTAGAGATGGGTCTAAAATTTTCAAAAGCAGAGGGGTCAAGATTATTTTTCTTGAGTAGGAGTTTAACTACAGCAGTCTGGGAAGACCCCTGAATTTAATGATGAATTTACTATGTCAAGAATATTATCATTTAGCACACCTGATACTTCTTTGAAAAAAATTGTTGGTATTGGGTCAAGGACGCAGGTGGAGGGTCTCAGTTGAGAAATTATTTTATGTAAATCAGGTAAATCTATCCTGGTGAAAGAATTTAATTTGTTTATAACGGAGTACTGGGGCTTAAGAGGATCTACAGTGTTGGGGAGATATACTATACGATTTCTAATATCATTAATTTTTGATTGAAAAATAGAGTAATAGCCTCACAGGTTTCACTGGAAGTATTCCTTTGAGTTACCTGATTTAGCAGACGATCAATCGTAGAGAATAAGACTCTGGGATTACTAGCATTGTTATTTATAATCTTAGAGAAATAGCAGCGCCTCTCAAGACGGACTGTGTTATTGTATTCTGTTATTTTAGCCTTCAATATCTCATAGTGGATAGTTAGTTTAGTTTTCCTCCATTTACGCTCAGCTCTGCGGCATGTTCTTTTTAAATCAGACACTCTTTGGGTCTTCCATGGTATAACAATGCTAGAAGATTTTTTCACTGTCTTTTCAGGTGCGACTATGTCAACAGCAGCTCTTACTTTAGTATTCAATCTTTCCACCTTACTATTCACATTATCCTCGCTATTATAGTCGGCACTATAAACGGGCTGATTGCTTAGAATGTTTGTAAATTTTAAAGCTGCTGATGAGTCAAAGAAGCGTTTTTTAACAATATGCTTCTCATGAGTGTTTTTTATCATTATTTCTATATTAAAAAGTAGAAGAAAATGGTCTGATAGACCGATATCAATGACCTGCTTTATATCAACTTTTAGTCCTTTAGTAATCACTAAGTCTAACATATGACCTGCTTTATGTGTAGGCTGACTGACGAGCGTCTCAAATCAAAAGAGTCCAGGAGGTTCATGAATTCCTTTACTTTTAGGTCACACTGATTATCGATATGAAAGTCAAACTATTAACAGTGTGTCATAGTTTGTAATTAAAATTGACATTAAGTCTGAGAATTCCTCAAAGAAAGACGCGTTAAATTTAGGAGATCTATACACGGATAATACTAGAACGTGAGAATCTCCATGAATTATAACAGCGAGATACTCAAAGGGCTTGAATTTACCAAAACTGAGATCTTTACACTTTAACGGCCTGTGGGCTGCCGTTTGATGTTGAAATACCCAAAAGATGGACACAATGGAGTGCACCGGAGCCAAATTTCAGGTGTCACAGCAAGGGGCCTGCATACTTGTATGTTGAGTGTCTCCTGGTGTCTGGACTGGCACTGTGAGGAGATATGCCAGGCAGAGAATTGGCCATTCTTATCGTGTTATCCCTTACCTAGTGGGCATTACCTGTGTGAAGTTTTCACATTCCTCTCATGTCTGCTTGGATTGCTCCTCAAGGTTCTCCGGTTTCCTTTTCATACACCACAGGTGTGTGTGTGTTAGGTGAATTGTCAACACCTACTCCGAGTAGTTGTGGACCCCCATGTCCAGGGTTGGCTCCCACGTTGCACCCAGTCCTTCCAGAGAAGGCTTCAGCCCCCCACGTAGATAAGCAGGTTAGAAAATGGATGGCCATCTGTCAGCGAGTCCCCGATTGAGAAATTCCAGCGTCGGTCACACTTGCACTCTTGAGAAATATCTGAACAATGGCCGTGGAGATGACGACGGCGTCGTCAGGAGTAAAAGCAGTCCGGTTGCGGCCTTTCCCCATCTGTTTCAAATTCTTTTTGATGAGTAGGCATCATTCCAAAGGATTAACAGATTTGATGTTTTTGTTTTATCCGGGCTATTTTTGTTCTGTCTGCACAGTCTCCTGCATTAATTTGATTTCTCTTGTAATGCTGTAATGTTTTTATTCGGTCTAATTGACTTCTCCCTCCCTCTGATCTCCTGCCTGGAACCACACAAGTTCTTTTGCTGAACTGCTTAGAAAAGCAACTAGGAATACACAGAAAGAGAGCGCCCCCTACAGGTCTCTCCTACTTAGAGTAAAACACCAAGGAGAAGATCAAAGTGGGGGGGGGGGGTGATGCAAGTATTAAAACAGAGGGATGGAGGCAGGGATGAGCAAAGGGATGCAATTAAAGTCATAACCTAAAGGAACGACACAATGATATCCTCCTGCACTACTAAGCCTGGCCATATAGATTCCAGTTCCGAAGCACTTGTAATGATGCCCACTAGAGGGGGATATCACCTCCAAAGCCCAGCTAGTAAAGAGAGGAAAGCAGAGACGGACAATCCATTAGGGGACTTGGACCGCCACATAGATCACCTTAATCTGAGGGGCACCATTTATGGGCTCCGAACTCTGAGGGGGACCTCCCCTTACCCAGTTGTCGTACTGTGATAATAATGAGTAGGCACCCTTAAATGAAAATAAACCTGAGGGGGATGTTGTCCTTGAACTCTGATGATACTGAGTGGACGCCATTGTCCCCTGGGGGACATTTATGAAAGTAAAAGGGTGCACGCTCCTTAATGTCTCCAGTATGTGCACAAAGGGGCACCTTTTCTGCTATTGAAGAGCCACATTCTGTGGATACCTACGGGGAGACCCCCCTACCAGTCATCAAAGTCTAATAACACTAACCACCCACTGTGAACAATAAAGGGCAACGTCCATCAACCCCACCTAGGGCTCGGAAGTAAGCTCTGTGGAGCACAAAAGGAAAAGGGAATTGCCCTGAAACTTGACGGAAATCCAAATCAAATTCCAAGGGCAAGGTTAAAAAAAGTAATAAACTGAATCCACAATACGCACAAGTGAACTCCTCACTCCTAATTGTGCTTGAAATAAACTGCTGGGAATTGTGGGGGACCCTCCAGATTTATAGGGTGGAGGGCAGTCCCTGGGTGTGACTGGCAGGTGGCCCCGCCTCTTGGGGAGCCACCCACAAAATACAGACAGCTTACATACAGAGTGTGGCCACTAGAGGCGCTGTTGCCCTGTAAAACCCACCAGACAGACGTCCAGGACACACTTGTAAAAGCACCAAGAAGAATTTTTAATTATTTTCTTCAAATAAAGTGCACAAAGCACCGCACACTCCACAATTCTCCAATACTCAATAATAATAAGAAGAATAATCAATAACGATAAAACAATCCTCCACTCCCAGCAGCTTCATCACCCAACCTCCCAACTCCGGCTCTCCTGCTGGGTCTCCACCAGTCCTTTAAATAATCCATGACCCGGAAGTGCTCCTTCTCTTTTTCCAGGTCAAATGCCACATCCTCAGTCTTTAAGTAGCCCAGAAGTACTGTGGGCTTCCGTCCTCGTGACTCTGAAGTACTTCTGGGTTGTAGTAACAGCAGGAGTTCCCAGGTTCTTTGTGAGCTCCCCCTGGCGGCACCCACGGCACCCAACAGGGCTGAGGAAATGGACTCCATGTCCCAGGATGCCCTGAGGGAATCTGGGGAACTGTGTCCGTCCAGGGGAGCTGCCACCTAGCGTCCCGGGGGAGGCAGTGCCCTGAAAAGGCTGCCTTCCTCCATTCTTCTCTTTCAGGGACAGCCCGGCCGTCTATCACAATAGTCAAAAACCAAACATACAGCATGATGCACGTAGTCAACATAAATCAAAGAATGAAAAATGACATAAGAGACCTAAAACACAAAATCTGAACCTCAGGCAAGAAAAGGAACCGCGGCTAAGACATGACAAAATGGTTTAATCCAGTTCGGAGTTAGCGAATGTGATAAAGGAACATTAGTCTCCAACATTTGTTCAAACTACAGGGGGATCACACTCCTCAGCCTCCCTGGAAATGTCTATTTGGGGGTCCTGGAGAGGGGGTCCGTCGGATAGTCAAACCTCGGATTAAGGAGGAACAGTGTGGTTTTCATACCTAGTTGCAGAGCAGTGGACCGTTGGCAGAGTCCTGGAGGGTGCATGGGAGTTTGCCCAACCAGTCAACATGTTTTGTGGACTTGGAAATGGCATTCGACCGTGTCCCTCTGGGAATCTTGTGGTAGGTGCTCCGGAAGTATGGGGTACCGGACCCCCTGATGAGGGCTGTTCGGTCCCTGTACAACCGATTTCAGAGCTTGGTCTGCATTGCTGGCAGTAGGTCGGTGAGAGTTGAACTCCGCCAGGGCTGCCCTTTGTCATCGATTCTGTTCATAACTTTTATGTCACCAGGGTGCTGAGGGCGTCCAGTTTGTTGGGATCAGGATTGGGTTACTGCTTTTTGCAGATGATGTTGTCCTTTTTTTCTTCATCAGGCCGTGATCTTCAGCTCTCTCTGGATCGGTTCGCAGCCGAATGTGAAACGGCTGGGATGGGAATCCGCACTTCCAAATCCGAGACCATGGTCCTCAGCCGGAAAAGGGTGGAGTGCCCTCTCAGGGTTGGGGAAGAGATCCTGCCCCAAGTGGAGGAGTTCAAGTATCTCGGGGTCTTGTTCACAAAAGAGGGAAGAATGGAGCGTGAGGTCGACAGGCGGATCGGTGCGGCATCCACAGTGATGCGGGCTCTGCATCGGTCTGTCATGGTGAAAAAGGAGCTGAGCCGTAAGGCAAAACTCTCAATTTACCAGTCGATCTGCATTCCTGCCCTCACCTATGGTCATGAGCTATGGGTAGTGACCGAAAGAACGAGATCGCGAATACAAGCGGCTGAAATGAGTTTCCTCCGCAGGGTGTCTGGGCTTTCCCTTAAAGATAAGGTGAGAAGCTCAGAGTAGAGCTGCTGCTCCTCCGCATCGAGAGGAGTCAGATGAGGTGGCTCGGGCATCTGATCAGGATGCCTCCTGGACGCCTCCCTGGTGAGGTGTTCTGGGCACGTCCAACCAGGAGGAGGCCCCGGGGAAGACACAGAACACGCTGGAGGGACTATGTCTCCCGGCTATCCTGGGAACGCCCTGGGATTCTCCCGGAAGAGCTAGAAGAAGTGGCCGGGGAGAGGGAAGTCTGGGCCTCTCTGCTCAAGCTGCTGCCCCCGCAACCCAGCCTCGGATAAGCGGAAGAGGATGGATGGATAGTCTCCAACAAATCAGACAGGAAGGTGTCCAATCTTCCCAGGACACCTGGATATGACCACAAATCTGATCTACACATGAACTTCTGCATTTCCTTACCAGCTGAGATTTTACCCCAACTCTTCTCTAGATACTAGGAAGGGCCTCCCATAAGCCCACTCTTCTGATATGTCATACTCAGGACCCCCCCCCCCATTAGATTTGAGGTGCCCCTAGAACTCAGGATGTACCATATGGATGTGTGTGTGTGATACAAACCCAGGTCTCCTTACTGCGAGGCCCACTGCCTTGTTTTATATACTGTATATATATGTTATGGCCAAAACCTGAAATCGGCCAAAGTGGGAAATGGCCAAATGTTGCTGTAAATTGACCGGCCAATGTCCGATCTTTTCCTCGATTTTCGGGATTTGGCCAGCCAGTTTGTGAAATGGCATGGGGCGATCGGCCAAAGTCGGAAGAAAAATGGCATGAGCAGCGATTTGTTGCGCACTTAGTAGTGCAATTGCATCGAATGTAGCCTTGGCCTGCTGGTCAGTGATTGGGAAGACGTGACGGTTCGTAGTGATTTTTCTTCTGTGCCTACGGATTCCAGTGTGAGCAGTTTCTCGTGCAGAATGGAAAACTCACTTCTGAATCTGCATCAGAATTTTTAAGCATCTTTG
Source organism: Polypterus bichir lapradei (assembly GCA_026402145.1). NCBI lineage: Eukaryota > Metazoa > Chordata > Cladistia > Polypteriformes > Polypteridae > Polypterus > Polypterus bichir. The sequence continues at coordinate 29,911,061 of JANRMT010062820.1, forward strand.
CACCTTGAGCAGACAGTCTTACATCAGCACATCGAATTTTGGCCAGGGAGTTCTCGCCATTTTACAAAATGGCCGGTAACATATACCAGCGTTTCTCAACCTTTAAGTATTTGGGACCCGAGATTTCATAACAGTTTTAATCGCGCCCCCTTAACGTTTTTTTTGAAAGGAGCCCACTAATACCAATTTGTTCTTTTTTAATTAATGATATATCATAGACGCATATTTTATTATACCTACTTAACTTTTATCGACATTTATCTCTATAAATAAATATATATTTAACTTATTTATTTTTCTAGTATCAGAATGTAGTTTAAGTTAATTTTTCATATTTTTCATTCTTGTTTTCTTTTGTTGACATCTTCGCGCCCCTCCTTTATGTTAATATCTATCTATCATATAGCACCTTTCATATCTATCTATCTATCTATCTGTCCATTATATAGTGCCTTTCATATCTATCTCTCTATCATATAGTGCCTTTCAT
>JANRMT010062820.1:29941574-29970551 GCA_026402145.1 Polypterus bichir lapradei
ATAGATAGATAGATACTTTATTAATCCCAAAGGGAATTTCACAAACTATTTTGTTTCAGATCCCAGTCAAAGTAAAAACAAATTGTGCCAGAGTAAGTTATGGTGGAGGGAATAAACATAAAAATCCTATTTCAGTTAACCTAATATTTTCGGTTGTTTCTGTGCTGTGTTTGAGGGGCCGTTTGTATATTTTTCAGCGTGCTGGTTTTCCAACTACCTAAAAAAAGAACCCTTTCCCGAGTGGAGTGGACGTGGCTATCCAGGTCTGGTCATTTTCAGCAGCAGACTTTCTGGTAAGTAACCCTGTTTCTCAACTGCTAAGTTTAAGTATAAGAACTCGTAATAAAACGTACTTTCAAGAAAGCTGTAGAAACGTTTAATAATTTTTTGTTGTATATCTAAGATTTACACTGCAAAATGCTTGTGTATTTGCATTAGATTTTTAAATAAACGTAAAAAGTACAGCATTGGAATGTGTTATGTTCATAATATTTCTAACAGCATGAAAACAGGTTACGACCAATAAACCATTTTAAATTGTAACAACTTAAAAAATAGATTTACTTCAGTGTAAAACAAATGAATTACACCCAGTCACTCTAAATGATTTGCCTCAACTTAAAAATTGTGGGATCAATAAGCTAAAACGAATGACATTGGTTCAGATTGAAAATATTAAGTTTGAATCATTACCTTAATTATTTTAAGTTGAATGGAGGTTATACTTTTCTCAGTGTATGGCTAGGATGTCGAAAGGCGCTATATAACAAACGTTCTAAGAGTTTGTCTCCTCAACTGGCTCACTTTGTCACCATGAGTACTTAATTAAACCCAAAAGAGCTCATCTTGTAAAAATATAGAAATAACTGCATTGCAGCTCAGTAAGGAGCTTTGTGTTCAATACAGAAAGGCGCTATATAGTGCAAAGTTCTCAAAATCCATCTCCTCAGCTGGCTTATTGTGCCACCCTGACTGATCCATTTGACCTTATCAAAATAATTATATTGTAGCACTGTAACTGTAACTGTGCCTTCAGATTGTGTCCAATAGAGAAAGGCGCTATATAATAAAAAGTTCACAGCATCCGTCTCCTCATCTGGCTCGCAGTGTGGCCCTGAGTGAGAAGGTTTAACTTAAAACAGCTCGCCTTGTAAAAACATGGAAGTAATTATACTGTGAGATTGTAATTCTAAGGTGCTTTGGCAATGTGTTCATTACAGAAAGTTGGCATATAAAAGCACAAAGGTTATAAAATTCATCAGCACTGGTGTGCCTCTTATGGGTCACCTCACTTAAAAACTCCCATTATGTAAAGTGCTCAAGGACAGTGTTCATGATGTAAAGGCGCCATATAATAACGAAAGGGTCTAAAACTCCCCTCTGTCGCTGACCTCTGTGGTCAATGAAATTGGGAAATAATTTTAATATCGCCTCCCAGCTGTGAGGTGCTTTTAAGACTGCGTTTAGTTCAGAAAGTCACTGTATACTGTAATATGAAATAGGTGTCAGGATGCATCCCCTTCAACCCTCACAGGGTGTGTCCCGGAGTGCGTCGTTTCAGATCGCCGTGCTCCAGTCTGCAGAAAACAGGTAACAATAGGATTGTACTGAGTAGAAAAAGGCACTCTATAACAAAAAAAGCTTTTGACACAGGGACACACACCTAAATTTAAGCACTTTGAGCTACTGTTTGTATGAAAATGTGCTATATAAATAAATGTTGTTGTTGTTGTAAATGAGTTATGAGACCTAACGTTGCCCCTAGAAATGTGAAAAGCATTGTGTCCTACCTTTATAATATAATAATAGACAGAAGGTGCTATACAGTTATATATATCTATATAGGAAGTGTGGGATGGGATGAAGATCATCACTGGCTGCAGCTTGAAGCGGGGTGCCACCATCGAGAGAGACGTGGAGAGAGCAAACCAGATGACCAACTTCTTTAACAGGTTTGACCACCCTAACCCACTCTCACCTCGGAGTACTGCACCCTCCACCCAACCTTCTGCTGATACCACCACAGGAGAGACATCCCCACCCAGAATTACAGCAGCACAGGTAAGCAGAGAGCTGAGGAGACTTCGTGCCAGCAAAGCAGCAGGTCCAGATGGAGTATCGCCACGACTGCTGAAGGCCTGTGAACTGGAGCTGGGGAGTCCTCTACAGCGCATCTTCAACCTGAGCCTGGAACAGGGGAGAGTCCCAAGGCTTTGGAAAACATCTTTTATCACCCCAGTCCCAAAGGTATCACGTCCTGGTGAGCTGAACGACTTCCGGCCTGTTGCTCTGACATCAAATGTTATGAAGACCATGGATCGGCTGCTGCTTCACCACCTGAGGCCACAGGTCCGCCACGCCTTCGACCCCCTGCAGTTCGCATACCAGGAGAAGGTGGGAGCGGAGGATGATATCATCAATATGCTACACCGATCCCTCTCCCACCTGGACAGAGGCAGTGGTGCTGTAAGAATTATGTTTCTGGACTTCTCTAGCAACTTCAACACCATCCAACCTCTGCTCCTCAGGGACAAGCGGACAGAGATGGGAGTAGATTCACACCTGGTGTCATGGATCATGGACTATCTTATAGACAGACCTCAGTATGTGCGTCTCGGGAACTGCAGGTCTGACATTGTGGTCAGCAGCACAGGAGCACCGCAGGGGACTGGACTTTCTCCGGTCCTGTTCAGCCAGCATACATCAGACTTCCAGTACAACTCGGAGTCCTGCCACGTGCAAAAGTTCACTGATGACACTGCTATCGTGGGCTGCATCAGGAGTGGGCAGGAGGAGGAGTATAGGAACCTAATCAAGGACTTTGTTAAATGGTGCAACTCAAACCACCTACAACTGAACACCAGCAAAACCAAGGAGCTAGTGGTGGATTTTAGGAGGCTCAGGCCCCTCATGGACCCTGTGATTATCAGAGGTGACTGTGCAGAGGGTGTAGACCTATAAATAATTGGGAGTGCAGCTGGATGATAAACTGGACTGGACTGCCAATACTGATGCCCTGTACAAGAGGGGACAGAGCCGACAATACTTCCTTAGAAGGCTGGCGTCCTTCAACATCTGCAATAAGATGCTGCAGATGTTCTATCAGACGGTTGTGGCGAGCGCCCTCTTCTACGTGGTGGTGTGCTGGGGAGGCAGCATAAAGAAGAAGGACACCTCACGTCTGGACAAACTGGTGAGGAAGGCAGGCTCTATTGTAGGCACGGAGCTGGACAGTTTGACGTCCGTGGCAGAGCGACGGGCGCTGAGCAGGCTCCTGTCAATCATGGAGAATCCACTGCATCCACTGAACAGGATCATCTCCAGACAGAGGAGCAGCTTCAGCGACAGACTGTTGTCACCGTCCTGCTCCACTGACAGACTGAGGAGACCCCACACTATGCGACTCTTCAATTCCACCCGGGGGGGTAAACGTTAACATTATACAAAGTTATTGTCTGTTATACCTGCATTGTTATCACTCTTTAATTTAATATTGTTTTTTATCAGTATGCTGCTGCTGGAGTATTGGAATTTACACTTGGGATTAATAAAGTATCTATCTATCTATCTATCATTATATAGTGCCTTTCTATCTATCTATCTATCTATCTATCTATCTATCTATCTATCTATTGTGGCATCCGGCTGAGGGTGGAGCCCAGCCGGGACGCCCAGGAGGACCGGAGGAGGGCTTGTACCTCCTCCAGATCGCGAGGGGGCGACCGCCCTGGTTGTATTGGGGGCCACGGGTAGAGGGCTTGGAAGCCCAACCCTGTAGGGGCCCGTGGCCCCGCCAGGCGGCACCCCAGTGCCTGAACAAACCTGGAACCCAGCACTTCCGCCACACCAGGAAGTGCTGGGGGGAAGAAGTCAGGGGACACCCGGAGGGCTTCTGGGTGCGCAGCCGGCACTTCCGCCACAATCGGACTGTGTGGCCTGGACTTTGGGGGATCAGTGCTGGAGGCACTGGGGGTGCACGTAACGTATAGTGTAAATATTGTATATAATAAATGATTGTGTTGGGTGCAAAAAAGATGTCCATCTGTCTGTGTCCGGGCCATCTGCCACACTATCTATCTATCTATCTATCTATCTATCTATCTATTATCTAAGCCAGCGTTTCTCAACCTTTACGTATTTGCGAGCCGAGTTTTCATAACAGTTTTAATCGCGTCCCCCTAATGTTTTTTTGAAAGGAGCCCACTAATATCAATTTGTTCTTTTTTTAATTAATGATATATCATAGATGCATATTTTATTATACCTACTTAACTTTTATCAACATTTATCTAACTCTATATTTATTTTTCTAGTATCAGAATGTAGTTTAAGTTCATTTGTTTTGGTTTCAATAGATGTATTTTTCATATTTTCAATTCTTGTTTTCTTTTTTCATATCTTCGCGCCCCCCTTTTTGTTACTTTGCGCCCCCTAGGGGGGCCCGCCCCACAGTTTGAGAACCACTGATATAATGCCAAGAATATGTCATCTCCTCTCCGCTAGCCCACTTGGTCACCCTGAGCGAGTCACTTTACCTGCCTGACCTCACAATCAGATTGCAATTCCATTATAGTACAACTTCAGGTGAAGTGCCTCAGGTGGGTGCTCCCTACAGAAAGGCACTTTAAATGAACCTAAACTGAAATGTGTAGATGTGCAGAGATGATCAGGCAGGATTTGAGGCCCTCTGATAGACCGCTGACGTCAATCTAAAGCAGGTGAAGTGAATCGGCTGGCGTCTTTAGTGGTAAACTGTATGGCGGTCAGCTGGAACTGCACAACCTGACAAGAACTATACTGGATTTGAATGGCAGAGCTGCTCAGCTAGGATTGTTTTATTCAGAATACTGAGATGACAGGCACAGGGCATGAGTCGATACTGTAAGGGAAGCAAAATTAAAAATAATTGACGCATAGTCTTCAGAATAAAACATTAAAATTAGTTAGAGGTTGAATTGCACAAGGACAACCATTAGGAATGACAAAGGATGTGAGGGGGATAAAAAGAGGACTAGCCAAACAGTGGAAGCCCCCCCATTAGCTGTTTATTACATGCATGTCATTCAATAGGTAAGATACAGAGTTCTAATTGGCTTGTGCAACAGGGTGCCAACAGGGGGCGCATTTTGTGTTACTGTGCTTCAGACCAACAAAGGCTGGCATTCACTAAACAAAGGAGCTGAACTCCATTTTGGCAAGTCACAGACCAGCAATATGGCTGGGGTGAGGTAACCCGACAGTGTGGCCTAGCACTAAGGGCTTTGGACTTCAAACCCTGAGGCTGTTGTGGGTTTAAATCCTGCTACTGACACTGCTGTGACCTGCCTGGGCTCCAATTGCAAAAACCAAAAGAAATTGAACCAATTGTATCATAAATGTTGTAAGCCGGGTGGTGCAGTGGGTAGTGCTGCTGCCTTGCAGTTAGGAGACCTGAGTTCGCTTCCCGGGTCCTCCCTGCGTGGAGTTTGCATGTTCTCCCCGTGTCTGCGTGGGTTTCCTCCCACAGTAGAAAGACATGCAGGTTAGGTGCATTGGCGATCCTAAATTGCCCCTAGTGTGTGCTTGGTGTGAGGGTGTGTGTGCCCTGCGGTGGGCTGGCGCCCTGCCCGGGGTTTGTTTCCTGCCTTGCACTCTGTGTTGGCTGGGATTGGCTCCAGCAGACCCCCGTGACCCTGTGTTAGGGTATAGCAGGTTGGATAATGGATGGATGGATGTTCAATCATGCCAAGTAGAAGTCAGTCCTCCCAAAATTCTTCCAGAATGTGAACTTTGCTACTATACACTGAAAAAAGTATAACGTCTATTCAACTTAAAATAATTAAGGTAATGATTCACACTTAATATTTTCAATCTGAACAAATATTCGTTTTAGCTTATTGAGACAAACTCTTAGAACGTTTGTTATATAGCGCCTTTCGACATCCTAGCCATACACTGAGAAAAGTATAACCTCCGTTCAACTTAAATAATTAAGGTAATGATTCACACTTAATATTTTCAATCTGAACCAATATCATTCGTCTTAGCTTATTGATCCCACAATTTTTTAATTGAGGCAAATCATTTAGAGTGACTGGGTGTAATTCACCTGTTTTATACTGAAGTAAATCTATTTTTTAAGTTGTTACAATTTAAAATGGTTTATTGGTCAGAACCTGCTTTCATGCTGTTAGAAATATTATGAACATGACACATTCCAATGCTGTACTTTTTACATTTATTTAAAAATCTAATGCAAATACACAATCATTTTGCAGTGTAAATCTTAGATATACAACAAAAAATTATTAAACGTTTCTACAGCTTTCTTGAAAGTCTGTTTTATTACGAGTTCTTATACTTAAAATTAGCAGTTGAGAAACAGGGTTACTTACCAGAAATCCTCCGTTATAAAAGTCTGCTGCTGAAAATGACCAGACCTGGATAGCCACGTCCGCTCCACTCGGGAATAAACAGACGGTGTGGGCTGCGACTTGCTTTTTCACGGCGACTTTGATATCTGACCACTTCTTTTTTTATTCTGGGTACTGTGCGACTTTCTAAACTTGAACTTTTGAGTGTGTCCATCATGTTGTACCACTCCACCAGTTTCCTTTGGTTGTTTATACCACTGCTTAAGCCAACAAGTAGTACATTTTTCCTTGCCTCCACTTCACATTCACTGAAATTCTTTTTTTCCACGTGCTTTTGCCATTGTCTTTTAATTAAAAACTGAATGGGAGTGGCTATTTATATTGATTTGCATAATTCTGGGAGGAATCAGGATGGGGCTGTAGGCGTGTGCAAGTGCGTTAAAATTCATGTCCATTGGGATTTATAAAGACAAAGTGTTTGGAACTTTGCTTATGCGCAGTTTTATGCATCTGGAATTTTTTTGTGCATACACAAATTTCCAGTTTTGTCCATATGCCAAGTGTTATCATGAATTCTACGCACGCCGTTATACACGAGGCCCCTGGTCACTTGGGCACATCATAAAAGCAAATGCGGAAAAAGATTACGTACACGTGTCTACTGTTTCCAACATTATCAATTACTTACTGTATGTCATGTTGATCAAAATGTATTATACTGGTTCTCTGTTGAATAGTCTTAACCCCCCACCCCCCCAAAACATTAAAGCATTAGTTCATTGCATAAGTCGTTACATGCAAAATGGTTGTCATAATCTGTCAAGTATTTTTTCTACACATTTCTATGAGACATTTTTGGTACATGTGCCCTGGACCAGGCACCATTCCATTGCACATAATAATAATAACTAGCCGAAGCCCGCCGTAGCATAAGGCGGTATAAGAATAGGAACGGAAAACGGTGAGAAAGGAATTCAGTATAACAAAGGCTTAGGAAACCACCGTCTCAGTATAACGAAAATAGCAAGGAGCGAAACCAATGCCAATGGTCGAGAGAGTACCTTCCTGTAGCAGGCTATGAAAAACAGACATATATAGATAGACGCCGCATTCACTGTGTTGCCCAGTCGACACGATAAGTCAGCCCGTCAGCCCTATCACGAGTGGCAAAAGTGCCAGGTAGACGTGGAAACCGGGTTTTCTGATGAAAAAACAATAATGTTTTAAACATTAAACATCGTTTACATACAACAGATTTTGGTGAATGGTTTACATGCAATTATTTATATCCATTTATACACTAAATGCGTGCATATCCCATGGTCTTAGAGTTAGTGGGCGGGGCTCTCTGTCTTGCTTGCCCTTAATTAGAGTTGGCGGGCGGGGCTCTGTGAGTTGGCGATCGTGGCTCTCTGTCTTGTGTGCAGTGTGAAGTCAACGTGGCTCAGAGGTGCATGTGGACTTTTGCACAGACGAAAGCGACTGAGGCTGTGTTTGGTGAGTTGTTGCATGCCTCGAGAGCGACACTGGACTCGGGATGACGGTTACAGTTGGCGTGCATGGCTCTGTCGTGCGTATCCCATGACGCGGTAGGAGGGTTACAGTTGGTGGGCGGGGCTCTGTTGAGCATATCCCATGATCTTAGAGTTGGCGGGCAGGGCTCTGTCTTGTTTGCGCTCACTGTCTTGCATGCCCTTAGTAAATTATATACATAGATAATAATAATTTAAAGCAGCACAATGACGCTTCTGCTTCACATTAAGTTCATATTCTGAGTTCTCCCTATGTGAAGTTTGCGTGTTCTCCCCATATTTGTGTTGGCTTCCTCTGGGTACTCTGGTTTCCTTACGAAATCTAAAGACAGACAGGTTAAATAATAATAAGAAGAAGAAGAAGAAGAGCAAGTAGAAGAAGAAGAAACTGTGGAGTCAGTGGTGTAGCTAGAGTTCGGGCCGATCGGGGCGGTGCGGTGCTTCAATTTGCCGCCCTCCAATATATCTTAATATGTCAACTTATCTAAATAAAATGACATACAGTGGAACCTCGGGTCACGACCGTAATTCGTTCCAAAACTCTGGTCGCAACCCGATTTGGTCGTGACCTGAAGTAATTTCCCCCATAGGACTGTATGTAAATACAATTAATCCGTTCCAGACCATACGAACTCTATGTAAATATATATTTTTTTAAATATTTTTAAGCACAAAAATAGTTAATTATACCACAGAATGCACAGCGTAATAGTAAACTAAATGTAAAAACATTGAATAACACTGAGGAAACCTTGAAGAGAGAAAACTAACATTGCAAAGTTCACGCTACAGCCTTACGAACCACTCGTTGTAAACACTTCTTTTTAATTAATTTTAAGCATAGGGAAAAAATGAAAATTTGAAAAATCCTTAATTTATACAAAAACTAACCATAAATAACCAAGAAAACTAAGCTTGCATGCACGCACGTCTGACCGAGAACAATGTACAGGGAGAGACTGAACACGTGCGGAAATCATTGGCGCGTACGAACCGGAAGGTAGACTGGCTTGTTCGTTACCCGAGTGTGTGGTCGTGAGCAGATGCAAAAGTTTGGCTAACTTTTTGGTCGTAACCCGATCTGTATGTGTTCCGAGACGTTCGTGACCCGAGGTTCTACTGTATAGAGAAAAATTAAGATACATTTTGCATAGATTTATTCATAGAAACAGCAATCATTTTTCACATATAATTCTTTATAAGCATCAACTAGACAAGAATATCGTATAGACGCACTGATAAGCCGTGTTCTAATCCAGCCATCCATCTATTCTCCAACCTGCTATATCCTAACTACAGGTTCACAGGGGTCTGCTGGAGCCAACACTGGGCGCAAGGCAGGAAAGAAACCCCGGGCAGAGTGCCAACCCACCGCAGGGGTTTTCTAATTGTTAGTTTAATTTAATGCAAAAACCAGAACCAGTGTAGTGTGCAAGTGATAGGTGGGGATGTTTGCCGCGCAGAGCAAGAACGCATTCAGATAGATAATAAAAAGAAATGATAAATTGTAAATTACTTGTTTATCTTCCTAGAAATTATAATTGGTGTAATGTTTCTGTTTATTTTTTTATTGCCTCATAAATTATAACGGCTGTGTCTGATGCCGTCACAGAAGAAAAGTGCAAAAATTATTTTTGAAGCATTTGTGGATAAAATTTACTCTCTTCATTCATGAGAGACATTTTTCCGAACCCTGCTGCTTACTCACGAGTTGTACTGAGCCTTTTGGCCAATGATGTCCCACCCCCTACGCCCACCCTTAGCTATGCCACTGTGTGGAGTTCATTAGCCACATAGTGTTCAGATGCCATGTACGAGCCCTGAAGGAATATCTTGAACATCACAACAAGGTCAGTATGTACCTGCACAGGGCATTGTGTCAACATGCGGCTGTTCCAATGACGGACAAGTGGTCCAAGCATACACCAGACATGGTCATTGACACCGGGTACTGTGTCATCATGTAGGACAAGACTGTTCCCACAGACCGTACCATCACCGCCATTAAGGCCGGACATCATGTTCCATGACAAGAAGAGAAAGGTGTGCGTCTTCACTGACCTGTCAATTCCAGATGACAACAACATCCTGAGCAAGGAGGCAGAGAAGATCATCAAATACAAAGGATGTTTAAAAAGTTTGCGCACTTTTATATTTTTGTTGGAAACAGTGAAAGCAGGAGGAGGAACAATTGGGCATTAAAAAGTTGGGATGAAGCTGGGAAAATTGCATAGCAAACAAAGGTGACTATGTACAAAAGGGATATCATTTGTTTTTGAAATTCCTAATAAAAAGAGTTCAAAAAAGTGCGGAAACTTTTTGAGCGTCCCTTGCACTACTAAGCAATTACAAGAACAAATGATTTTGGGGAAGTTCATAGCAACAAAAATAAAACAAAATTACAATAATAGATTATATACTTCGCTACACTTCTCACGAACCTTCAATTGGCAAGCACAAATTGACAGAGGGGTGGCACAGTGGGTAGCACTGCTGCCTCGCAGTTAGGAGACTCGGGTTTGCTTCCTGGGTCCTCCCTGCGTGGAGTTTGCATGTTCTCCCCGTGTCTTCGTGTGTTTCCTCCCACAGTCCAAAGACATGCAGGTTAGGTGGATTGGCAATTCTAAATTGTCCCTAGTGTGTGTGCACCCTACGGTGGGCTGGCGCCATGCCCGGGGTTTGTTTCCTGCCTTGTGCCCTGTGTTGGCTGGGATTGGCTCCAGCAGACCCCTGTGACCCAGTAGTTAGGATATAGCGGGTTGGATAATGGATGGAAGGAAGTTGTGAGCTGAGAAATCTCTGATGAAGTTGCACTTTTGACATTGAAGTTGAGTTGAGTGTCATCTGCATAAAAATGATAACCCAGTCCATAGCTACGAATAATATGGCCAAGGGGAAGCACATAAATACAGAAGAGAAGAGGGCCAAGGACAGAGCCCTGAGGAGCTCCTTGTGTGACTGGCGCTGAGCTGGATCTGCTATCAGTCAGATAGGACTTGAACCACTGGAGGGCAGTGCCAGAGATACCCAGCATGTTCTCCATCATTCTGGACAGTAGAATGTCATGTCTGACCTGAGTGTCAAATGCTGCACTGAGGTCCATTAGAATTAATATGCTGGTTTGTCCAGAGTCTGCTGCCATAAGCAAATCATTGGTTACCCGAAGAAGAGCAGTTTCACCTCAGTTTACCTTAAATAAAGGAAAGGCACAAAATAAATAAAATGTATTATTACAAGTGCAGAATTATCTGAGATAGATATGAAAGGCACTATATCATAGATCCACAATGGAAACTCAGTGGTGACCCCTTGTTATAAAGAAGGGGCTGCTCCGTTTTCCTTTCAGTTTCCCTAAAATCTGTCCCTCCGTTCCTGATCTCCTTTTTGTCTGTCCTTCCTCCAAGCTCCATCATCTCTGTTGGAGAATCTCTTTGCAGGTCCTAAGTTCTTCCCAAGTTTCTTCAGTGCCTGGGATTATGATGACTGCCCTGCACCGGTGATGCCCAGCTGCTCGTGAGTGTGGCACCCTGGATAGTCGTTACTTTGCCAGTCAGTGATATGCATCAGATTTCCCACCAGTGTGCATTCATCAGTATCTTCACCATCTACAGTCATATGAAAAAGTTTGTGAACCCCTCTCAGCCTGCATAATAATTGACTCTCCTTTCAACACAAAAGATAACAGTGGTATGTCTTTCATTTCCTAGGAACATCTGAGTATTGCGGTATTTTCCGAACCAAGATTTTTAGTGACTCAGTATTTAGTTGTATGAAATTAAATCAAATGTGAAAAACTGGCTGTGCACAAATGTGGGTCCCCTTGTCATTGTGCTGATTTGAATGCCTGTCACTGCTCAATGCTGATCACTTGGTTGGATGAGCTCGTTAAGCCTTGAACTTCATAGACAGGAGTGTCCAATCACGAGTGGTAAAAGGTATTTAAGGTGGTCAATTGCAAGTTGTGCTTCCTTCCCTTTGACTCTCCTCTGAAGAGTGACAGACAGCATGGGATCCTCAAAGCAACTCTCAAAAGATCTGAAAACAAAGATTGTTGAGTCTCATGGTTTAGGTGAAGGCTACAAAAAGCCATCTCAGAGGTTTAAACTGTCAGTTTCAAGTGTAAGGAATGGAATCAGGAAATGGAAGGCCACAGGCACAGTTGCTGTTAAACCAACCCAGCAGGTCTGGCAGGCCAAGAAAAATACAGGAGCGGCATATGGAGAGGCAGGATTGTGAGAATGGCTACAGACAACCCACAGATCACCTCCAAAGACCTGCAAGAACATCTCGCTGCAGATGGTGTGTCTGTACATCATTCTACAATTCAGCGCAATTTGCACAAAGAACATCTGTATGGCAGGGCGATGAGAAAGAAGCCCTTTCTGCACTCACGCCACCAACAGAGTCGTTTGTTGTATGCAAATGTTCATTTAGACAAGGCAGATTCATTTGTGAACAAAGTGCTTTGGAATGATGAGACAAAAATGGAGTTATTTGGTCATAACAAAAAGTGCTTTGTATCGCGGAAGAAGAACAAGAAAAACACCTGCTACCTCCTGTCAAATGTGGTGGAGGTTCCATCATGCTGTGAGGCTGTGTGGCTAGTTCAGGGACTGGGGGCCCTTGTTAAAGTCGAGGGTCGGATGAATTCAACCCAAAATCAACAAATTCTTCAGGATAATGTTCAAGCATCAGTCACAAAGTTGAAGTAACGCAGGGGTTGGATATTCCAACAAGACAATGACCCTAAACACAATTGGAAATCTACAAAGGCATTCATGCAGAGGGAGAAGTACAATGTTCTGGAATGGCCGTCACAGTCCCCTGATTTGAATATCACCGAAAATCTATGGGATGATTTGAAGCAGGCTGTCCATCAAATTGAACTAAACTGGAGGGATTTTGTATGAAGAATGGTCAGAAATACCTCCATCCAGAATCCACACACTCATCACAGGCTATAGGAGGACAGCGTCTAGAGGCTCAAAGGAGCAAAAGGAGGCTCCACTAAGTATTGATGTCATATCTCTGTTGGGGTGCCCACATTTATGCACCTGTCTAATTTGGTTATGAGGCATATTGCATATTTTCTGTTAATCCAATAAACTTAATGTCACTGCTGAAATACGACTGTTTCCATAAGGCATGACATTTATTAAAAGGAAGTTGCTACTTTGAAAGCTCAGCCAATGAGAAACAAAAATCCAAAGAATTAAGAGGAGTTCACAAACTTTTTCATATGACTGTACAATTATGAGGACCTGTTCTTTTAAACGACCCGCGCCCACCCCTAGCCCACCTCCATCAATGTCACTTCCAGCTGGCCGTTTGTCTTGACATTTTTGTTTTTTGTCTTTCGCAACTGCTAAACCCCCTACACCAGTGGGAGTTCACTGGAACAGCCAGTGAGGGCGGAGTCATCCAGAAGGCTGCAGGGGGAGTGTCCTAAAAGCCAGAGGCAGCAGAGCAGCAGAGCAGAAGCCACAGCAGTCGTCCGTCTGCCTCAACCGAGTCACAATGAGCGGGGGCTCTGAGTTTTACTTCAATGTGAATAACGGCTACTTGGAGGGGCTCGTCCGGGGATTCAAGGGTGGAATTCTCAAGCAGGCGGATTACCAAAACCTAGTGCAGTGTGAAACTCTAGAAGGTGAGTGTGAAACGGGGCTGGGCAGAAAGGGAAGGGGAATGCAGTGGGTGGGGTTGTCGGGTGCCACTTTATCGGCTACTCTTTTCCAAAATCTAAATTAAAGTTGGCTGTTTGGTGGCTTTTAGCTAGGCTAGGTGCGAGATGGTGAGGATAGGCAGGTGAGAGGTTGACTTCTTAGTTTCTGACCTGATCGAAGTATTCATGGAGTCGGTATGAATGTGAATGTAAAGTGAGAATGTTTAAGCCAGTTGCATAAAGGGAAAAGCTGACAAGTCCCCCTTTCTCTGCCAGTTGTCTCCCTCTTTCCCTCTCACTCTCTCACTTTCTTTATGGCCCTTAACAGATTCATCCCAAGACCCTGTGCCACACTGGCTCCCATTTTCTCCTAAGCAGTGCCAGTCGGGACACCCACCAATTCTTCTAGTGGGCAGGCTTCTCAGTCATGAAACCATACTAACATCCTGCCATGGCTTCCTTTAAAAGGTGGTCAGGTGGGTACCTGTGTGACAGGTAAGGAGAGCAGTTACCCACATACCCAGCATTTCAGACCTGCAGGAGACACTACATGGTGCCAGTGTTTGGCTAAAAAAGGACATCCGGCCATTTTGTCAGACCAGACACAGTGGGGAGATGGGATGATCAAAGACACCCCCCTAGTCTGAGTGTGATACCATTTAATAGCACAGAAAAGGTCTTAAGATGGGGTCACAAGTGACGCCTGCTTTGTCACTCTGGGTTGTGTCAACTGCAGGTAGGATGGCCTCCAGCTCCCTGTGACCCAGGAGTGGGCCTCCACAGTGTGTGGATGGAACAAAATGAAGTGAATGGCAAATGAAACCCTCAAAAACCAGGAAATGAGAAACCTCTGAAGGTGACTTTGAGCCAAAAGAAGCAGCCGAGGAGTGGTTTGCACGCAGCTTTGGGCTGGCCATTACTGGAAAAAATGAGGAACATCCTCAGCCGAGAGGTTTAAAAATAACCAGGCTTCCAATGTGACACTTAGTCAGGCATGCTTCATTGATTTCATTTCCACCCATTCAATTCAGGGACACAGACAGCTGGGTAGGAACCCATCCATCCATTGCAAGACATGGTCACCTAACCTAAGACACACATATCTCCGGGATGTCCTAAGAACATCGAGAGTACCCAGAGAAAGCACAGGGAGAACATGCCACCTCCACACAGATGTGACCTGGCTAGGGTTCAAAGGCAGGACTCTGGAGTTGTGTGGCAGTAGCACTAACTGCTGCACCGGCGTGCTGCTCTTTTATATGTTTCTTGCTACATAAAAACAAATTAAAGTAATCATCCATACAGAAAGGCAAATAATTCAGGACAACAAAGATTTTGCTTTCTGAACACTTTTGGAGGAATCTTGCAGGTTCTGATCTCCTGATCGCAGCAATCGCCTTTAAATTTTCCTATTGTGTATTGTTTTATTGCAATGTGATTTCCTTTCATTTTGTGCATGGCCTTCACAAAGTCTTGAAGACCCCATTGCGTTAGGTTGCCGCCTTATGCCGAAATCATTTTAAATCGTTTTCATTTTCTCTACCTCAGAATGACAAAGTGACAACATGATTTTTAGAAATGTGTGCCAGTTCATTAAAAGCAGGGACAGGAAGCACATGCAGGTGTACCACAGCCAACTTCTGGGCACACTTTGAACCCGCACTAACCACTGGGCCACCCTATCCTATGCTTACACACTTAATCTTGCCCTTGTAAGGTTATGGGAGAAGAACCCACAGAGACACAGGGAGAACATGCAAGTGCCACACAGACACCTTCAACAGGCAGAACACTGAATCCACGAGACAGCACCACTAACCACTGTGCCGCCATCTGGAAAAATGTACACAGTCATACATTCCCATACTTACTTAATTCACTTTGGGGGTTCGTTGGGCGTAAGCGCATATCCCAGAATCACAAGTGCAAGTCAACAATTAACCATAAATAGGCTGCTAGTTCTTCACGGTATCCACTCATGTACTCGGACTCCTACAGGGCCAGTGTAGAGTTACCAGTGAACCTACGGATGTGTGAGAAGGAATGGAAGACGTGGAGGAGAACCCACAGAGACACAGGGAGAACATGCAAGTATTGTACCCACAACTCCTGCATGCAGAATTTGAACCCAGGTCACTGAATCCATGTGGCACTGCCACTAACCACAGTGCCAACATAGAGAAAAACGCAAATCCACACACATTCTTAAATCTATTTAATTCAATCTGGGATCTTTTAGGAGCCAGCCCATACAGTATCTCAGAATGGCTAGGTACAAGGCAGAATCCAACCCTGGGCAGGACATCAGTTAATCACAGAGTCTACTCACATGTAGAAACACGCACCGGTCCTGTGTTGAGTTACCAATGAACCTAAGGAGGTATGAGAAGGAATGGAAGACCTGGAGAAGAACCCACAGAGACACAGGGAGAACATACAAGTATTGTACCCACAATTCCTACATGCAGAATTTGCACCCAGAACACTGAATCCATGAGGCAGCACCACTAACCACTGTGCCGCCATATACAAAAATGTACACAGTCATACATTCCCATACTTACTTAATTCACTTTCGGGGTCGTTGAGCGTAATTGCATATCCCAGAATCACAAGTGCAAGTCAACAATTAGCCATAAATAGGCTGCTAGTTCTTCACGGTATCCACTCATGTACTCAGACACCCACAGGGCCTGTCTAGAGTTACCAGTGAACCTACGGATGTGTGAGAAGGAATGGAAGACCTGGAGAAGAACCCACAGCAACATAGGGAGAACATGCAAGTGTTGTATAAACTCCTACTTGCAGAATTTGAACCCAGGTCACCGACTCCATGTGGCACTGCCACTAACCACAGTGTCAGCATATAGAAAAACACAAATCCACACACATTCTTAAATCTACTTAATTCAATCTGGGGTATTTTAGAAGCCAGCCCATACCGTATCTCAGAATGGCTAGGTGCAAGGCAGAATCCAACCCTGGGCAGGCCATCAGTTAATCACAGAGTCTACTCACATGTAGAAACACACACCGGTCCTGTGTTGAGTTACCAATGAACCTAAGGAGGTATGAGAAGGAATGGAAGACCTGGAGGAGAACTCACAGAGAGGACATGCAAGTGTTGTATCCACACCTCCTACAGAATTTGCACCCAGAACATTGAATCCATGAGGCAGCACCACTAACCAAAGTTCCACCATATAGAAAAACACAAATCCACACACATTCTCAAACCTAATGCATTCAAATCACGTTCTTAGGGAGCCAAGGGCCATCACTGGGCACACTGTGGCATCCGGCCCTGTATAGGCTGCCAGTCCTTCACAGTCTCATACACAGGGCCTGTCTAGAGTTACCAATGAACCTACGGATGTGGGAGAAGGAATTGAAGACCTGGAGGAGATCCCACAGCAACACAGAGAGAACATGCAAGTGTTGTGCCAGCAACTCCTACAGGTAGAATTGGAGCCCAGAATGCTGGATCCATGACAGAGCAGCACTGACCACTGTGCTGTCATATAAAAACAATGCCCATCTGCATTTATTTGGAAATCTTAACAGTAATTCAATTCGGGGTCTTAGGGAGTGAGGACCTGAGCATCACAGTGAGGACACCAGTCCATCACAGGGTCTTGTCACACACACACACTCCCCCTGGGCTTGTCTTGAGTCACTGTTGAGCCTAAGGAAGGAATGCGTGGGGGACCTTCCACTAAGACACATGGAGAACATGCAAGTGCCACCCAGACACGTGCTATAGCCTTTCTGAAAACGTGTTGTCACTTTGTCTTTGTGGGTTATTCAGTGTGAATTGATGGCCAAATCCAGAAAACATATCAATTTAAAATTAAATTAGTAACACAATAAGGTGTGAGGGATCTGAAGACGTTCTGAATCCACTGTATGGTAAGATGAAACACAGTAATCCATCAAACCCTATATCTGAGAAGCACTTACAGTATACTGCGGTGGGCTGGCACCCTGCCCGGGGTTTGTTTCCTGCCTTGCGCCCTGTGTTGGCTGGGATTGGCTCCAGCAGACCCCCATGACCCTGTAGTTAGGATGTAGCGGGTTGGATAATGGATGGGTGGACTTACAGTATAGAACGCCAATGACAGGGCCACACTGTTGTCACACACTTGTCACTGTCAGAAGCTCTTCAGCTCAGTCCCAGAGCCCTTGCGTTGAGCGTCTCTCTCCTGTTGATGACCTTCATTGTTTGTTTGGTCAACACAAGATGAGGCCAACTTGTTTGATGCCCGTAGACAGTAAACCTGCTGCTGTTTATACGTAAACCAAGTGACACACAGCCAGCCGGGGACAGAATTTGTGTCGGTTCCCACTCAGAGTCCCGGTGTTTACCGATACACACAAACCGTTCTGCCTACTGGCTGGAATGCAAAACCAGAAAAAAGTGGCTTGTGGCGTCTTCTACCTATGCTGTCCTAGTAATCTGAGTAATATGTGATTTAAATTTAAGGTCAGAGTCAATAGTTACCCCTAAACTCTTTACCTCCATCTTGACTTTTAAGCCTAATGGATCAAGCTTATTTCTAATACCCTCATTATATCCATTTTTGCCAATCACTAAGATTTCCGATTTCTCCTTATTTAGTTTGAGAAAATTAATACTCATCCATTCAGAGACACAAGTAAGACATTGGGGTCAATGAATCGAGAGAGTCGGGGTCCTCAGGCGCTATTGATAAATACAGCTGTGTGTCGTCAGCAGAGCTGTGGTGGCTCACGTTATGCCTTGAGATAATCTGACCTCATGGAAGCATGTAGATGGAAAAGAGCAGCGGACCCAGGAGAGAAAAAAGAAAAAGAAAAAGAAGTAGCGTTCATGGTGCCATCCTCACAAATCTCAATTATGGAAATCCAATCCAACACAAAAAGAAAAAATTCAGAGAGCTGAGACATTTGATGGAGAGGTAGTGGAGATGGCAGATGGGATTAGTCGGTGAGGACAGAAGGGTCAACATTGATGGTCCTAACCTTAACCAATCACATAAATAGACACAGGGCAATGGCGGGTACTTCAGCTACTAACATCATAAGGTAACAGTTGCCATCAAGAAGTTTAATTATTCTGGATCACAGAGTGAGACCTTCAGTTCCTCACAATGTACAAATACGGGTCTTTACCCTGAACTACCTTGGCATGGAGTCAATACCAGTAGAAGGCCATTTGGAGCTCTAGGCAGGGTTGACGGATGTCAGCCCGCATTGTCCATAGTGAGTGCTCAGTGTTATTAGGTTTTGATGACCTGTTTTGGTTGGGGGGGGGGGGGGTTCCCCCTCAGTGTCTGGAGCATGCACACCTTCATTAGCATGAATGGCACCCTTTATTGTGCTTATACCTCAGACTGACTTTAAGGTGTGTGTAACACTTTCATGTTTGGAGGACGCAGGCCTTCAAAACACAAATGGCCCCCCTTTTGTGTTCATACCGTGGACCGATGACCCAGGGTGAGGCCCCACTCCCTGTCCAAAGTCTTCTGAAACACAAGAGATGCCACTTTGTGTACAAACCACCGGCATTATTGTTATACCTCCGCCAGTCCCCCTAAGTGTCTGGAGCACATGACCCTTAACTTTAATAATTGGTGCCCCTCAGGTGACAGCACCCTGCCACCAAATGGATCGACTGCCTCTATATGGGTCTGTTAAGAAAAGGTAGAGCTCTGGAGAACCTGTGTGGAGGTGAAAGAAACTTCCAGATTAAATGTATGGGTACTGCCTGATCCATCCACTCACCTTTGGTGTCATTCCTGTTTTCAGATATGAAACTCCATCTTCAGAGCACCGACTATGGAAACTTCTTATCCAATGAAACGGGCTCCCTGACGGTCTCCATCATCGACGACAAGCTCAAAGAAAAGCTGCTGACCGAGTTTCATTACTTTAGGAACCACTCGTTTGAACCTCTGAGCACCTTCCTGAATTACATCACGTAAGTCGATAATCTTGTGTATCAGTCAGATTTTCTGATCTTCAGCATTCACAAGGAAATGTGTGTGTGTGTGTGTGAAAAGTGTTCTCCATCATTATATAGCAATCAGTATGACCCAAGTATTTAAGGAGGGCTTCAAGTAAAAGTGCAGAGAATTAGAAATGTAGTATACAGAATGTTAAAAGTCATAACTCTCGGCCATCAGATTCATTAAAAACCTTCTATCATTAGTTGAGTTTTCTTCATTTAATGATTTGACCATCGCAGAAGAAATTACATTTGGAAATATTTTAAAGAAAGAAATCTTGTCTTCACTAAAATCTCTTTGAGACAGGAATCAGGCGGGAGGAAACTTGTCCATTGCAGCCTTCATTTCAGAGCGTTGATCACTGTAGTCTGTTACGGAATAATTCAAGTTATAAAGACAGAGTTCAGATTTATAGACAACTGAATTTACTGTATTTACTCGCACTTAAGTTCTCCCGCTTGAACTTGATTTGACTGTATAATTTCCGGTATTTTATACTGTCGGTCATATAAGTCAAACATGGGAAACTCATGCTATTGGTCCAAGAGATTATGATATGCTAACACCCACCTGAGAGAGTAACCACGGAGCACACGGCCTTGTTTTCTCTCCGTTATGCCTACATGACCACACGGTGATACCCGAACTATTCTGAAGTGATGTTTGCACTGATTTCTGTGTTTTGTATCTCACACCCTCATACACCTTTATCATAAGAGCACCCCTTATCTACGATGGAGCGTTTGATCAGAAGAAAATATGAAGCTGGTTTTAAATTAAAAGTCATTGACGTGGTGACAGAAATCGGTAACTGCACTGCTGCAACAAAATTTGATGGGTCTGAGAAACTGATGAGAGATTGGAGAAGGCAAGAAGATTTTTGAATGGGTGTATAAGTTGGGGTCTGATTTTATGATCGATTGTTCAGGTTTCAAGACCTGGCTTATACGAAAACCAGCCAAAGGGGATGCACAAACCAGTGTGTTTCTTTGTTCCGGTCCCAAGCCTGGATAAATGGGGAGGGTTACGTCAGGAAGGGCATCCAGTGTAAAATTTTGCCAAATCAATATGCAGACAACAATACAAATTTCCATACCGGATCGGTCGAGCCACGGGTTAACAACTACTGCCACCAGTACTGTTAGCCAATAGGGTGCTGGCAAAAATTCGGCTACTGTTGGCCGAGGGAAGAAGAATAAGAAGGAGAAGAAAAGGGGGGGCGATGTGTCTGTAGGCAGGAGAAGAGGAGGAGGGTAAAGAGAGCGGAACTGAGGGTAGGAACTTTGAATGTTGGCAGTATGACTGGTAAGGGGAGAGAGTTAGCAGATAAAATGGAGAGAAGGAAGATTGATATATTGTGCGTGTAAGAGGCTAAATGGAAGGGGAGTAAGGCCAGGTGGATCGGAGGTGAATTCAAATTGTTATATCATGTCGTGGATAGGAGGAGAAATGGAGTAGGATTAATTCTGAAGGAACAGCATGTCAAGAGTGTTTTTAAGGTGAAAAGAGTGTCAGACAGAGTGATGATTATGAAGCTGGACATTGGAGGTGTGATGATGAATGTTGTTAGTGCATATGCACCGCAAGCAAGGTTATTATAGTTAACGAAAACTAAAATCAAAACTGAAACTATTATTAAAAAAACATTTTCGTAAACTGAAATAAAATAATTAACAAAGCCAAAATTAAAAACTAAAACTAAACGAAACTATTAAAGTAGCTGGAAAGACTAACTGAAATAAAATAATAATTTACTAAAATATTTTTAGTTTTAGTTTTTGAATGAATATTCTTGCCGTTAGTCTTTAACCCTTGTAAGTTTTGCAATCCTACTCTGGATAAACAGGTTTAGATAATGTATACGTTTTCTTAATCTCAGACGCTGTCTCTGTTGTTTTGTGCCTGTCCGTACTCTTATTACCTGCTCTTGCTCTGCTCATTATGGGTTTACTGTTCTTATGGTGGGCTATTCAAGACTCACCACCCCTAACCTTGACGCTACATGCTTGTTGTTCTTTGTTTCCCTCAATACAGCTAGGTGGGTTCTGCAAACTGACTCAAGCCTAAGAGTCCTGTTCTTCCTAAGCCCTTGTGATTTTCATGAGAAAATATTTTAAAAATTATAACATTGTGTAAAATTGTTCATATTCAGTGTCTAGTTTTGATTATGTTTGTTTGTATTAGACAAAAACAAAACCAGATAGTAAACTAGGCAGTGTAGTAAGCTTCCACTAACATTAAACTCATATCCAAATCTGTTAAGTGTGCAGTTCTGTCTGATTGTGACACAAAAGTAACTCCGTAGGAGCTCCATGCCATAATTACTAAAACTAAAACTGAAACTAATATATATAAAAATAAAATAGAAATACCTTTGTGAAATAAAAACTAAACTAAAACTAAAAATACAGAATGAAGGAAAACTAAAACTAAACTGAATTTCCAAGTAAGGTCAGCAAAAATATAGAAATAAAAACTAATATAAAAAGGCAAAACTATAATAACCTTGACCGCAAGTTGGGTGTGCAATGGATGAGAAAGAAGATTATTGGAGTGAGTTGGATGAAGTGATGAACAGAAAGTGGTGATTGGAGCGGATTTCAATGGACATGTTGGTGAAGGGAACAGAGGAGGCGAGGAGGTGATGGGTAGGTATGGTGTCAAGAAGAGGAATGAAGAAGGTCAGATGATAGTGGATTTTGCCAGAAGGATGGACATGGCTGTGGTGAATACGTATTTTAAGAAGAGGAAGGAACATAGGGTGATGTACAAGAGTGGAGGAAGATGCACACAGGTAGATTGCATCCTATACAGAAGAGTTCATCTGAAGGAGATTGAAGACTGCAAAGTGGTGGCAGGGGAAAGTGTAGGTAAACAGCGTAGGATGGTGGTCTGTAGGATGACGTTGGCGATCAAGAAGAGGAAGAGAGCGAGGGCAGACCCAAGGATCAAATGGTGAAAGTTGAAAAAGGAAGACTGAAAGGTTGAGTTTAGGGAGGAGGTGAGACAGGCACTGGGTGGCAGTGACGAATTACCAGACAGCTGGGAAACTACAGCAGATGTAGTAAGGGTGACAGCAAGAAGGGTGCTTGGAGTGACATCTGGAAAGAGGAAGGAGGAAAAGGAAACCTGGTGGTGGAATAAGGAAATACAGGAGAGTATACAGAGGAAGAGGATGGCAAAGAAGAAGTGGGATAGTCCAGAGAGATGCAGAAAGTAGGCAAGAGTACAAAGAGATAAGGCACAAGGTGAAGAGAGAGGTGGTGAGGCTAAAGAAAAGGCATATGATGAGTTGTATGAGAGGCTGGACATTAAGGAGGGAGAAAAGTACCGGTGGGATAGAGAGAGGGACCGAGCTGGGAAAGATGAGCAACAGGTTAGGGTGATAAAGGATAAAGATGGAAACAAACTCACAAGTGAGGAGAGTGTGTGGAGCAGATGGAAAGAGTACTTTGAGAGGCTGATGGATGAAGAGGATGAGAAAGAGAGAAGAGGTTGAATGATGTGGAGATAGTGAATCAGGAAGTGCAACGGATTAGCAAGGAGGAAGTAAGGACAGCAATGAAGAGGATGAAAAATGGAAAGGCCGTTGGTCCAGATGACATACCTGTGGAAGCATGGAGGTGTTTAGGAGAGATGGCAGTGGAGTTTTTAATGGAATCTTGGAAAGTGAGAGGATGCCTGAGGAGTGGAGAAGAAGTGTACTAGTGGGCCGATATTTAAGAATAAGGGAGATGTGCAGGACTGCAGTAACTACAGGGGGATAAAATTGATGAGCCACAACATGAAGATATGGGAAAGAGTAGTGGAAGCTCAGTTAAGTAGTGAGGTGGTGATTAGTGAGCAGCAGGATGGTTTTATGCCAAGGAAGAGCAACACAGATGTGACGTTTGCTCTGAGGATGTTGATGGAGAAGATTAGAGAGGGCCAGAAGGAGTTGCATTGCGTCTTTGTGGACCTGGAGAAAGCACATGACAGGGTGACTGAGAGGAGCTGTGGTATTGTATGAGGATGTTGGGAGTGGTAGAGAACTACATAAGTTGTACAGGATATGTACGAGGGAAGTGCGACAGTGGTGAGGTCTGCAGTAGGAGTGACGGAGGTTTGATTACATCAGGGATCGGCTCTGAGTCCTTTCTTATTTGCAATGGTGATGGACAGGCTGACAGATGAGATTAGACAGGAGTTTCCGTGGACTGTGATGTTTGCTGATGACATTATGATCTGCTGCAAGAGCAGGTTGAGGAGACCCTGGAGAGGTGGAGATATGAGGAGGAGCAGAGAGGTATGAAGGTCAGTAGGACCACCAAGACAGAATACATGTGTGTGAATGAGAGGGAGGTCAGTGGAATGGTGAGGATGCAGGGAGTAGAGTTGGTGAAGGTGGAGGAGTTTAAATACTTGGGATCAACAGTACAGAGTAATGGGGATTGTGGAAGAGAAGTGAAGAAGAGAGTGCAGGCAGGGTGGAGTTGGTGGAGAAGAGTGTCAGGAGTGATTTGTGACAGACGGGTATCAGCAAGAGTGACAGGGAAGGTCTACAGGACGGTAGTGAGACCAGCTATGTTATATGGGTTGGAGACTGTGGCACAGGAGACAGAGCTGGAGGTGGCAGAGTTAAAGATGCTAAGAATTGCATTGGGTATGACGAGGATGGACAGGATTAGAAATGAGGACATTAGAGGGTCAGCTCAGGTGAGATGGTCAGAGAGGCGAGATTGCTTTAGTTTGGACATGTGCAGAGGAGAGATGCTGGGGATAATGAGATAAGGGTGCTAAGGATAGAGCTGTCAGGGAAGAGGAGAAGAGGAAGGCCTAAGAGGAGGTTTATGGATGTGGTGAGAGAGGACATGCAGGTGATGGGTGTGAAAGAACAAGATGACAAGGACAGGAAGATATGGAAGAAGATGATCCGCTGTGGCAACCCCTAAAGGGAGCAGCCAAAAGAAGAAGAAGAAGGACCTGACTTACACGCAAGTATATACGGTAATATAATAACAATAACAACAATTGGCAATATTTATTACATAAATGAAAAAAGTCTGTAACAAAAATGCTGAAAGGAACAAAAAAGGATTTGCCTGAAAGGCACTTGGAAGCAAACAAGGCCAAAAAGGCAAATTCAGAAAATTCACAAAACCACTGGAAACCCAAAAAAATAACAAAACTGTCAAGATCTAGGAGTCCCAAAACATGCGCGCTCCAAACGCACATCCGCAAATGCTCACTAGAGGGAAGTATAACACCAAACCTCAGCTAGAATAAGAGCATACACAGGATCATTACAAAATTATAGTTATATTCCCATGAAATGCTCTGTTGTACTTTTTAGCTCCAGAAGGCATAAAGGGGCTGCAGGAAAATGCAATCCAAGGTGAACAAAGGCCAGATAGAAGAATCCAAATCTTTCTCTTTCGGCTGCACCCTTTTAGCGTTCGCCACAGCGGATCCACCTTCTCCTTCTATCCCTGGCTTTTACATCATTTTCTGCCAAACTGACTGCCTTTGTGTTCTCCTTTACCTCATCCATAAACCTTCTCTTTTTTCCTCTTGCCTGGCAGTTTCATCCTCAGAATCTAAGTAATCAACGTTGACCTCAGTATCAATGATTGTAGTCCACCGTCTATTTTAATTTATTTTGTAATGCATGCCAAAATAAAATGCATGACATTTCCAACAGATGGCACATCACAAAAATTTGTAGAAATAAAATAAATTTCTATAAATATTAATGATGCATCGTCTCCTGGAATAACAAATGCAATGCAGATGTCTCTGTTATATGACAATCAGTATAACATTCTTAAAAGCAATGTTGATGTTTGTGATGTGCCATCTCCTGGAATAGCAAATGCATTATATTTGATTACTACAAATGTGTGTTGACGCATCATCTGTTGGAATGGAAAATGCAATGCAAATTTCTCTGTTATATGCCATTCAGTATAGGATTCTTAAAAGCAATGTTAATGTTTGTGATGTGCCAACTGTTGAAATGACAAATTCAATAAATTTTGTTGCCAATTAGCTGTGCCCCCCATCTAAGATGGGATGAAATCTAAATAATCAATATAGACATCAGTGTTAATATTTGCAGTGCACCATTTATTGGAATATATTTTATAATGCGTGTAGTAATAAAATGCAATACATTTCTAACAAATGGCACATCGCAAACCTTTGGAGTAATTAAATGCATTACTGCAATTGTTTGTGATGCACCATCTGCTGGAATAAGAAATACAATGCATAGGTCTCTGTTATATGCCATTTGGTTTGGGAATTCCTAAAAGCAGTGTTAATGTTTGTGATGCACCATCTGTTGGAATAACAGAGACATAGCAAATGGACATAAACAGACATCATTTTATTAAGGTGGAAGAGTCAAATTAATTAAAAATGTATTCAGTCAAATTAATTCTTTAGATACTTGCTTAATTTAATAAATGATTGATTGATTGATTTGGTTAATCGATTCATTAATGATTGATTGATTGATTTGGTTAATCAATTCATTAATGATTGATTGACTGATTTGGTTAATCGGTTTATTTGATTGATTGATTTTCCACGTTAGACTCTTTTGAGTTGGCATGAACTGTTATGCCATTCAGAGACATTAGATGGTACAACAATGTGCTTAATAAGGTGATGTTTTGCTCCTTTTAGTTTCAGTTACATGATTGACAACATCATTTTGCTAATCACCGGCACTCTACGTCAAAGGCCAGTTGCTGAACTCGTTCCAAAATGTCACCCGCTGGGCAGCTTTGACCAGATGGAGGCTGTCAGTATTGCCCAGACGCCAGCAGAGCTCTACAACGCCATCATAGTTGACACGCCGCTAGGTATAACTCGTTCATTTTTATCGATGTTGTTATTTGTCGTCCTCCGTGAGCTGCACGGCATCACCGCCTTGCAGCTCCTTTCCCTGTTCCCTCCTTAGAACTTTGTCCTTAAAAGATATAAAGTGTTAGGATTTCAGAAAAGAGCAGCAGAAGGACCTTTGGGGCTTTCCGCAAACAACTTTTCTTTGTCTCCAGCCATAAACCTTTTTTTACATAAATTCATTTGTCTGTTGCAAAGATAACAAATATCGATTTCACAATAAACGCATGTCACATTTTTCCATTTCAGCTCCATTTTTCCAGGACTGTTTGTCTGAAAACGACATGGACGAGATGAACGTCGAGATTATGAGAAATAAACTGTATAAGGTAAGTGATTTGACCATTTTGGGTATAAATTATGTGGGACCTTTGTAATCATTTTCTTTTAAGACTGTGTGACCAGTAGGGAATGTCACAGTCGGTGCCCCCGATTCCAGACACAAATGCACAGACACAGTCGTGGGTTCAAATGTGCTTATTTTATTTAACAAACCTCCCTTCAATGTGTCTTTTCTTTCAATTCAGTGCAATAATATAATAGATGAGGTGGTCCCTATTATGGTGGTCCCGAGTATATTTCTATTGCCACAACACTGCACCTGGGAAGCACTCCTTTAAACTGGGAGGTCTGTTGGTACTCTCTGGTGATACCCAGGGACCTCAACAGGGCTGCCACTCCAAACTACAAGTCCAATGCAACCCTGCAGGTGTCCAAATTGGAACCATGCCAGAGGGGCACTGCCATCTCTCATCTCTCATACTGGGCAATGAACTCTTCATGGCAGGCAACATCTCTCAGTCCAGTCCATTATCTTTTTATACCCAATTGGGCAAAAGAACAGGAAAAATCCCAGCCTGGATATGGACCAGTCAACGTTGTCCATAACACAATAGCCTCCCAGCCAGGTAAGAAACTGCTGTCCATTGCAGTCGGGATGCCAATCCATCCTCTATGTCTTTCACAATTGTCTTATATGTCAAGTAAAGGAGGAAATTCAGCTTACATAATTTCACTCGTAGTTTTTCTGATTGTCTACAAATTAAGTCCAAATGAGACATCACGATACATGAAGAAGGCGCGCTGTTGTGCAGTTCATCTGTGGACACCATGGTGCCTCGGCAGTCCCAATCTGGAAGACCAGAGTCTAAAATAGTGGAGGTACTGGAAGTCTTTGTTATTATAGCTGTGGGTGTTTATTCCCACTTCTCCATCTGTTTTTGGAGGAGCCTATCGTGAAAGTGTTGTGGAGAATGGACTCGCTCTGACTTCAAAGTAAATACGAGGAGTCCCGGGATGGGCACACGGAATAGACTTTAGTGCAAAGCCGTCTCAGTTCAATGAAGTGAGCGCCTTTTGTTGGGCGAATCTTAGATTTATTACAGTTCTTATCAGTAATCGCATTTGCACTTGAACATCATTAGCTGATTCCAAAAACACAAATCCTTCATTACTAAAATGTATCGATACCACCAATATTCTCTCATGCTTTATCAGAAATAATTGCTTTTCTGCCCCCTTACTCTGCCCATAATAATAATAATAATAATTCTTTGCATTTATATAGCGCTTTTCTCACTACTCAAAGCGCTCAGCAATTGCAGGTTAAAGGGTCTTGCTCAAGGGCCCAGCAGAGCAGAGTCCCTATTGGCATTTATGGGATTCAAACCAGCAACCTTCCGATTGCCAGCGCAGATCCCTAGCCTCAGAGCCACCACTCCCATATTAATATACTTACCACCCACCCCTAAGAAATGACCTTCCCTCTGTGTCCCCTAAATCACTTCTCACATTCCTGTCCTAGGACTGGCAGATGAGGGGGAAAAGTTAAAAAATACACACAAGCTTTTAATGGTTTAACTCTTTCACAAGCTGAGGCTAGCCAGTACAACCTGTTCCATTTTAATATGGGTGGAGATTACATTAATACAAGTTTTAAATCCTCCTTAAAAGCTGACAGAGGCTTCACAACACCAGGCTTGCCAGTGAGTTCTTTCAGCAGCCGCAACTTCACATTCTCCTTACTGGATGTCACAGAAGCATACGGTGGACTTCACAGCATCTTTAAAGCACTGGCCTGGATGACCTTGAGGTCTTCTCCCAGTCTACAGTTCATCATAGAGCAACTGGCGAGGCATTTGGTGGTCACATGTTCTGATTACACGTGCCACCCTCCAGAAAGAGACTTGATGATAGGCTGAAGTATGATAGGGTGAGACTTGACGATAGGGAGCAGAGGTAGAAACAGAAAAAGAAAAAAAAAACAACACTCTACAGTAGTGGGCTGACCAGAGGAGCCCTGAATAGCCAGAGTACATGAACAAGGGCCACTAGGGGGCAGTATGACTTTGTCAATATTCAGGGGAAATGCAATGACAGAAAGTATAAATCGAAATCAATGGTAACCTGGGCACATGGAGGAAAATCTCTGAACTTAAGTTAAAGCCTTTTGAATTTAGTGTTGTTCATAATTTTACTTTGTTAGATCGATAAATTATCAAATGCCAAATCTATCTATCTATCTATCTATCTATCTATCTATCTATCTATCTATC